>OX596006.1:18897410-19494492 GCA_951394115.2 Drosophila phalerata
TCGAATAAACCCAATGTTAGAAATAACGACCCTTTGCTCTTGAATGACAGAAACTGCAGTTGAAATGCCTTTTCTTGCAAATATTTTTCTACTTTTGTTCTTTTCTTACACACAAATACGTTAATATGATCAGATTTCAGAATCAATAAATTTGTGTGGTGCCCGGGTTACAAAATAATTTTTTACAGATAAAAATTGGGTGTCCTAAATTTCAGGTTGTCCTAATTTACCAGTGTCCAAATTATTGAAATAGAACAGTAATTAATTTTTCCGAAAAAGAAGTTTATTCAAGAAAAATATAAGAAGTGCTCTTTTTCTCACTTCAATTTCGCGAGCGAAGCGAGCAGGGGGCGGAGCCCCCTACATTATTTAATATTTATACCCGTTACTTATAAAAAATAAGTATAAGGGTATATTGTGTTCGTTGGAATGTATGTAACAGGGATAAGGAGGCATCTACGACCCTATAAAGTATATATATTCTTGATCAGCATCAACAGCCGAGTCGATATAGCCATGTCCGTCTGTCCGTATGAACAAAAGGATCTCAAAGACTATAAGAGATAGAGTAACCAAATTTGACACACAGATTTCTATATACCCAGCGCAGATCAAGTTTGTTTCAAATTTTGGCCACGCCCCCCTACGCCCCCACAAATCGCGAAAAGCTACCACACCCACAGTTTTTAAGATAATATAGTTTTTCTTGTAGTCACTGATATCTATTATTATTATTTATTATCCCACTGAATCGCAACACGATCGGACAAGTAGAACAGCAGTTATTGTCTGAAAATGATTCTTTAAGCAATATATAGCAATACATGCCCCCTAGAGTATGCAATAGATTTTCTATTGTTAGAAAATTTTTTTTAAAGTACTTTTATATGTAGTGAAATAAGTAACGGGTATCCTATAGTCGGGATCTAGACTATAGCCTTTCCCACTTGTTTTATATTAAACTTAATTTCGTTCGTCACTAAATGGGATATCAGAAATTTTGCGGCTAGAATATGCTTTCGTCACTAGACTTTTACCTCGTGTAGGGGTTTTTTTTGTGTGATATCAGAAATTTTTGCAATTGCTTTTGACATTGTAACTTAATCATAAATGCAGGCAGATAGTTAAATATTTAAATAATTTAATTTTTTTATAATTTAAATAATTATACCCGTTACTTATAAACAATAAGTATAAGGGTATATTGTGTTCGTTGGAATGTGCGTAACAGGCAGAAGGAGGCATCTCCGACCACATAAAGTATATATATTCTTGATCAGCATCAATAGCCGAGTCGATATAGCCATGTGTGTCTGTCCGTCCGTGTGAGCGCATAGATCTCAGAGACCATAAGAGATAGAGATACCAAACTTTCACTAAAAGACTTCTATATACCCCACGCAGATCAAGTTTGTTTTAAATCTAAGCCACGCCCCCATCCGCCACCGCAATTAGCGAAAAACCGTCTAAACAAAGAAATCTCAGAGACTAAAAGAGATAAAGTAACCAAATTTGGCACACAGATTTCTATATACCTCACGCAGATCAAGTTTGTTTCAAATTTAATCCACGCCCCCCTCCGCCCCCGCAAATCGCGAAAAACCACCACACTTACAGTTTTTTAGATAATACGTTTTTTGTGATTCTTAGCGTTATCTATCATCCCACTGAATCGCATTAAGATCGGACATGTAGAACGACAGTTATGGCGAATTAAAGTTTTCAGATCAAAACAAGTATTTTCTTTACAGTACTTTTCAATATATTAAAGTAAGTAACGGGTATCATATGGTCGGGATCTCGACTATAGCCTTTCCCACTTGTTTTTTTCTTTAATTATAAAGAAAAATAGGAGGCTACGCCTTCTGCTCGCTTCGCTCGCCTTGCTACAGTCGATCATCCTTGACTACCGTTACTTACTATGGAAAATAAAGTTTTTCATACTAAGACTTGATTTTCGCCCGTTCGGTCCTATATGATTATTATATTATATGATATAGTGGTCCGATTTGAACTACCTTTGGTTAGGATCTAAAAGTTTAATTTAAATGTATATTCTATTAGTTTGGTTTCGAAATCTCATAAAACAAAAATGTTTTTCAGGGTAATGCTGAATATTGGACCGATCGGTCCTATGACAGCTATATGATATAGTGGTCCGAGTTGGACCAATTTCAGTCAGGATGTATAAAACAAACTGCGGGGGTTTAAATTTTTGAGGGAAAAAGCATTTTCCCGTTAAACTAGCGGGATTTTTAGCGTTTTGATACAAACAGACAAACAGACAAACAAACAAACATACAAAGTGACAAAGTGACCTTTCATCTCATTTTGAGAAGTTCACTAAAAATATCAAAAATTTGATTATCTTTTGAGCTAGTTGTAGGATTTGGATGATCAAGGTATCAATCGACGCGTATTTTTTATAGGAATTTTTAAAAAATAAAATTGTATACCAAAGTCCCTAACGGCCCCATTAGCTGCAATCATTAAATTTTTTTCCCTTTCACTTACACCCCATTATCTCATGACCCAGGTGAGTTGGAAACAGTTTTAGTATGCCATTTTGTAAGTTAGGACTAAACCTTTCGATCCGTGTATCAATCGATCTGATCGGAAAGTTATAGCAAATTTTACATATACATGCTAGTCGCCTTTCGCACCCTTCGTGCTGCTTTCGACACTAGCGCGAACTGCCGTCTGCAGTGATATTGGTAGTCGCCTTTCGCACCCTTCGTGCTGCTTTCGTCACTAGAGCGAACTGCCGTTCGCAGTGATAAAAGTAGCAAAAATATGTGCAAGAGAAGTTATTTCAACTGCAGTTTCTGTCATTCAAGAGCAAAGGGTCCGTATTTCTTTTTTATAATCAGAAATACCTTCTTTACTACTGATGGATCAGTAATCAGAACCTGCTTAATGACATGATACCTTCATATACAAATCAGACTACTATGTTTTTCGCCGTTCGTACGCGGCATTTATTATCAGTTATAGGTTATTTAAGAAAAATTTTAAATTTGTTGGAAATTTTCTGCTGAATGTTAAAAGTTGAAACAAATTTATATAATATAACATTTTTTGAAAGAGAAACGAATAATAGGTAAAAACGCCAGAAAAAGCCAGGTCTGGCGTGAAAATTCTAGATTTGGCAGAAAAGTTCGAGACTTGGCGTGCAAAAGCGTATCTGTTTGTTGAGATAACTGAAAAAACAAAAAAGTTTTTCATACTTAAGATTAATCCGAATCGTCCTGAGCAATTTTATTTCGATATTCGTCTTGAAACTTTCAAGACAGATTAATTTGAGGACGCTGAATCCGAAAAAAACATTCTTTTTGTTCGTCCTTGTCAGGATAATCGACAGGACCATTTTTTACTGTTACCACATGGTAACGCTGGGAAGTACAGGATACAGGTTGACTTAATACTAGAAAATACAAATATTTAAAAAAAATCTAATAAATACAGCTTAATCCAACAGATGGGCTTTTCCTTGATATATATGACCAAATTTGGTTCAAATCGGTGCAATATATCATAAATATAACATAAATATAAATATAAGCTGTTATAGAAACAATCGGGGTTAAATTCACCTTTAGTACGGAAAACTTTTTTGTTTTCTGAGATATCTCAACCAAACTCTTAGAATATATTTTTTAAAGAATATGCATTTAAATTAAACTTGTAGGTCCTAACGAAATTTGGTTCAAATCGGGCCACTATATCATATAGCTGCCATAGGAGTATTCATATTTTATGAACAAAACATTGCCGAAACGCGAATAAAATGTATGGAAAAACCTGTACCCTGTGCTTCCCAGCTTTACCATATTGTAACACGAAAATAAAAAGCGTAAATTAACTAAAAAATGTGATTTTTTTTTCATAGATAAAGAGAGCACTATATTACCTTTCTAATGATGAGTGCACTGCATATAGTTCTGTACTAAAATTGGTTAAACGGTTTAAATTTACTTGCGACGAATTGCCAAATGCCTTTTTTTTGCACTGCAAAATATAGTATATAGTATCATATAAAAGTTAATCTAATGTAAATATGTTGTCTAAAAATGAAGTTTCAGTAAATGCCTATTGCTTGTTGCCATATGGTAGCGCTGGGAATATTTGGGTTAATGTAAACACGATTGTTCCTATTGCAGCTATATGATAAAATAACCCGATTTTGGCCAAATTTTAAAATATCGTTAAATTTAAAAAGTCCTACAAAAATTAAATTAAAATTAAGTTCTTGACTTTCAGTGGTTTGATCGTGTGCCTGCACGAACCTGGGTCTAACACTCCATCCCCTGCACTACCTAGTTACTGAGCTCGTCGCCTGACCAACCGTTGCAATATGTAAATCAAAATAAATGCGAACTTTAACCTCGATTTTGACGCTTTTGCGTGGATTTCTAAAAAACACGGTCTTATCTCCCAATGAAATTGTCTTAGCTTTGTTGTGTCCAAATTTTAACTTGTATCTTGAGCCGATTGGCCTGTACAAAGATACATGAGTGAATGAATGAATGTACATGTCAAAGAATTTTATATATATAGATATGTATAAAAAAACAAGCGGGAAAGGCTATAGTCGAGATCCCGACAATGATACCCGTTACTTACTTTAATATATTGAAAAGTACTTTAAAGAAAATACTGGTTTTGATCTGAAAACTTTAATTCGCCATAACTGTCGTTCCGATCTAAATGCGATTCAGTGGGATGATAGATAACGCTAATAATCACAAAAAACGTATTATCTCAAAAACTGTGGGTGTGGTAGTTTTGCGATGGTGCGATTTGCGGGGGCGGAGGAGGACATGGATTAAATTTGAAACAAACTTGATCTGCGTGGAGTATATAGAAGTCTTTTAGTGAAAGTTTGGTATCTCTATCTTTTATGGTCTCTGAGATCTAGGCGCTCAAACGGACGGAATGACGGACAGACACACATGGCTATATCGACTCGGTTATTGATGCTGATCAAGAATATATATTCTTATATATATACTTTCTATATATATATACTTTATAGTGTCGGAGATGCTCCCGTCTCCCTGTTACATACATTCCAAAGAACACAATATACCCTTATTCTTATTTTTTATAAGTAACGGGTATAAATTCATAAATATATGCCAATTTCACTTTTATAGATTAACATAATTTAATGAACAATTAAATTAACAGAACAAATGTATATTAACATAAAATTAATTAACATAACAATCATATAACATGTCTAATATAATTTATACTATGTATGTAAATATAGCATCTATAACAGTGGTCGGCACGGCCTATACGCCGCGTATAGGCATTTGCTCTGCCGCAGCGCTGCCTGCACATGTACAGCTTAAACGTTCGTGTGGCGTCGCTGCTACGACATTTTGCTGTTAAGTCGCTGTCGTGTCGCTGTTATAGCGCTATTACGCTGTAATGCGCCTGTAGAGACGAAGCAAAATGAATCGGCAGAAAACGTCAGATGCTTGATGTCTGTTAACGTTCTGTTAATTCGCACACTAGCGTCATCAAACATATGAATGTGTTGGTGCCGACCACTGATCTATAACTAAAGCAGTGGTCGGCACGGCCTATGCGCCGCGCATAGGCCTTTGCTCTGCCGCAGCGCTGCCACATACGTACAGCGTAAACGTTCGTGTGGCGTCGCTGCTACGTCATTTTGATGTTAATTCGCTTTTATAGGGTTATTACGCTGCAATGCGGCTGTAAAGACGAGGCAAAATGAATCGGCAGCAAACGTCAGATGCCTGATGTCTGTTAACGTTCTGTTAATTCGCACACTAGCGTCATCAAACATATGAATGTGTTGGTGCCGACCACTGAACTAAAGTTATATTATGTTATAATAACATTAACATTAGAGTTGGGTCGTTTCGTTCTGAATAAGTTCAAATGAACGGGTCATTGAAATGAACGAGTGAACTTATTCAGTCTTTCGTGAACTATATAGTTCATTTTGATCAGCGGGTCCGTTGCAAGTGAACAAATTTTTTTTTATCTTTTTCAACACTGCAGTCGTTGAAATTCGAAGAATTGTTTGCATTTTATAATAACTTATTTCTTTTAAAATGTCCAAAAGAAACCGCAGTTCTGTTTGGAATTTTTTTATTGCTGGTGACGATGGAAAGACCGGCAAATGCATATACTGCAAGGCCAGTTAAAGTATTGTAGGAGGTTCCCAGGGCAATTTGGCCAAATTTATTCAATTTATTTTATTTAAATCTAATTATAAGCTTTCAATAAATTTTTCTATAAAGGAACAGTGGTGAAATCATATCAGTTAAACAAATTGACCGGTCTTAATAATTGTTTTACATCGTTCAGCGTTTATAAGCAACTGACAAACTGAACAGAATGACCTATTCATCTTTCATCGTTCATGACAACTGACCAACTGAATAATGAACTTAATGACAACTGAATAGAAACCAAGTCGCTCTTAGTTCATGACAACTGACCAACTGAATAATGAACTAAATGACTGATTTAGTTCACGACTGAAAAATGAACGAGTGAACTTATTCAGCAAATTGAACTAGAAATCCCAACTCTAATTAACATAACATGTGTACCTACTGTTACCCCCACCCCACTAGACTGTGCGTACCACGGCGTGCACAGCGAAACTTATTTGCTTAATATATTCGTTGTTTATTATCCGATCGCAATGATATAATGATGCTCATCTCTACGTGTGCTGAATTTGAATTCTCTACCTATTTAATTGGCCTTGTAATTGGATATTTTAGGTTTTTGGTCTATTACAGGAAAATTGGGGGGCGTGCCAAATTCTAAAGCAAACTTGATCTGCGTGCTCAACATTGAAGTATTTTTATCAAATTTGGTAGCTCTATCCAGGTGATTATATGTACTCGATATTTCATATTTCCTTAAATACCTTCTCTGTTTGTTAACCGATCTTGGTTAAATTCAGCACACGTAAAGACTCGTCTCCCCATCCTATGTGCCAATTATCAAGGCTGTAGCTTTAAAATTGATATAGTTACATGATTTTATATAATTTACGAGGGCGGACGGGGGTGTGGCGAAATTTTTAAATAAACTTGATACAGGTCAGCAACTTATGAGTATTGTCACCAAATTTTGTTGCTCTTATAGTCTCGTAGATAAAGGTGTTCAAAATAGTGTACCATAATTGATAATAGGCTCTAGTACCCATTTCTTGGGTACCGAGCTAAAAATGCGCGCCAATTGTTTGTTTTTAATTTTTTGTGAACTTGCTTATTGCGCCCGAGCTTGTTAAATTTTCACTTTTTGTAAACAAAATACTGCGTGGCGCTTTGTAAAAACTACAAGTAGTGTTCGCAGTGAAGGCAATAATTTTAGATCGCCTCAGCGGCAATCGGTTAATTTAAAGTTTCAATGTGACTACTGCTAAAATCACTGCGGACGTCAGTTCACTCTAGTGATGAAAGCAACACGAGTTACAACTTAGAAAATGGCATACTAAAACTTTTTGTAACTCACCTGGGTCATGAGATAATGGGGTGTAAGTGGGAGGGAAAAAATTCAAATGATACCAGCTAATGGGACCTTTAGGGTCTTTTGGAAAACTATTTTATTTTTTTTTAAATTCTTATCAAAAATACGCGTCGATTGATATCTCGATCGCCCAAGATCCGAAAAATAGTTTATAAGATAATTTTTAGTGGACTTCTCAAAATGATATGAAAATTCAGTTTGTTTATCTGTTTGTCTTTTTGTTTGTCAGTTTTCATCAAAGCGCTAAAGGAGCTTAAATGTAATGATGGGGATTTATTCCTTTTCGAAAATCTAGAAATGTTTATTCCACGACTTTTTGAATTTCCCGCTAGCTTAGCCGGAAAACGCTATTTCCCGATACAATTTAAGCCCAAACACTTTCTAAGCCATAGAAGCTACAGATATGTCTCATATATCGTTGAAAAGCTAGTTTTAAGAACTTTTAGGCGCAACTTCCCTCTAGTACCATTGAAAACCAAGCAGTGAATTCAACAACGCTAGGTGTCATTCTTGCACAGTGCAGAATGATGCAGGTATTGTTTTTTTTTATATTTATTTATATTAAACCTAATTTCGTTCGCCATAAAATGGGATATCAAAAATTTTGTGTCTATAATATGCTTTTGTCACTAGACTTTTACCTCGTGTAGAGGTTTTTCTTGTGTGTATTTATATTATATTTAATATCGTTCGTGACAAAATTAAATATCAGACATTTTGGGGCATGGAAATGGACTATACATTTACCTTGTAAAGAGGGTTTTATTTTAAATCAAGAAAGTTAATACGTATTTAGTTGCTAGCCCATATTGTTAAGTGTGAGACAGGTAATCGTACTTACATGAAAGGGCATTAACAGCAGCAGATGGAAAAGCAAGGGAAATAACTGGAGCATCGTCGAAGTAAGCAGCCACATGATAGCAATGCTTTCCCCAAATTGTCTCCTTGGGGTGCCTTGCTGTCCTTGGGGGTGTTAAGTCAAATTTTGCAGCCTTTGTCGTTTTTTCTTCTGTTTCGATTTTCCTTTCTTTTTTGTTTGTGTATTTTTCCTGCTTTGTTTGTGCTGTTTTCTTGACTTGGTGATGTTGTTGCTGTCTCGTAACACACACGCGCAACACACACACACACACACACACACACACACACATACACACGCACTCACTCACAAGCAGACAGGATAACGCACACACACTGCTACATATCAAATCGTTTTGTTCTGTCCTTAAGAGAAAATGTAATTTTTCCCAGCGTAAAATGTGTCATCGGACGAATTGCCTCTTTATTTTTGTTTGTTTGTTTCTTGTTGTTGTTGCTTCTGTTTTTATTACTTTAACTGAATTTAATAATTGTATGAATATTATCATGAGTAAATTTAAACAGCAAATTCTGTTTTTGTGTCCGTGTGTGGTTCTGTGAGTAAACATGTCGATGGCAACATAAATACACACATACTTAAATTAAAAACAATCATTACATAAAAACTATTTTTATTCTTCATCTCATTTTTTAGCCAATTGATACTCCTTACGCACCAACACACAGAGACACACGCACACAAGAAGCAAACTTCTTGTCTTAGCCGTTGTATATTGAATGAATAGGTTTGCTTGCGATTTTCGTTACACCGTTTATTACAGCTTTTTCTGTTGTCAGCCAGATAGCAAGAAAATACAAAAAAAAAAATTGATGCCTTAAAATTCAGAACGTACCAGGTAACGAGGGAAAATCACGCAGGAGCATGAATTCAAACACGGCTACAACAACAATGTAAAACAACAATTAAAAGCGAACACGGAGTCGCTGACGAAGTGCGACTTGCATTTGGAGTTAGATTTTTCAAAATTGAGATTTCTCTGTCAACAATCAAACGTCACGCGTGGAACGCCCCCAGCAACAACTGAATATTGCAAGAAAAAAAATTGAAACAGTGAAAGTCAAGATAGCTTTACGCCTGCTGGCAAGCTTTTCTTCAATTTACCAAGGAACAACCCTTACAGCTCACACTGGTCCAAACGAACTTATTCTTGGCCGAAATTTAAATTTTGTTTGCCGCCTTTTGCAAAAACATAATTTTTTCTTAATTAATAACCCTCTAGAGCAGTTGAAAATTAAAACGATATATTTTCAAAATGCAACGGTGTGAATTTGCTATGCCCTGAAAGTCAGCTGTTTATTTAGTGCAGCCTTTGACACTCTTTCCTATGAAATTGTTGAAAAGTTTGGTCACGTGGCTCTGAAGAGTTTTGAGGGAAAACATTGAAAAATAAATATGGACAATGAAGGTATAGATATTTGGAATATACGTATTAGGAAAAAGTTTATGTTTAATATTATTTGTCTATATGTTTATATGCTATTCTGATGTGATTTTTTTAACAATTCTAATCTAAGAATAGTTGTCTTTTGTAGAAGAGAAATATAGTGTATCAACGCGTATTATTGTAAGTGTTAATGAAACATTGCTTCTAAATATGTATAGAATACGATGCAAATAATTTTTTTTTGCTCCTTTTGCGACTCTGTGAAAAAATTTAGTTTTTCCAGATTTCTTACAGTTGAGCCATGCTGATATATTCGACTTTTAGCTTGCAAATAATCGGAATACTGACGTCCTTGTTGATTGGCTTTTGCAGAAATTACCCAATAGTGTAAACAGAGACAAACATGATATAATAAGGAAGAAAGTATTCAACTTTGTTGGCTATTTAAATGCCAATTTAAGTAAATACTGTAGAAATATAACACACTCCGGATTAGTTGGCTAGCATTAGATATGAAAGTTATATTGGACGCAACTGACTTTCAGAAGCCAAATAAAAATATTGGACTTCCACGATTAAGCTATAGTGAAGAAAGCTCGCGCTTAAAACGAAAACTTGCTGTCGATGTTTCAGATAATAAAATAAATAAAACCAGCAGTGTCTGCCAAAAGGGAACAAATAACTATAATCTTTATGTTGATAATGACGATAGTGATGACGAATTTGATTTAAGCGTACCTAACGATGCTTATTAATTTAAATTAGAGGCAGAAGAAATTTAAATAAAAAAGTCCCAAATAAAACTTAACGGCTGCATGTTAAATATGCTAACTAAGGGATATAAGAAGAAAGAAAGTGGGGTGAGGTTGATAGTTAACAAAAATAATTAATAACTACAAATATTTTAAGCATCAGAAGGAATTATAATGTCCTTTTTTTAATTTTTAGATAATGTTTTTCAAGAGGTTATATGGGCGGGCACCAAAGGCGCGGTCGGTCTGAAACTTTTTTCAAAATTTGTATATATATTGACTATCATGTGTACCAACTTTCAGGTCTGTATCTACATTTTCCTAATTTCTGCCAAATATTTGTCCGTTTGGACCAGTGTGCAGCTGTCTAAAGCTTCCGGTGAGCTTTTAAAGCTAACATCAAATTAATCCATCGATTTGTTTACGTGTAAAGACAGTCAAGCTTTTTAATCTTCATCCAACGTCTGTTACAAGAAAAACTATTTAAATTTAGCAACCCTCGAAATCGAAAACAAGCATTACCAGAACTTCCTTTTTTTATTATGTATATAAGGAATTGTAAATCGATAAAAACCAATCGATGGAAATGAGTGAATGCCAACGAAAGACTGAAAATCCGATGCTTTTCAACGATCTAAAAAAAGATAGACAAAAAAATACTAGGGCTAAAAACAAAAATAATAATTAATATAAAAAAATTCGCATTTTATTTGAATTTTGTGATGATTTGTAAAATATATGCGTCACCACAAGATAACGTACATAATATTTGATTTATTTGTAACAATAAGGCTTTTTATATTGTAGTATCAACATTATTATATTTCAAAAACAAACAAAAAAATAGTCAGACGTAAAAAAAATTGGCATTCAGAACATACATTTTTTTATTTTTTAAGAATAATTAATTAAATTCAATATTCATTCATTCTTCACTAAATTATACCACTAAGCAAATAACCTATAGGGAAGACATACCATACAACTGAAAGTGTCTCAGCTAACAGCTTGATACAAGATGTATGACTTCGGCCGGCAGTTCGCTCTAGTGACGAAAGCAGCACGAAGGGTGCGAAAGGCGAAACATACAGATAATTTGGGAAATTTGCTAAGACAGTCCGATTAGATCGAGTTATGTACCGTTCGAAAGGTTTAGTCCTAAATTACAAAATGGCATACTTTAACTTTTACTGATTCACTTGGTCCATGAGATGAAGGGGTGTTAGTGGGAGGGGCAAAATTTAAACGATCGCAGCTAATGGGGCTGTCGGAGCCTTTTAGTTAAATTTTTTATTTTTTAAAAATTTTAATCGAAAATTTGCGCCGATTGATACCTCGATTACCCAAATCCGACAACTAGTTCAAAAGATAATTAAATTTGAAATTTTTAGTGGACTTCCCAAAAAGAGATGAAAAGTCCGTTTGTCTCTTTGTTTGTTTGTTTCTAAGCGCTTAAAAACTTTAGATGTAATGATGGAGTATTATTCCGCTTCAAAAATCTAAAAATATTTGTTCTACGACTTTTTGAATTTCCCGCTAGTTAAGGGGGAAATGGTATTTCCCGGAAATGGTAGTTCTCCCAGTTTCCAACCCGTAAAAGCTGCGGATACGTACTGTATACCACACAAAAAAGCCTCTACACGAGGTAAAAGTGTAGTGACGAAAGCATATTCTAGCCCCAAAATTTCTGATATCCCATTTTGTGACGAACGAAATTTAGCTTAAAATAAAAATATTAAATAAATATAAAAAAACAATTCCTGAATTTGAAATTACTTTTAGCGCAGTGCCGAATTCCAATTTTCAATGTCAATGAAATGTCAATTTCATTAAATAAATAGTTAATTAGGCCCGTCTCTGGGCTCAGGGTATAAAATTAAACGAAATTGAAAATACTTAAATAAAAAAGGAACATGATTTCGTATCTTAAACAATTATATTAACATTTACCTAAATAATACTTATAATTCTATCTAACTCTTCAGGTTCACTTAAATCAGCGTTTCTTCTCATTGCCAGTAATTTGTGTGAAGTAGAAAAGTGCTTCTAAATTTTTGGCATTTTAAGCCAATCACAAAACACAGCAAAAGTGTGCGCAAACACTTTCAAGTTGTTCATATAATGGACCCAGTTAAACACAAGTTCCAATATTTTTGCGAAACATCATTGATCGTAATTTGCGCTATCAATTTCAAAAAGTTATAAAAAAGCCAGAAATGATTCAGAAAATGCTAGTTTTGTAATAAAGTAGTTAAGAAAAAAAGTTTCAAATTTTTATTAAAGTTGCTAGACCTAGCAACTCAATTGCTAAACTGCACTGCAGTAGGGTTGTTGAAAATATATCAAAATATCAATATATCGATATTTTTATTAAAAATTATATATTTATATCACTATATTAGATTTGCCGATATATCAAATATGCGACATTTTTTTTTTTATTTTATGAAATTTGTGAGTTGGTCACTCTGTGATCTCTAAAGCAAGTGAGTAAAGACGAATGACGGATTTACATATAAAGCAACGAGTATTTTTAAAGTAAGTGAAATCCAAATATTGGAACTAAAAATAAGAATCTAAAAAAAAAATCTATCATATTTAATTTGTAATACATTGTAATACTTGAATCTCATTTTTGTTTGCCTAATATATGGAAAAAAAATATATTTTGAAAAATATATATGGAAATATATACTGAAATGAACTGTATTTTTATGAAATATATTGTTATGTTTGATAAATAAGACTACCTCTTTTTAATGTGGGGCATATTACTTTTTTTTGTTTTAAGTAAAAAAAAAATATCAAAATATATCAATATATCGATATTTTAAAATGATATATTAAATATCACTTATATATTTTTTTAAAACAGAAAATATCATCGATTCGATATTTTAAAAATATTCGGCAACCCTACTGCACAGCAGCACTTTCCTAATCACTGGCCGAGTTAGTGTTGGGTTGCTCGTGGTGAGTGAACAATAAAAAGATGCTCACTGAATGTGCGTCAAGTTAGCAACGACCTACTAGCAACGGAACTTGGTTCATGGAGTCGGAACCAGTTATGAATTTTTCCATTTTTAAATGATTTTCGACATTAAAGGCGAGTACTCAGAAAAAGTTTGTCTTCGCTAGCAAAAAAACTCTCAATCATTCGCTAGGCCCTAGAAAAAGCCAGTGTTGACAGTGCAACTCACAAAAATTAACTAAAGTATAATGGTAACTCTGTTGCGTCAGTTGCGCGCTTTGTTTAAATTAAAAAACACACAACTGATTAGAACACATTGAGGAGGCATTGTGAAAGGAAAATGTAGGATATTATATATGTTTGGTAGCTCAATATATATATTTTTCAGATTTCTGCACTGTTTTAATAAAAATAAAAAAAAATTTGTATATTCAGGGTGCAAAGATGGTTTCAGTTGTATCCTATATTGTATTCTTGTTGAATAACTCCAAACATTTTGTTTTATTTCCAAATAAATGGCGGCCATTTTTGCCAAGTGGTGTAAGAGGATTGAAAATTTCATTCTTCTTACAGGCAGCCTATGGAAAATCAGCTGTTTCACTAACAGTGCTGGAAACCGACAACCCCTTAGATCTCTGAATTTTTTTTCTGAGGACTGCTCAGTTAAACCGCTGCTGAATTTTCTTCTACCTAATTTCGACACCGTTTTTTTTATATGGGGTTGACACCTCGCGAACAACTTTTTTCTCTCGAGAGTACTCCGCTTAAATCAGTAAAGTAATCAGGGATTAAAACCGAAACGAATATCGGTTTCAGTTACGGTTTCGGTTATGTTCGCATTAAAGTTTTCGGTTAAAGGTTCCGAAAAATTTTTTAGTATCGGTTTTGTAACGGTTACCGGTTTTTTGTAAGTTTCTGTTTTGAAATACCGGTTCGGTTTCGGTTCACAAAAAAAAAAAAGTTCTTTACAAGTAAAGCAAATTTTTTTCCTAGCTAAAATTGACGTACTATATGTATTTTAGTTGTACACATGTACAAACACAAACCCGCACTTATGTACATATATTCACTTTTCAAAGCTAGCACCGATTTAACTGGAGTATCAAAAGCAAAGTTGCTCGTTTTTTCCAATCGCGAGCAGCAAGACAAAACGTGACTCACCTATGAAATACCCTGTGCTCAACTGAGTATATTTGCATATGTATGTATATGTATATAACTAAATAATTGCACTAGTATGTTAATAAGGTTTAACGTAATTTAACGTAAATGCTCCCATATTTAATATATTTATTTTAAGTACATATGTAAGTCAGTGATTCCAATTTAGCCTTTTCGCGGATAGATTTGTTCTATTTTTAACTGCTTCAGCTGTGAAAAATATCAAACAGCCTCTATCCGAAAATCTAGCCTTTTTTTAGATTTAAGTTATCATTGGAAAGTTTTGAAAACGAAAACGAAATTAAAACTAAAATAGTTGCAAAATACGCAATCATTCACATTGTAAAATGGGAGAATGTAGAAAATACACGAAAGTTTTGGACTGAGGCAAAAAATTATCGAGATTCGGCTGGTAATATCCATTTTCTGGAACTTTTAACATTTACTCTGGCCGTAATAGTGTTGGCTTGGTCGAATGCAGAAGGCAAGAGTGTGTTCAGCCAAGTTTATTTGGTAAAATCAAAAATAAGAAAAATAAGGAATATGTGTATATTCAGGCCTGTTCCGATTTAGACTTTCGGCAAGATTTGTCGGAAGTGAAAATCTTTAATCTGTTCTTATGTCAATCTGGATATATTTTGCGTATTGAATTCACTTTGAGTTGGTGAATTTAAGTCCAATAAAGTGATAATATATAATTTTAAAATTTTTAGCCCAAATGCAACGTGAAAAATTACATTTTTTGAAATCCGAATAAACAGGAAGTGAATACCGGAACAGGCCTGATAATACAATTTTTCAATTATATGTTAATGTATATTTTATCTTCTGAAGATTCGGATTGCGCAGACACAAGTCCTGTTGCCATCTCTATAAATTACACGAAAGATATTTAAAACAAATTGGAGCTATGGCGGCATATAAAATAAAAGAAAAGGCAGAGGAGACAATATTTGAAGATGCTCTCAAACTATTAAAATAAATTTTAAAAAATGTTGTCCTATTTTTTGTCCTAGTTTTTATTATTTTTAGCCTTTTTTTTCCTGTGTTCTTTGGTGGTTTTGTCCTATTTTTCCGAAAAATAGTTGGCATCACTGATGTAAGTATGTTAATATAAATAAATATGATGGGTAGTTCTGTAGTCGCACTTTCATATGTACACAGCAGAGAACTGCAACGGGTATGTTCGAGTATGATCAAACATCAGTGCGAAAAATTAAATCAAATCAACTCAGCGACTCGAACGCAACGTGTTCGATCGAGTCACGGGTCTCTTTGTTTTCGAACGAGTCACGGGTATGATTTGTTTTTCTTTCGAACAATTCGGGTAGAGTAGCGCTCGAGTCGTATGACTCGTGCCCGTTCATGACCGTTCCAGTAAGATCGAAAGCGACAGTGTTGTTTTTGTATTTTTTTTTCTGCTTGTACATGTACATAAGTATTTATATTTCTGTAAATGAATTTATATTATAAACGCAATTATTTACACACATTTTAATAAAATATTTATTTAATTTTAATATTTTTTTATTTTATTTAATGTCAACTTAGAAAGTTGAATAAAATTATAATAAAATGATGAAAAATGTCTGAAAATACAAATACAAGGGGTGAGTCACTCTTAAACTATTTCCCCAGCACTAACCTAGTTCTAGGTAACAAAGCTTGTGAACCTACTTTTATAATCAAGGACAGGAAGGAGGTCATTGATCTTACCCTAGTATCCTATCCCCTATATGATCAAATCAGAGATTGGAAAGTGGCAGACGATCACTCCTTCTCTGATCACAGATACATCGAATTCTCCCTCAACTTGAGGCACTCTAAACCAATACCCTTTACCAATTTGAGAGAGACCAAATGGCCAATATTCACTGCTATCCTTAAAAGGCTATCCCAGAGGTAGCACCAGAAGGACTTCACTCTACAGAGCGACTAAGTTACCTAGTAAAAACCTTTACTAAGGCGTGCAACTCTGCTTTCAAGGCAGCTTGTCCCATCAGCAGACCTAAAAGGGGAAAGAAACCACCATGGTGGAATCCCAACCTACAAGAACTTCGCAAGAGTTCGAGAAACCTCTTCAATCAAGCCAAGGCTGTTAACACAGAAGAATCTTGGCTCAATTACAAATACGCCCTATAACATATAAAAAGGCGACACGACAAGCCAAAAGAGATTCATGGAGAGCTTTCTGCTCTGACATAGAATCAACACCGAACGCGGCCAGACTGAGGAAGATTTTATCGAAATCTGCCCCCACACTAGGATACCTCAAAAAAGGATACCTACATCAAGCGAAGAGTCGCTGGATGTACTCCTAAAAAAGCACTTTCCAGGCTGCAAAGCAATCAATCAGGGTAGATACTAAACCCCGACTGAGGTGCCAATCAGTCTTCTAAGCAAACGCAACATAACCTGGACTATAAACAGCTTTAAGCCGTACAAGTCACCTGGACCAGACGGCATTTTTCCTGCCCAGCTACAACAAGCAGGAGACACTGCCATAAACTGGCTACAATCTATCTTTCTAGAAGTTCTCAAAACTGGCCATATCCCTGACGCATGGCAAGTCTCTAAAATAGTTTTCATATCAAACGCTGGCAAATCTTCCCATACGACATCAAAGGACTTTAGACCAATCAGCCTGTCGTCATTCATGCTCAAAACCTTCGAGCGACTCCTGGCTCTTCATCTAAGAGCATCCATTCCCCCCCATCTCTTGTCTAATTCTCAACACGCATATCGGAAAGGCAAATCGACGGAAACAGCTTTGCACTCCGTAGTCGCCACTATAGAAAAATCCCTTTCGCTCACTGAATACTCCCTCATAGCCTTTCTAGACATCGAGGGAGCTTTTAACAACGTCGTCCCGGAAGCTATCACTGGAGCACTGACAAACTTGGGGATTTGAAAGCCGGCTAGTGGGACTCATCGACCAAATGCTCACATGCAGGGTCGTAACGTCCACACTTGGCTCTTCAACACTCTCCAGGTTCGTCAGTAGGGGAACACCTCAAGGAGGGGTTCTATCTCCTTTTTTATGGAACCTAGCAGTCAACAGGCTGTTATGCGACATAGAGGGTGGAGGCTGCCAGGTGGTTGCCTACGCGGACGACGTAGCACTTATTTTCACGGGAAAATTTCTCTTAAACACTATGCGACTTGATGTCAGTCAAGCTACAAAAACTGGTCACCTGGGTCGATGAGTGTGAACTTGTACTTTTCTCTAGAAAATACAAAATCCCAACTCTAATACCCCCAAAAATAAAAGACTCCGTCCTCTCCTTCAGCGAAAGCGCCATATACTTGGGTTTAATTCTGGAAAGGAAGCTGGACTGGAAAATTAACACGCAAGATAGATGTAGAAGGGCAACAGTTGCACTCTACACTTGCAGGAAATCGATCGGCCTGAAATGGGGCATGTCGCCATATATCGTCCATTGGCTATACTTAGCTGTAGTCAGACCGATACTTCTATATGGTATAGCAATATGGTGGCCTGCCTTAACAAAGCAGTCCATAAACAAACAGCTCAACGAAATTCAAAGGATGGCCGAAATGTGCATCACAGGTGCTCTCAACACAACACCTGGCGAAGCTCTAGACGCCATACTTAACATACAGGCCATCAGGCAAGTAAGCAAAAATATTGCTACCATGACACCAATTCGACTGAGAGACTCTAACTCTTGGACAGAATGCTCAACAGGGCACTCCGCTATTCTCAAGGACAACCAAATAGTTCCTTCCAGAACCGACTACTGTATGCCAATAGAGCATATTGTAACTCCCTTTCAAACAACCATTCCGCGCAGGGAGGAATGGTCATTCCCCAGGACAAAATGGGACCATATCCTTCTACACAGATGGTTCAAAGTTGAACAATCAAGTGGGTGGAGGGGTATACTCTCAGGATCTAAATATACAGGTCTCTTTTAGGCTACCTGACCATTGCAGCGTCTTTCAAGCCGAAATCCTGGCTATAAATGAAGCTTTAAAACTCCTAAGGGAATCTCAAGTCAATTCGGGCCGTATTAACATATACAGTGACAGCCAAGCAGCTATCAAGTCTATAAAATCGATCATAACTAATTCCACCTCAGTTTCGAGCTGCCGCAAATCTCTACATGAGATGGCTGAGCATTTCGACATTTCACTAATATGGGTACCAGGGCATCAGGACATTACAGGAAACTGTATAGCTGATGAACTAGCCAGGAAAGGTACAACAGTACACCTCCTTCCTGACAAGGAGGATACGCGTATGCCACTGGCGATCTGCAAGCTACTAAAGCTACAAACGATGGCAAAACACACATCATTGTAATGTCGCGAGGCAAACCTGGCCTCACCTGAATAAGACTCGTTCTAGTATTCTATGTAAACTAAGCAGAACAGACTGACAGCACTAACAGGACATTGGCTGGTAGGCATCCACGCAACACGGTTGAATGCCCCATACAATGATTTCTGCAGGAGCTGTAGAGACGAAAAAGAAATTGAATCACTTGAACATTTCTTCTGCTCCTGTCCCGCATTGAGTAATAGAAGACTCCTCACCCTGGTAAAACCTTTTCTCTCCACTTTAGGTGAACTTGCCTTAATTACACCGCGCAAAATCGCTAAATTTATTCAGCTATCAAACTGGACCACAAAGGTTGAAGGGAACCCTAGATCCGCGGTACCACAATGGGCCCAACTGTGGCTTAAGTGAGTCGTAGAATCGACAGCCGCTCTAACCTAACCTAACCTAGCCTAGTACAAACAATTATCTTTATTGATCTGATTGGGTTTTTCCGGGTTTTCCCCAATCCTTGCAACATATGTTGGATCATTTTTAATTTTTGTTTACCCCAGATCTAATTCTAATTTTAATTTTCTTCTTTACAGTCATTATTTATATTTAATATTAATAGTATTTTTTAATTCTTAACATAATTTTATGTTTAATAATTTTTTCTTTGCCGACTGCTTTTAGTCGTGCATAAATAAATGAATAAATTACTCTAAATTACTCTAAAAAAAACTGATATAAGCAAAAAATAACAAACAAAGATTTTACTCTCTGTGTATTCCATTGGACGTAAATCCTTAAAACCTATTTTTTGTAAACAGGTGCCAGATTTTGTATTTTGGAAAGTTCAAACATAAACTTTCTGCAGCTGCGATCATAAATCAATGGTTTTCACGTTGAACTCTTTACAAAAAGAAATAATTGTAAAATAACCGCTCTTTTTTTATGACAGGTACTTGTACAACACAATTTTATGTACTTAGTATAGTTTTAGGGTATTTAACAACCTTTTGTGGGTTTCACACGCCCATATTTTAAAATTTAGCAGCCCAAAAAATTCATTCAAAAATTTGCCAAAAATAACGTGCCTGCTTCATACATTCTACTCATTCCAAATGAACGGGTCCGCCTCAAATGTAACGGCTTTTTGCCAATTTTGCTATTTTTAAAAAATCTGTAAGTTCGATATTTTCCACCGATCTTTAAAGCTGATATGAAAGCTAACTGTTAGGGCTAACTAAGAAAAATAAAATTCATTTTTTAAATCATCTTTAGGGGTTAAATTACAGTTATTTGGTTTTTTTTAAATTTTTTGATCGATTTCCCAAAATAGATCGTCGATGCGCCACCTCCGGATGACCTCCAAAAAAATTGATTTATTTTACAGATATTGCTTTTATACCGTATCATCCATTAATGATACAGCGTTTTCGAAAATCGAAAAAAAAAGTGAAATTCACTCCACCCTAATATACGTGTCTTTGCATATGATCGTGTGAATCGGTTCGCTGTCTCGCTCGAACTTGCTCAATCCTCTACTTTTCTAAAACGATTGGCGACGCGAAGAAAACTCACAAAAGTAACCGCCGATACGTCACAACGAAATTCTTAAAAAAATTCACACGAAGACAAAAATTGAAGTTGCTCGAGAGTGAGCACAAAATTTGCAATGAGCTTTACAACAAACTGAAGTCATAAATTAAAGCAAAATGAACACTTTTATTGCCTTATCGTCGCGTCGAAAATCTGTGTGGTTGTTGTTGCTCTCCAGCGTCTCGCGACACGCATTTGCTGTGTGGTTGTTGTTTCGTTATATTGGCTGGTGAGAGGCGGGTGAACATAATAAATTTTCGCTCAGCGTCAAAAGTTGTTGTTGTATCGTCGAAAATCGAGAGCAAGCCAAAGTAACGGTCGGCAACCTGTTCAACCCAAAACCGGAATTAACCCATATAAATGAATCGGTTACTAAGCGGTTATTTCGGATTAAAAAGTTTCTGCTTTCAGGTTTCGGTATAGAAAAAAAATATTTTTCGGTTGCGGTTTCGGTTAATGTTTTAATTCCTGAAAGTAATGATGCAGAATTGTAGAAAATTGATTCATTTATAGTTTTAGGCAATAATTTGGCAATTTCAGCCTTTAAATTGGGTGAAAAAAGTAAAGATAGATAGTGAAAAAGTTTACATATTCACCATTTCTTAAATATCTAAGCTCAGTGGGGACGGCCGCTAATGCAAGATTGAAGCCTACAATTTCACCTAATGGGACCATTTTTCATAAAAGTTTTTTTTTTGAAGGTTTTGTGAGATATTTTGGAATAAACTCAGCTACCTCAGTGACCGCCAAAATATATGCCTTGCTCTCAAACAACCCGAAACTTCCCAGCGTTAGCATATGGTAACAAGCAATAGGCATTTACTAAAACTTTATATATAGACAACATATTAGCGTTAGACTAACTGTTGGAGTGACAATATTTTTTGTGACTATTATTTTGCATAAGCAGTTTAGCACGACAAAAAAAATTAAAACTCGTAAATTTCGAATTAAGTGTTAATTAGCCGCGCAGGGCAGAGTAATAATTTTACAGACGATGATGCAGCGAACAATACGAGAACTGCCAGATGAGCACTGCCGAGAACTGCCAGATGAGCAATGCACAATACTTATACAGAAGGCAAAGGAGACGAAAAAAGTTAATAACGAAATGTTAAATACAGGGTGTAGTTTTTTGGCGATCTAAACTGCTGATGCTGTTGCTGCATGATCAAACATCCTCCCCCGGTGGAAGTCAAGGGCATTCAACTTCATCCTGTTTGGGCAACGGGCACAATTTTCGCACTGCTCGTTGAATCTTGCCAGAAGCCGTCTGTAACACAGCAACTCTGACAACGCCGTCTGATCCAGGAATCAGCTCAGCCACTTTTGCTAATGGCCACTTCAATGGCGGCATGCTCTCATCCTTGTCGAGAACAACGCCGTTTACGGCGAGCGCTGGACTAGGTGTACGCCACTTAGATCGCTGATGAAGAAGGGTAAAATATTCTTCGCGCCAACGAACCCAGAACACCTGCTGGAAGTAGGTGACCCGCTGCCAGCGATCCAGTCTGTTGAAGTTGAGGTTTTTTATATCAGGCTCGACGTAAGAAGAACAAGGGGCAGTTCCTAGGAAGTGAGTGGGTGTCAAAATCTCAAGGTCGCCTGCATTTTCTGAAATAGGAAGCAAAGGTCAAGAGTTAATTATCGCCGTGATGTGGCAGACTACAGTCCGCAACGCATCGAAGTCCAGGATAGTTTTGCCAACAGAGCGGTAGAAATGATGCTTCGCGGTCTTCACAGCAAAGTCCTCCAAAATGTGATGAGCGTGGTGGGATAAAACACCATTCAATTGAATCGGCCAAGCAGAAGTCTTGGACAGTTTGCACGTGCTGATCACTCAGGAACAGTCGTCTTAGCTTGGCCAATTAGCTCGGACAAAATTGGTGGCTTTGTCATACCAAATTTTTGCAGGATGACCACGCGTTAGGATGTATCGTTTCAGTGCGTTTAGAAATGCTGCAGTGGAGAGATCCTTTACAAGCTCTAGGTGCACCGCTTTCGTAGCGAAGCAGATGAAGAGACAAAAATAGTATTTAATAGGCGGTCTCTTTCGTACTCCGCTTTCATAGAAGAACAGTCCACAGTAGTCAATGCCGGTGACCATGAATGGATATGATGCGTCCACTCGATTAGCCGGCAGGTCTGCCATTATGAGCTCTGCCAATCGAGGCTTCGCTCTAAAGCATATCGTGCATTTGGCCACAGCGCTGGAAACTGTTTTACGTCCGCCAATAGGCCAATACTGGAGTTGAATTGCCGCAAGGAGGGCGCGTGGTCTTGCATGTAGATTTCTATAATGAAAATAAATTATTATTGCTCTAGTCGTAGGATGCTGACGAGGAAATATAATTGGATGCTAAGCTGAATAATCCAGAGTCGAGTTTTTCAGCCGTCCACCAATACGCAGTAGCCCCATTGAGTCGATAAATGGTGATAAAGATGCCATTGAGCTCGAAAATTTTAAAAGCTTCCCGTCTTTTAACATCTTGTAGTCATCCCATAGGCTAGCCAGTTGAATTGAACGTATCAACAGCTGCGTTCCATGTTGTACGCATTCGACAGTTAGGCCAGAGCAACGAATTCGATGTATGAACTTGTAGACGTATGCGAAGACATTCTGCAACTTGGAGAATGAATTGATAAATTTACAGCCCATCGAGACATCAGTGTGCGGAGAGACAGCTAACTGGGATTTCTGACGCAGTTCCGGAGGTGACTGAATAGATGCACAGAACTCCGGCCACTCCTCCTTGCCTATTGTAAGAAATGTCGGAGCGTGGACCCACGATGGCGACCGAGCAAGTTCGCAAGGCATTGCTCCTCAAGATAGTATGTCGCAGGGTTTAATTCTGTAAGAACATGAAGCCATTCCATGCCAGCTGTGAGTTCTTGGATTGCTGCAACACGATTGGAAACGAATACCTTAAAGTTCGATGCATCATTGCGAATCCACGATAAGACTACTGCGGAGGTTGACCAGCAGACGAAACGACAGGAGAACAGATTCGTCCGATTTATCTCGCTGAGAAGTAGAGCTAATAGTGCAGCACCTCAAAGTTCCAGTTTGGGAACCGTGATAAATTTCACGCGATTTGGCGCACAGCAGCTGAACATTAGACTGTGCTCGATCTGTAGATACTACGTATACGCATGCTCCATATGCACTTACACTAGCATCACAGAATCCATGGATCTCAACTATGCTGCTTGATTAGATCACATGCCGTGGAAAACGAAATTGCTGAACCTGTTGAAAATCGGAGCAAAAACAACTCCATGCTGTTGAAAGATATGCAGGCAAACTCTCATCCCAGTCAAGTCGTTGTTGTCATAGATACTGCATGAAAATTTTTGCCTTGGTAGTTACTGGGCAAACAAGACCAAGTGGGTCATTAAAACGCGCTATTACTGATAGAATAGAACGTTTTGTCAACTTTGAGGGATACTTTAGAGGCGAGAACGCAAACAGGAAATGTTTCGAGCAGAGATACCAGGCAAGGCCCAATGTTTTCTTGATGTCACTGCCATCATCGAATCGTAATAATGATTCCTTGTTCTCGCTGGGCACGCTCTGAAGCACAGTATTGTCGTTAGAGCACCATTTTCGAATTATAAAGTTACCCTTGACCAGTAATCTAGAGGTTTATTGTAGAACCTCCATGGCTTCCTGAGCAGATTTGGTACCTGAGATGAGGTCATCAACGTAAAAGTCTCGTCTAACAACTTCCGCTCCAATAGGGAATGAGAACTGCTTGTCAATCACCAATTGATGCATATCACGCACGGAGAGAAATAATGCTGGCTTCGTACCGGAGGTTACGGTGTCTAGCTTATAAACCTGTATTGAGTGATGTTGTTTTTCGCGCCACAGGATACATTGAAGGAAGCTGTCACGCAACGATACATTTTGCAGATGTCGCCTGTGAGCGCCACTGCGTGAGTACGAAAACGCAGGAATGTGTGAATTGTGGGGCCTGCCCTGGTTCAACGGGAGACATATGATTTAAATCCAAATATTCCTCAATAAAAGCTGCATATTGCGACTTTAGTGCCGGATTGCGATTCAGCCTCTTTTCCAAATTTTAAAAATTGCAAATCTTAAAATTGGCCATAAAGTGAGCTTCGCAGTCATGCTCCTCCTTGGTCGGCGCAGAATCAGGCTCAGAGCAACCTTCTAGCTCCCAGAAGCGGCGAATAAGATTATCGATTCCAGGGGTAGGCTCAACATATGATTCAACCATTGATTTGCTTGCTAAGTGTATTGCCTTGACTTCATGTGAGCTGCCTCCAGATGCAACCCATCCAAAACGAGTCTTTTGCAGCAGCGGCAGTCCAGCAGAAAGTTTTATCTGATCAATGCAAAGTAAATCGAAAAACAAGCTAGCTCCAATTAAGATGTCGATTTTCTGGGACTTGTGAAACTCAGGATCCGCCAGTTGAATGTTCGATGGTTTATTCCATGATGCAATGTCAACAGTGAACATCGGATGATTTTAAGTGATGGTGGGAGCAATCAAAGCCGAAATTCTCGTGGAGAACTCGGACAACCGAGACTGTAAATTGATGTTCACTGTGTATCCATCTGAGGCAAAAACTGAGTCGCCAATTCCTGCAACTGCTGCCTGGGCTGCAGTCCTTCGCAGTTGGAGTTAATTAGCGAGACGAGACGTTACTATGTGCAGCTGTGACCCAGAGTCGAGAAGCGCACGACAGGGAATCAATGATCCAGCTCGATTTCTGCCATTGATGACAGCGGTAGCCAATAGCACAACATCGGTCTTGGGATTCTGGGTGACTGGAAATGGTGTAGACAGAGTTGCAGACAAATTGCTGTGAGACGACAATAACGAAGCTGATTGTGCAGGCTGCGAAATGAATTGAGCATCCTGGGAGGTTGAGGCATCGACAGGTGAGCTATGCTTGCCAAGATGCAGCAGGCTGTGATGTTTGGCGCCACATACTCGGCAGGAGCCATATTTGCATGTCTTGAGGTGATGGCCCTTCTGCAGGCAGTTTAAACATAAAGCATGCTTCTTGGCTTCTTGGAGGCGCATGGCAGGTGGCAAATAAGCAAAGATGGAGCATTTGTAAATACTGTGCGCGTAACAAAACACACACTCACTTGCATCGCGGTTGGCTACTACAAACGATTTATTACTTGAAGTGCTCTCGTTCACTTCAGCGCTAGGGGGTTGCGTTTCCACGGGGAGTTTCTTACTTTCCAGTTTCAGCCAGCGTTTTTCAATAAATGCTGTGAACTGCTCACAGGTTGCAATGACATCCAGCGGTGCTACGTCATCCCATTTGTCTTGGGTAGCGCTAACAAGCTTTTGAAGGAGCGTTTGTATCACGAGGCAGCCAGCTATTTGTTCCTCACTTCCAATCGATCTCAAAGAACGTAGATGTACATTGACTTTGTCCGAAAATTGACGAAGCTCGGCTGCTGTACCCGTCTCCACTTTTTTTAAAACCCAAAAAGCTCAGAGATGTGTTCCTGGAAGATGAGACGCTTATTATTAAAACGACTCTCAAGCAAATCTAAAGCTACAGCATAGTTTTCATCGATCATATCCAATGGGCAAATCGAGTCCAGCGCTGCTGTGTGGTTGCTGAGCCTTGTTGCGGCCTCCGAGCTCTTGCTGTACGGACACCTTTAGCAACATGAGACCAGTGTCAAATTCCGTTTCTAAGTCGTCATCCAAGCTGGCATTGTTCAATTCCAGCAAAGAGTCATGCGCAGTCTCAAACCTTGATTGAAGCTCTGCTGGTAAGTTGATCATGCCTTGTAGTTCATACTCATCGAACTGATGAAGACGCCTAGAAGTTAAATCAGCTGCCAGCTTATTTAGTCTATTTAAAACGGAATTTAACCTAAAAAAAGGAATCCGATTTACTGCTGACCTCGGTTGACCTCCGTTCGAAACGTTTGGGAATTCATCCGAATCACTGTTTGCCATGTTGACGAAGCGTATAACGAGGTTCGCAAACCGAACAAATCACAAGCAGCACGCGCCAGAAATATTCGTAGCGAAAGAGTGCTAAGAAGAAACGCCCGAAAACAGTAAATTTTACTTCAACGGTTCTTAGGTGCTAGCGTCAGCAGTTATTTGTCTTAGCAGCACACAACAGAAAGTAAAATCGCTCCTGTATTCAGATAATTCGACAGAGATATGTAAGACGAAGGTAGGTAGGTTAATGTGGTGAGCTGGTCAGACCAGCTCTACAATTGAAGCTTTGTTCCACAGTCGGTTACCTTTTGGTAAGAACATTAATGGCAACCGGTTGTGACTGAGATAACTATAACCACTTGCTGTGGTTTAGAAATCTCACTAATTTGTTTGGTGCGATGTTGCTCACATCGCTTAGTGAGTCTAGTGCAGGGGTGCTCAAAGTTGCCTTATGAATGTGTACGCACTAATACAAATATAATAAATCGCACGCACACATGTAACGAAAAAATTTATTGTGTCAATGTGTACACTGGAAAAAAATGGAAAATGTTACTTCAAACAAAATAAAAAAATAGAAAATGTTTTTTAATACTGATTTAAAAATTCATCAATATTTATTTTAATTTTGGTTATTGATAGTTTTAGAAGCGCCTCCAGGTTATTATTTCAGTGTATACGAAACAATAAGGCAACAACAAATTACATTCGGATTTACGACAAGTCTCTCACACAACTACAAAATCTATGAAATTGTTGTTGCCGAGCTCGTCGGCATGTCAGAAAATGAAAAGAAAGAGAGCGAATGCCTAAAATTGTTTTGGTTTTAAAAGGATCGAAAGGGACGGAAAACCAAAAGTCAAAAATTGTTAGTGTAATTTGACAATGTGCACTAGCAGCCTACTAATGTGTAAGCTCACACACTTCCATATGCTATGTGCAAAACAAAAACAAATGTGTGTTGTGTGTATAGGCACTGAGCACCCCTGGTCTAGTGTGTGTTTTCCGAGCATCATGTGTCTGACTTTGCTAAGTGCTGGGCAGTGGCAGAGCAGATGCTCCGGAGTTTCCATTTTCCGCTCGTCTCTGCAGCTACGGCAGTGCTGGTTGAATGATAGGCCTGTCTTCATGGCATGAGTACCTATATGCCAGTGTCCTGTTACTGTGGCCGTTAGTCTCACAATGTCTTTTCTTGACATGTCGAGTAGCTTTTCGGTGCGTCTTTTGTTGTAATGTGGCCATGTCTGTTTTGCTCTCCTGCACCCTGTTTGAGTTTTTCATTTCTCATTTGCTAGGGCTGCGAGCTGGCCGTGTATTTGGCTTTTTATGCAGTCGTACGTCTTCCGGTGTTGTGGTTAGTTCTGACCCTTTCCTGGCCAGTTCGTCCGCTTTTTCGTTACCCTCATGGTCCCTATGACCTGGGATCCATATTAGGGTAACGATATTCTGTTGACTCACTGCATTTAGCGTGACTTTGCAGTTTATTATTAGTTTGGAATTCTGTCTGACTGAGATGAGGGCCTTGATGGCCGCTTGGCTGTCAGAGAAGAATGCCACCTTTGAGTTCTCGAGACCTCACGCCAATAAAGGTTTGGCTGCCTCCATTATTGCGAAGGTCTCAGCCTGGAACACACTCGTGGATTCAGGAAGATGGATTGACTTTTCCACTTCTAAATCCAACGAGTATACTCCAGCCCCCACACCACAGTCCATCTTGGATCCGTCGGTGTAGAGTGATATCTCAAAGGTGTCATCCAGATTACCTGTAGCCCACTCATCTCTTGACGGAATTCTGGTTTCTAACTTTTGGTCAAAGATTGTCTTGGCGGCCACATAGTCAGTCTTGGTGGACGGTCCTATGCGGGTCTTTTTAAGAATACTGTTGTGTCCGGCTTTCCTTTCCATCCAGCTATCAGACTCTTTGAGTCTAACGGCAGCTTGCGCTGCGATGCTTTCAATGTGTAATTCAATTGGCATTAAGTTCAGTATAACATTAAGTGCCGCCGTTGGTCAGGATCTCAGTGCACCTGTGTCTCCTGCACATGCTGTACGCTGTATTCCGGTTAGTTTATGTTAGTATGTTATATTTCATTGGGAGAGTTGCCACCAGACCAGTCCTCCGTATGTTAGTATGGTGTCATTTTTGGGTGTAGGCCCCAGGTTTTGCTAAATGTTTTCTTGCAGGAGTAGTAGGCTATGTATGCCTTCCTGACTTTTTCCTCTATGCTTGATTACCATGAAAGCCTTGGGTCCAGTATCACACCTAGATACTTTGCCTTATATGATAGTTTCAGCCTACGTCCATTGAGTTTGGGTAGGTTGAAGCTAGGAGCTTTTGTCTTCCTGGTGAAGAGCATTAGTTCTGTTTTGTCCGGGTTCACACCTAGCCCGCACGACTTAGCCCAGTCGCTAAGTTTCTTAAGTGCAGCCTGATTGCCTGATTACTGATTGTGTCAACGAAGGGTCCGGATACGAGCAATACCACGTCGTCTGCGTATGCTTTAGCTCGGACACCCCCTACGTTTAGTTCTTAAAGTATCTTGTTCATATTTATTAGCCAAAGTAGCGCGGACAGTACTCCCCCCTGAGGTGTGCCTCTGCTCACGTATCGCGGAAGATAACAGCCACTCAGGTTGGCCAGGTTGGCCAGGTGGAAGCATCCCTAGCAACAAAACATTACAGAATGGGTGCCTTCTTGGACATAGAAGGAGCCCCTAATAATGTAAAAGCGGACTCCATCCTGAAATCCCTCTTAGAACTAGAAAGCGGGGAAACATCAGTTCATGGATCGCGTCCACGCTAAAGAGCAGGAAGATAACAGCCATCCATGAACTGATGTTTCCCCGCTTTCTAGTTCTAAGAGGGATTTCAGGATGGAGTCCGCTTTTACATTATTAGGGGCTCCTTCTATGTCCAAGAAGGCACCCATTGTGTAATGTTTTGTTGCTAGGGATGCTTCCACCTGGCGTACTACTTCGTGTAGCGCCGTTTCGGTAGATTTCCTTTTTTAATACGCATGTTAGGCTTTGGATTGTTTTCTTTCAATCTGGGATCTAGTCCTGGGTCTATAGTCCTTTGCTAGGACATGCCCTCTTCTGCCTTGCTTCGGAATGAAGATAACCTTCGCCTCCCTCCAGGCCTTTGGTACGTGGTTCAATCTAATACATGATCTGAATATGTTGAGAAGCCATGAGAGTGAGTCTACATCTATGACTTGGAACGTCTTTGGTATAATTCCGTACGGTCCTGGACTTTTGTATGGATCAAAAGTGTTTATTGCTCAGAGAAGTCGCTCTCTAGATATTATTTCTTCGTTACCATCTTGGTAACTGCTATTAGCTGGTGGAGTTACGTTCTCCGTTATATTGTTCCCTGGGAAGTGTGTGTCTACCAGTATCTCCAATGATTATCTGATTGACTGTGTGCTCGTTCCGTCTGCTTTGTTCAGCAGACTAGGATTATTGTGCTCTTTTGATAGGATTCTGGCGATTCTGGCCGTGTCCTTCACGTTGTCTATGGATTCGCAATACCTGGCCCAAGATTCTTTCTTGGCTTTGTATAGCGCCAGCTTCCATACATTTTATTTGCGTTTCGGTACTGTGTAGTTCATAAAATATATGCTTCTTCAGGGCATTCTTATATGGCTGCCATACTTAGCATTGATTGAAGGATTTCCTAGAAATTCTCCCTAGCTTTGCAAGTTCCTGATTCCACCACTGTGGATATTGCTTCCTTGCATACGTCACCGGGCAGGAGGATACGTTGACTTTAATGATTATGTTGTTAAGTTTGTCCATTTCTCCATCTATTGGCTTAGCGGAGTGTTCCTCTTTCTTAACTGTATTGCATACTTTGAGTTGGACGAGTTTAGCGAACTTGTTCCAATCCGTTTTACGCGGGTTTCGTATTCTTTCAGTTTTGATAGTGTCAGTATCAATCTTGAGTTTAATATATCTATGGTCTGATGGCGTGTAGATACCCGCCAATTATTTACCTGTAATCTGTTATTGCCTGTTAGTAGCGTGAGATCAAGGACCTCCTCAGATGGTAATGTTGTTGTTAATAATATAATCAAAGAGAGACTCACCTTGATCATTGTTTTCAGAGCTGCCCCATACCGTATGTCTGCAGTTGGCATCGCAGCCTATCAGTAGATCAGTTTTGGTCTTCTCCGCATGTTTTACTAGCCGTTCCACTGATGCTGGTGGGGCTGTTTCCACATGCGCCATGTATGCAAAGGCTATGTGCAGCGCTTTGCCCTGACCCAGCTCGATCCTGACCACTGCCAGGTCCTCGTTGCTCAGACTGGGGATTAAAAGTGCTTTAAAATGTGATCTTATTAATAGACAAGCCCTCGGCCTACCTTCGGAGTCTAGGTAGAATGTTTCATAGCCTGTTGTTGCTAGGCCCATGACTTTGGCGTCACGCGTCCAGGGTTCTTGGATGATGCCGATGTCTATGTCCTCCTCGCGGTATCGGCAGCCGACTTCTATACCAGAAGCAGGTCATTTAACAGCCCGCTGGGGTCGTCGACCTCCTCCAAGATGTTGTCCGACGGTTCGTTGCGGAAAACCTTTATCTTGGCTTTCCGCACTCCATACCACAGCCTGTGGTCTTTGGCCTCCAGCTGCGCCAGGCACTCTTCGTTGATCAACAACAGGAATGGCTGGCTCGCCTTCATAACCAGCTTTGCCTTCAAGACGGCCCAGTCATCGTCATAGTCAGCTTGTCATGTTCCGTTTGCCCCTTGGGTAACCAGATGTGCGCCCGAGGACGCCGGGGGATGTCCTTGGCTGGGACGAGCTTAATCTTAAGTCCGTCCCATACATCGCCGATCTCGACGACACATTCAGCCTAGAACATCATCGACGCCTCGTCCACGCAGGTGATTATAGTGTGGCCACGAATCACGTCCAACGAGTCGTAGGCTGGAATGGAGCTCCCCGGTTTGGCCAGGACATAGTCCATAACCAAATCGAAGAGCTTAGTCTCCACCTCACCCCACTTCTCCTCCAGCAGCTTCCCGTCAGTGTTGAGCTCGTCTACGAGAACCATTGACAGGCTGTCTTTAGCCACCTCGCTGAAAAGCCTGGTCTCGGCTTTGCCAAACGAAGTGGCTCGGGGACCACCCAGTGCGTCCCTCGCCCTCTTTGGCGCATTGTGCCCCTCCTCTTGGGACCTGTTGCGCTTCGATTTAGGCGCCTTTGATTGATTGATCCTTTTAATTATGAAACAAATTTTAAATTAAAAACACTTTTTTAAAGTTAATTTACGCTTTTTATTTTCGTATGGTAACGCTGGGAAGTACAGGGTATAGGTTTTTCCATACATTTTATTTGCGTTTCGGTACTGTGTAGTTCATAAAATATATTTGCTCCTATGGCAGCTGTTGCCGAAATTCCTACAAGGTCTGCAAACTCAGCACCTCAGCCAATTTCCAACATGGTCTTCAGCTGTATAAAATAGAAATAACTGTAACGTAAGCTCTACCCTATGTAAAGCGATAGCGACATAGATCAGCAGAGCTTTGCACTTCGTTTGTGCGTTCGTTCTTTGCTGATTAAGTTTTTTGTTCGCTACGGAAAGACTAGGGTTTGTATTTAACGACATCAAATTGAATGTAATTTCTAATTGTAACTAATTACAGTTTTTTAAAGTGACGGCAATAAATGCATGTGCAAATAAAGATTTGATTATAGCAAAGCTATTTGATCTGTTTCTAATTTGTTGCGGGTGCGTTGCTAGAAAACTAGCCGAACGGGCAACAGCAGCTATATCATATAGTGGTTTGAATCAAATTTGTTCAGGATATATAGGAAAATATTAAATACATTTTCTAAGAGTTTGGTTGAGATGTCACAGAAAAAAAAAAGTTTTTCCATACCAGAGGTGAATTTGACCCCGATTGTCCCTATGACAGCTATGCTATATATATACGATATACTGCACCGATTTGACCCAAATTTGGTCAGATATACTAAGGAGGAGCCCCCCTGTTGGAAAAGCATGGCTCATTGCACTTTTCTGAAATATTTGTATTTTGTAGTATTAAGAAAACCTGTAGCCTGTACTTCCCAGCGTTACCATATGGTAACAGCCGTAAAATTGGTCCTGTCGGCTATTCTAACAAGGACGAACAAAATGAATGTGTTTTTCGAATTCAGCGACCTCAAATCTATATGTTCTAAAAGTTTCGTGAAGAAACTGGAAAATACGTTGCTTAGGACGATTCGGGATAACATTTTTTCTTAAGAAGAACGGCCCAAAAATATAACAATTAAATTTAAAAAAAGTTCTAGACAGTTTTTGTAAAAATTAATTAATTGTAAATGAGCCCCAAAAAGTTCATGAGAAAGTCCTATCGAACTGGTAGCTCCAACGCGAACTGAGATACTACGCAACAGAAAGCTGTCTGATATGCCTCGGATTATATGCGTATGTCTACAGCATAAAGCTAACTGCTTAATAATTTCGTTGCTAACTTTTTACTTTTTTTATACCAGTTACTTATAAAACAAGGGGGCTCCGCCCCCTACTCGCTTCGCTCGCCTACCCCCGGCTCGCTTCGCTCGCGGTGGGGTGCGGCTAGAGTCGAGCACGCTCGACAGTAGGATACCCTGAGCCCAGGTACTCTTTTATAAATGTTGATTTTCGACCAATTATTCCAATGGCAGCTATATGATATATGGAACCGATCTGAACCAAATCTGGTCAGAATGTACAAAACCAACATAAATGCATATTCTATCAGTTTGGTTAAGATATCTCAAAAAACAAAACACTTTTTCATACTAAAACTTGATTTTCGGCAGATCGTCTGTATGACAGCTATATGATATAGTGGGCCGATTTCGACCAAACTTGGTCAGGATGTATAATACCAGCCCAGATACATATTCTATCAGTTTGGTTACGATATCTCAAAAAACAAAAAACTTTTTCATACTAAAACTTGATTTTCGGCAGAGGGACTGTATGACAGCTATATGATATATTGGACCGATTTGGACCAAATTTGGACAGGATGTATAATACCACCCCAAATATATATCGTGTGAGATTGGTTGAGATATCTCAAGAATTAAAGAAGCTTTTCATACAAAAACTTCATTTTCGATGTATCGTTCCTATGGCAGCTATATGATATAGTTGTCCGATCCAAAAATAAAAACAAACTTGATCTGCGTACGGTATCCAGGAACCTACATACCAAGTTTGAAGTCTCTAGCTCTTATGGTTTCTGAGATCGACGCGTTCAAACAGACGGACAGACGGACAGACAGACGGACAGACAGACGGACATGGCTCAATCGACTCGACTGTTGATCCTGATCAAGAATATATATACTTTTTGGGGTCTGCCACGCCCCCTTCTGCCTGTTACATACATTCTGCCAAATGCATTATACCCTTTTTTGCCCATTTTTAATGGGCTCAGGGTATAAAAATAAGTATAAGGGTATATTGTGTTCGTTGGAATGTGCGTAACAGGCAGAAGGAGGTATCTCCGACTCAATAAAGTATATATATTCTTGACCAGCATCAACAGCCGAGTCGATATAGCCAAGTGTGTCTGTCCGTCTGTCTGTCCGTGTGAGCGCCTACATCTCAGAGACCATAAGAGATAGAGTAACCAAACATTCACACGCAGATCACAAAGGCGTTGGAGCAGGTCAAGTTTGTTTTAAACTTTTGACCCGCCTCCTTCCACGCCCGTAAATCGCGAAAAACCGGTTGTCCGTCTGTATAAACACACGGATCTCAGAGACTATAAGAGATAGAGTAACCAAATTTGGCACATAGATTTCCATATACCTCACGCAGATCAAGTTTGTTTCAAATTCAAGCCACTCCCCCCTCCGCCCCCGCAAATCGCGAAAAACCACCTCCCCACAATTTTTCTTATTATACGTATATATATATATATATATAATAACCGATATCTGTTATTATTATCTATTATCCCACTGAATCGCAACAGGATCGGACAAGTAGAACAGCAGTTATTGCGCGACTAAGTTGTTGAAGCAACAGGTGCCCCCTAGAGTATGCAATAGTTTTTGTATTGGTAAACCTTATTAGAATGCTTAAAATTCTCAACTAGTTCTGGCAACGCAAATATGACATTAGGATTGAATCGATAATGAATAAGTAACGGGTATCCTATTGTCGGGATCTCGACTATAGCCTTTCCCACTTGTTTTAATTATTTAAGTCATGGCCTCAAATTTACATTTTTGTAAATTTTCCATTACACCTGAAATACACATACCTAAAACAACGTGGCAACTCTTGTACATACATATTAAATGTGGCGTCTAATTCGTTGCTAACTTTTTTAAGTACGCGGCCAGAAGCACGGTATTGGGGAATGTAGTCCTCAATTCTACTAACATTTTGCAGTAATATTCATCTATTTTTATCAGACAGTTTTTGAGAAAATCGCATTTTTGTATATCAAGGAGTTTTATTTGGACATTCTTACAAGCAAAAGGTGCACCAAATTTTGTCCCCCTGGTCCCCAAAAGCCGAAATACAAATGTCTTAGGACAACGAACCTAAGTACATATCCTTACTGTGCCGGACCCGTACGCTGTAACAATGCAGCAATGCTATAGATACCTCTGCCCAGTGCCCTGACGTAAACCCCATTGAAAATTTGTGGGCATTTTTAATGATTAGGGAACCTACACAGAGCCCAAGTAACAAAACTGCTTTAATTAAAGCCAAACTAAAGAAATGGTCAAATCTACCATGTTCCAGGGACGTGTTTAGTCCATGACGCGACGTTATCAACTTGGGATACACGCTAGGAGCAAGAACAATTCATATTTGATTATTTTTCTCCTGCATTTTATATTTTACGCCATTTTTGCAAACAGTTGTGGGATTCCTGTAACCGATTCAGATTTGATTTTGATTTCGTTTAAGCAAATCTGATTCAGTTTCAGGAACGACCATTTTTGCACACAGATTTGATTTTGATTTCGACAAATTAAAACAAGGGGGCTCCGCCCCGTGCTCGCTTCGCTCGCGGTGAGGTGTGGCTACAGTCGAGCACGCTCGACAGTAGGATATCCTGAGCCCAGGATCTCTTTTATGAATGTTGATATGGCAGCTATATGATATATGGAACCTATTTGAACCAAATCTGGCCAGAATGTACAAAAGCAACATAAATGCATATTATGTCAGCTTGGTTAAGATAACTCAAAAAACAAACAACTTTTTCATACTAAAACTTGATTTTCGGCAGAGCGTCTGTATGACAGCTATATGATATAGTGGGCCGATTTAGAACAAATTTGGTCAGGATGTTTAATACCACCCCAAATATATATCGTGTGAGGTTGGTTGAGATATCTCAAAAATTAAAGAAGCTCTTCATAAAAAAACTTCATTTTCGATGTATTTTTTCCTATGGCAGCTATATGATATAGTTGTCCGATTCAAAAAAAAAAAAAAAAAACAAAATTGATCTGCGTACGGTATCCAGGAACCTACATACAAAGTTTGAAGTCTCTAGCTCTTATGGTTTCTGAGATCGACGCGGTCAAACAGACGGACGGACAGAAGAACATACGGACAGACAGACGGACATGGATCAATCGACTCGACTGTTGATCCTGATCAAGAATATATATACTTTTGGGGGTCTGCCACGCCCCCTTCTGCCTGTAACATACATTCTGCCAAATGCATTATTGTTATTAAATTATCCATTCTTGAAATGCAAGAAGCTTTTGACATTATCTAAATTAAAATCACCACAAAATGTAAACAAACACCAAGTATGGCCAAATAATGTTATCGAAATGCACGGTCTCACATGTTATCGAAATGAAATCAAATCGAAATCAGCCTCAAACTTGATTTCGTGAAATTACTTAGGGTTCCCACACTTTTCGTATAATTTTTTAAATCTGGTTGGCAACCCAACACATTTTGTATGGAGCAGCCGTGAACAGCTGATCGGCGAAATCAAATTTGTAAAACCAAATCAGTATCGCTTTCAGGAATACCTAGTGCTTGCATTTTGACAACAATTTATTGACAGTATGAAATATGCCATCAATATACAGATCTGCAAAAAAAAATTATCAAAAAAGGTGCCCATACCACAAAATTTTTAAGTTAAAGTTGAATTTGTGTGCCTATTTTCATTTTGCAAACAATTAATTGACAAACTGTATGTACATATGGGTACCAAAATCTTAAAATTGATCAAAAACTCACAACTTGTGAAATTTTCTTCAGGAAACGAATTTAATTTACGTGTTTTAACAAAATGAACATAAATTAACCCACTATACCGCACATACCGACTACATATTTTAATTAAATCAAGTTTTTTTTATATTTTTGGCTGTTTTCCGAAAAATTGACTTCCAAAAAGGTGTGCATGTATTATATCGATTATTTGACAAAATCTGTCTTCCAGCATTAAAAGTCAACATGCAAAGAAAATAAATCAATTTAGTTAATTTTGTATGTTTTGAAGTTATTTTCTTTGTTTTTTTTTTTTCAAATAAAATTTGCTAAAAATGCTTGTCAAAAACTATGTAGAAATCTAGTCACGTTCTAGATCGTCGCGTTACAAATCACTAATAAATCTTTTAAAATACAAAAATGATAGTAACATATGAAAATAACTCCTAAAATGGAAAACTATATTATTTTACTATGGATTAAGAATATTTTCATCCAAATTACTTGCAGACTTTCGCATTTTTCAAGTGACTTACATTTTTCGTCGTGTTCTCGATGCTGTTTTCTATATTTAATTCGAAAAAAAAAGTCTTGAAAACTTGTCTTTTATAATAAAAATAGTGTTGATAAAATGCATTAACCGCATTAACCGTAGAAAAACATTTTTGAAAATGTAAATTTTGAAATTTTTTTTCTCTTTTTAAGACGTACAAATGTCGCATTCTCGATCCTGGAAATGCCCATATGTAAATAAAGGCTGCCTGATTGATGTACATCTGAGTGAGTTGACTGCGCTCAAATAGAAGAATAAATTAGCATTAACTGCTTTATTTAATGCAGTGGTGACCAAAACAACCAATCAAATATCCTATATATTTATATAAAAGTTATTATTAAAAAAAAAAGATTTTTGCGTTTTTTCTCTCTTGTTTGCGAGGTTTTTCTTTCTTAGCGATGAAAAAGAAAAACATCGATGATTTGAATTAAACATTCGATGTTTATGAATAATGAAAACATCGATGCATCGATGTTTCTCCACCTCTAATGTTCATCCTACTTTAGACCGAGTTCGCTCACGAACAATCCAAGTTTACTAGCTCAAGATGTATTTACATAAAATTTATATAGATTTATATACATAAGTACTTCTTATACCAGCTTACTAGCAAAGAACACTTATTCTGTATGTAAATATGCAGGTGATAATTGATTGGCACAAGCACGAGGCACATCATTGCAATTAAAATAACAATAAAGAATGCAAGTCAGTCAGACTTCAGTCAACATCATAAATCGGGTGTCGCATGACAATGAAGGTATTAAACTCACCGACTGGCCATAAAATGTAATGGATAAAAAAATGGGTCGCGATCTAAGGCTCATTTAGATATGCTGCATATTCCGTGAAAGTTGTAAGTAAAGTTATGACAGTGAACAGTTCACATTTAAGTCGCCGATTTTCTATAAGTGTACTGTAAACATGAATATGTACAATGTACAAGAGTGCATCAATTTGTATAGTCAAAAAAAAAAATTACATTGATACCACATATTCGTAATCTACGATATATTCTAAGATCTTTTCAACAAGAAACCATTGTTCTAAAATCAATTCCTAGTCCCCGCTTTTTGAGTTGAAAAACGTGGTTTTTTTTAATATTTATACCCTGAGCCCATTAAAAATGGGCAAAAAGGGTATAATGCATTTGGCAGAATGTATGTAACAGGCAGAAGGGGGCGTGGCAGACCCCCAAAAGTATATATATTCTTGATCAGAATCAACAGTCGAGTCGATTGAGCCATGTCCGTCTGTCTGTCCGTCTGTTTGTCCGTCTGTTTGAACGCGTCGATCTCAGAAACCATAAGAGCTATAGACTTCAAACTTGGTATGTAGGTTCCTGGATACCGTACGCAGATCAAGTTTGTTTTTTTTTTTTGGATCGGACAACTATATCATATAGCTGCCATAGGAACGATACATCGAAAATGAAGTTTTTGTATGAAAAGTTTCTTTAATTTTTGAGATATCTCAACCAATCTCGCACGATATATATTTGGGGTGGTATTATACATCCTGACCAAATTTGGTCCAAATCGGCCCACTATATCATATAGCTGTCATACAGTCGCTCTGCCGAAAATCAAGTTTTAGTATGAAAAAGTTTTTTGTTTTTTGAGATATCTTAACCAAACTGATAGAATATGCATTTATGATGGTTTTGTACATTCTGACCAGATTTGGTTCAGATCGGTTCCATATATCATATAGCTGCCATTGGAATAATTGGTCGAAAATCAACATTTATAAAAGAGTACCTGGGCTCAGGGTATCCTACTGTCGAGCGTGCTCGACTGTAGCCGCACCCCACCGCGAGCGAAGCGAGCCGGGGGTAGGCGAGCGAAGCGAGTAGGGGGCGGAGCCCCCTTGTTTTATCATGAATTAACACCATATCTACAGTATTTTCAGTCTGATCCTGACAAAATTGGTATCAAAACTCGTGTTAGGACCAGGATTTTCATATACAAAGACAAATTGTTCTTAAAACATAATTGTCGTCCTTGCAAGGACCAAAAACGCACAAATTTTCAATTCAAAAAGCGGGGACTAGGAATTGATTTTAGAACTATAGTTTCTTAGTAAAAACATCTTAGAATTGACCGTAGACTACGAATATCGGGTACAATTTTATTTATTTTATTATTATTTTTTTTTTTTTTCGAAAAAATCGTTGCATCGTAATGAACATTTCGCTTATTTACTAGAAGAGTGACATATCTCCATCAAATGGCATTGCGAGATAAATGCCTTTAATGTTTTCAAGTGCCGTATGTGTTCCAGCAAAGTGGTCATAAATACATATACTCTTCTAACGCTCTGTATATTAAAGAATCAAAAAAAATTTCTTTCAAACTCTTCGCACTCATATTTTTCTTTTCTTTTTAACTCATGCAGTGGTATACTTAGTGTATCGCTCTCTTTCGGGGCCACGATTTTGCAGCACTGAAAGCGTTTGACGCAAGAGAGACGACAGAGATAGATATATAGATATAAATATAGAAAACTTGGGTAATTGTCTATTAGTTAGGGCCCATCTCAAAAAAAAAAAAAAAAAATCTCCAAATAGGGGATGATTTATGATGAATTTACCAGTAAAAATTGAATTGGGGTCTCATTTAGTTTATTTTTAAAAAATCTTTAAAATTTCCATACAAAATTAAATTTTGCATGGTTGTATTGTGCAATTTCTCACTACTGTTAACCGTTTACTAACAATGATTTTTTACACGGTCACAAGAAGCTTTTCAAACATCTGAATGTAAAAGTAAACCGTTGGCAACCGTTCATGATCATATATAAATCCTTTTGCAGAGGTCTTCGAACTTCTTTTCGTTTTGTGCGCTGTGAAATAATTCAAATCAAAATAAAAATCAATGGCATGTTCTTCTAATTTTCATTAATAAAAGCAAAATCTTTAAAAACTTTGTTTTTGTTTATATATTTTCATTTTCTTATTTAAGTGTTTTAATGGCTTGTTACGATGGAGGCGAAAAGCGACCGCGGCATGAAAACTCCATACAGAAAACATTTTTTTTTCGCGGTTTTATTTATATGGAGTTTTTCATTCCGCGGTCGTTTTTATACGTTTTTATATAAATTTTAAACGCATCTTAAAATAAAATTCTTTTATTTTATCACTTAATTCCATATACGATTCGTTTGCACAAGCTCATCTATGAGATGCATTCTAAATATATGACATAGTTTCCTCAATTTATTTAATAAAAACTTATTCTAAACCTTTCAGCCTAGAAACAAATGCAGTTGAAGGCTTTGTCAGGCCGCCAGCTAATACCATATCCATAAAGGTTAATGTTTGATTTTCTTTGTCAATGTAATCAAGCTCCATCTCTTTATTATATAATCAGATATATAATGAATGGCATCCTCATTTAGCTGGTCACTAACTTAATCCTCTTCTGTGGATGGGGAGGGTAATGTAGACATGCTTTCCAAAATCGGCTCATTCCGTTTTCTCCTCGTAAAATTGTCTTTCCCGAACACAATCCATCTACATTGCTATAGCATCAAGAGGTAGAATTTAATTTGAGCATATTCGTGAAATGTAACCAAGATCCATCCTCCTCGACGTCAACATTACCTGTGTTGCGTAGGCTTTCAGTATTTCTTGCTAAATATGAGTATATATATAAACGGAATATGAGCATATATAAGTATAGATAATGGATAGTTAAATATATTAGTTAAATTATAATTACCCAAAGCATTGCCTAATAAATACTTGCTTAGTCGATACTTGAATTCCATAGGATTTGGGGGGTCGTCTAATCCGGCTTTTGATTGTAGAGCGCCGAGAATGTGATCTAAATGGTCCTGCGATATCCTACTTGTTATCAAGTAATCCATGTCATATTTTTTGCCTACATATTCATGCAAGCCATCTAACGACTTATTGCTGACTAGAGAGCTGCATTAAATCATTCAATGAATGAGTTCTAGTGAGTTATATTGAATGCGTTAGAGAGAACGAATTGATAATATATGAATTTAAGTTAAGTTGTGCTGCTAGCCAACTTGGTTTTTTGAAAATGAATTTGAATGAAAAAGTATTTTTGATAAACTCGAAGGTTCCAAAGGAAGCTGTTTCCTATGTTTTTGACAAGTAAAGAACTGTTAAATTAAGATATCGAGACGACTTGAATCCGCTTTTTGTAATTGGTGGCTTGGTGGATAGATAAGGCGCATGCGAATCGGTCGGCGAGGGTTCGAATATCAAAATTATATTTTACTTTCCTTTACAATATTATTATATATATTGATTTTAATGTTGTTATTAATTATTAATTTTTATATATTTCTTATTTCTACCAAACTAACAATACTCAACATAAAACGCGGAGAACAAATTTTGTACAGTTTTTATTTTAATATTCATGTGTGTTCTTAATGCATACTTTTACTTTGGAACGAAATGAAGTAGCAAGCTGATTTTTGTTTGTCAACTGGTTCAACTCTGGTTAATTCGAATGGCTTCGAATTTTTACTCATTCAAAATCATGTATCGTCAAGTGAATTTTGTCAATTTGAACATTACACGAGAACTCAAATTCATTATAATACAGTCGAGTTTGAGCTCAAATTCATTCATTCATTTGGAGCTCTTTAGCTCTTTTGAGTGCATTCATGCAGCTTTATTGCTGACAATCACCCCCTTTTGAAAGTGAAGTCGGTGCTTGGAATTCGCCACTATCAAAGTGGGCATTATAGCAGTCATCTTACTCAAAACTCTCCGTTGATCATTTAGAGATTTCCCAAACGGCTGCTTGGTCGGAATTGAGTTAGCTGTTGAAAGTCTAACATTAGGTCCGTTTCATGATAGATTTATACAAGGTAGCGTAACAGTAGAGAAGCGCTCTAATTTTTGCTTTCATACATTGTTCAGTATGTAAGCAGACTAGCAGGCTATGACATGTTTTGTCTAGCTCTCACAAACACAATTTTATATTATCGTATTTTGCTTTTGCTTTCTTACATCTGTTACTGTTATTACCTTGTATCACACAAAAAAACCTCTACACGAGGTGAAAGTCTAGTGAAGAAAGCATATTCTAGTCCCAAAATTTCTAATATCCAATTTGGTGATTTTAGTTTAATATAATATTTAAAATAAAAAAAAATCGAAAATGTAATGATGAGGATTCATTTCTTTTCGAAAATCTAGAAATGTTTTTTCTACGATTTTTTTAATTTTCCGCTTGTTTAGCGGGAAAACGCTATTTCCCGCCAATTTTGTGACAAAAAAATTGAAGTTTAATATAATATTTAAAATAAAATATACATAAATTAAAAAAAAAAAAAGCAAAAGTAAAGCCACAAAATAATTGTCATTCTACACTGTGCGCAAAAAGGCGGACTGCCGTCCGCAGTGATAATTGCATCATGGGCCGTTTTCTCATCTTAATTTAAGTTAATTAAACTATTAATTTAGGCAAAACATGAATAGTCAAATATAATTTAATATAATAAAGGAAAAACTTACTTTAAGTATTTCTTGTATTAAAAGAACATTTGTAAATTTGTTTTCTTATTTATTTTTTTTTTACCCACAAAAAAAATCTCTACACGAGGTTAAAGTCTAGTGGCGAAAGCATATTCCAGCCCCAAATTTCTGATATCCAATTTTGTGACGTAAGAAATTAAATTTAATACGTATAAACATTTTAAATAAAAATATTATTTATTAAAAAAAAAATTACATTCTGCAAAGATAAAACTTTAGAATTAATCAAAAAAATTATTTTTCGAATTTTTTTCCGGTGAACTTACCTAACTTTTGTTAGACCCTTAATAGAAAAATTTCAGCGCTCCCTATTATTTTATGGCCGTGACCATATATAATAGCTTTTATATATTTTTAATTTTCTTTATTGAGAAAAATGTAATTTCACAACCAACCGGATATCAATAAAAAAGGTTTTTTACAAAAATTCACTTGGTCGTTCGAATTCCAAGTATCTTCGCTGTGAAGTTGCCCCCATTTTATGCGATCGGAGACTCTTCTTTTGCCGCTATATGGTATCCATTTGCAGAAAGCCATTACAATGGCGTACCCCTTGAATATCCCTTTATTCAATTTCCAACCAGTAGCATTTTCTTATTCATAAAGAGTAAGTGCGTTTAATTGCCATAAATTTTGTAATAAAAATATTTAGTGAATGAAATATCCAATTGTTGGTTCTTAAGCTCTAAGCGGAACATAAAAATAATTAGATTTTGTCCATTATGCGATGTCTGGGGTTATTTGTCGTCTTATTTAAAAGTCCTTCTGGCTCTCCCAGGCATTGTGGACACCGTGGTAGCTGTTCTGCTTTTGTGCGGGTGCGTTGCGACCGAAAGGGCTCTGAGGGTTTACCTGTAGGATGTAGTCACCCTCGATGTCGTAGGAGGCATCAATGCCCATGTAGGCGCGCTTGCCAAAACCATCGTTTTGCTTGTACTGCTTTAGCGAGTTAGCAGGTACTGCGGGGAAGCTGCGCTCATTGCCTGGACGAACAGATTCGGCAAAGTAGCGGGTGGCTCGCATGGAGGCCTCAACAACGTTTTCAGCACCAGGCACACCAGCTCCCAGTCCATTGGGGTAGAAGTCAACATCGCCGCTGCGTATGGGAGTGCCCATGCCGTAGACTGAGGTGTGGATAACATCAACAAATTCAGCATCACCTCGGGAAAGACCCACCAGTGTGTACAAGTTTTTGGCGATAATATTGGAGGGGTCCAAGCCGGTGACACGGCGCAGCTTGTGACCAGTCAGGCGAGTAAACTCATTGGCAGCAGCGCCGGCAACGTGGGCACCAACGTTTTGGCCGATCATATGAATGGTCTCATGAGGCAACTGCAACTCACTGGTCAGTTGAACAATCCACTTGCCAATCTTTTCGCCAGTCTTTTGAATGTCCAGCATAGCATAACGCTTGTAGTTGGTCAACGCAGATCCCAAGTCAATAACCTGTAAATGGTTTCATTATAAAATGTACAACGTCCAAATAAGCAAGCAGATACTTACAATAATGTCGCCGGTGTTTGTGTTAGCATTATTGGCCAGCACATTGTTGTCCTCCTCGCTGGAAGTGCGCTGATATTTACTGTCGTCATTGGAGTCCCTGTTGTATTTCTGAGCCTGCTGTTGCTGCTGTTGGAGATTGTAGCGTTGCATGTAAGCCTGGACGAGTTTGCGGTTAGCCTTCATCACAGTTTCACTGGTCTGGGGCAAACCGGTCACTATAATGGTCACTTCATCCGTACCAAAGTTCTGCTGCTGCTTCAAGCGCTGAATCATTTCATTAATTGGCGCCACGATCTTGTCGCCATTTGGTTTGGGCACATAGACCTGAACGTTGTTGGGCACAAAGTTGGGCTCAATATCATGATTGATTTGCGACAAATGATCTGTTGTACAAAGATTGAGCGTCAGAATCGGAGAATCGGATATTTCTGTATTGCGATGTTTAATACTTACAGACTTGTTGCAACAACTCAGCGCCCTTTGCCAGGGGCATCTGCTCCAAACGCTCTAGAGTCAAATCATCAACGGAAGGGATTGCTTCCAATTCCTGCGACGATAACCACTGCGAAGGCTTCAGTGCCTGGTTGACAGATTTTTCGTTCAGGCGACTGGAAGGTGAGGCCATTGAGGTCACAACCAGACAGGCCAGGATGCTAAGCACTCTCATTGGATTCATTCTGCTTTAGACTAGGACAACAAGGGAAACAGTCGTTCTCGTAGTCGTTGTGAGTTCAACTGTCTTTCAATGTTTTGGGATTGAGTTTTTATAGTGCCCCATCGCATTCATATTTTGCATTGTAAGACCATTCACCGTTCAGCACTTGCGCCATTTCTGCAGCGTTGCCATTTTCCAGCACATGTTGCAGTTACTTAAATACAACTACCTATATATTTGCTAATTTTAATAACACACATATAGTTTCATGCCAAGTTTGGGGCCAAGCTCCGGCAACAAAGTAAATTATCTGATAACATCTCAAATTGAACAGTATCAGCACAACTTATGATTACAATGTAAGCCTATACTAGTACATATATATTTAATTTTATTGACGTCATATTTGTTTTGAATTTTTCTTTTATATTATATTCATTATCCATTAGGTATATTTCTGGTTTTTCAGACATCTCCCATTTGCAAGATAAATGGGCACAGGGAATAAAACTATTAAAGAAACCGGGGAGCTCTACTGTCGTGTCATATTAGAGTGGGAAGTTTAATCACTCCGAAAAAGGAACGGACTGGTTGCATTATTAGGGTTCACTGGTCCAAATGCAAAATTTTTTTAAGTAATTCAAAATTTTTTTTCCCGCATTTTGCGAAAACATAATTTTTTTTTCCTAATTAAGAAATCTCTTGAGCAGTTGGAAATCGAAACGATACATTTTTAAATTCAACGGTGTAGATTTGCTATGCCCTGAAAGTCAGTTGTTTATTTAGTGCAACATTCGACAGTTTTTGCTGTGAAATTGTTGAAAAGTTTGGTCACGTGGTCTAAAGAGCTTTGAGAGAAACCATTAAAACAAATATGGACATTGAAGGTTAAGGTACTTAGAATATACATATTAGAAAAAAATCTATGTTTTATATAATTTTCTATATGTTTTTCTGTTTTTTGATATGATGTTTTTAGCAATTGTAGCCTTAATATAGTTGTCTTTTGTGGAAGAAAAAGTATTATTGTAAGTGTTAATAAAACATTCTTCCTAAATATTATAGAATACGATGCTGAAATTTTTTTTTTCGACTCTGTGAAAAAATGGACTTTCTCCAGTTCTCTTTTGGCTTGCAAAAAACGGAATACTGACGTCCTTGATGATTAGTTGTTCCAAAAATAGTGAAAACAAAGATAAACATGACATAATAAGGAAGAAAGTATTCAACTAATTGAAAATTTTAAACTAAAATTTTTCACTTTTAATGTTGCTAACTTTATCCAAGTTTTGACCAATTTCGAAGTACCATAACTTTCAAACTTGAATAACTTTGTTAAAATAGCTTAGAACAGTGGTAGGAAAATATTCAGAAGCCTAAATCAAACATTTTTGAGTATTTTATATTTAAAATATTTCTGATATTCGGGTTTTTCGTAATTTTTGTCTTCGAGACTTTTTTTTCAAATTTTTATTATTTAAACACATTATTCATAACTTTAGTTTCCCAATTCTTATTTTTAAATAAAATACTTACTTGTTTTGTATTCCAAATTGTTATATTAAAATTGAGGTATTCTTAGTATGAATTTTCGACATTCGCATAGGGAAAATTGCGTGAATTTTAATGAAATGTTTTTAGTCATTCTGTCTTTCTTCCTAAGTTTTGTCTTTCAAATTTTATTTTCCGAATTTGTATTTCCCAATTTTGGTTTGGTTTGTATAACATTATTTTGGTTATTTAATTTGTAGATCCATCTTAAATTCTTACAAGTTTTGTTATGCTAAGGATTTATTTTCGACCATTTTATTGGACATTATGTATTCATCACTTTAAATTGTTATTTTTTTTTATAGAGCGGATCTCGTTGGTCGCGGGATAAGCGAATTCAAAAACTATGAAAATCCTTCTGGAGGAGAACTGCGAGGGAGAATATGAAAGTGATATTGGACGCAACTGGCTTTCAGAAGTCAAATAAAAATGTTGGACGTCCACGAATAAGCTGTAGTGAAGAAAGCTCGCGCTTAAAACGAAAACTTGCTGTCGATGTTTCAGATAATAAAATAAATAAAACCAGCAGTGTCTGCCAAAAGGGAACAAATAACTATAATCCTTATGACGACAGTGATGACGAATATGATTTAAGCGTACCTAACGATGCTTATTAATTTAAATTAAAGGCAGAAGAATTTTAAATAAAAAAGTCCCAAATAAAACTTAACGACTGTATGTTTCATATGCTAATTAAGGGATATAAGAAGAAAGAAAGTGGCGTGAGGTTGATAGTTAACAAATATAATTTAAAACTACAAATATTTTAAGCATCAAAAGAAATTATGGTAAATTTTTGTAATTTTTAAATAATGTTTTTCAAGAGCTTATATGGCCGGGCACCGAAGGCGTGGTCGGTTCGATCAGAAACATTTCTCAAAATTTTTATCTACATTTCCTAATTTCTGCCAAAAATTTGGCCGTTTGAACCAGTGTGCATTGATACATAACATGATGATCCAGTATAAAATCAGGGCATTTTTATACCCTGAGTCCATTGAAAATGGGCAAATAAGCGTATAATGCATTTGGCAGAATGTATGTAACAGGCAGAAGGGGTCGTGGCAGAACCCCAAAAGTATATATATTCTTGATCAGGATCAACAGCCGAGTCGATTAAGCCATGTCCGTCTGTCTGTCCGTCTGTTTGAACGCGTCGATCTCAGAAACCATAAGAGCTACAGACTTGGTATGTAAGTTTCTGGATACAGATCAAGTTTGTTTGTATTTTTGGATCGGACAACTATATCATATAGCTGTCATAGGAACGATACATCGAAAATTAAGTTTAAGTATGAAAAGCTTCTTTGATTTTTGAGATATCTCAACCAACCTCACACGATATACATTTGGGGTGGTATTATACATCCTGACCAAATTTGGTCAAAGTCGGCCCACTAAAAGATATAGCTGACATAGAGACGCTCTGCCGAAAATCAACTTTGAGCATGAAAAAGTTTTTGTTTCTTGAGATATCATAACCAAACTGATAGAATATGCATCTGGGCTGGTATCATACATCTTGACCATATTTGGTTCAAATCGGTCGACTATATCATATAGCTGCAACAGAGACACCCAATGAAAAATTAAGCCTTCGTATGAAAATTTTTTTTGATTTTTGAGATATCTTTACCAAACTGATAGAATATGCATTTATGTTGGTTTTGTACATTCTGACCAGATTTAGTTCGAATCGGTTTCTTATATCATATAGCTGCCATAGGAACAATTGGTCGAAAATCAACTTTTATAAAAGAGTACCTGGGCTCAGGGTATCCTACTGTCGAGCGTGCTCGTTAAACCGGTTCGCAAACCGAATCTAAACCCAGCTTTATGGCTCTAGCCAACATTAAATCGCTATAACTGCCGTTCTATTTGTCCGATATTGATTTTATTTAGTGGGACAATAGATAACATTAATTACTATAAAAAGCGTATAATTTTAAAAACTGTGGGTGTGGTGGCTTTTGGCGATTTTCGGGGGCTTAGGGGGCTTGGATTAAATTTGAAACAAACTTAATCTGCGTGGTGTCTATTGAAATCTGTGTGCCAATTTTGGCTATCCCTTATAGTCTCTGAGATCCTTTTGCTCATACGGACGGACAGATGGACATGGCTATATCGACTCGGCTATTGATGCTGATAAAGAATATATATACTTTATCGGATATGCCTCTTTCTCCCTGTTACATACATTCCAACGAACACAATATACCCTTTTACTTAGTTTTTAAGTAACGGGTATAGTTACTTATTTTTTAAGTAACGGATACAAAAACTCTAGAAATGTTTACTTAAATAAGTAGAGCCCATAGCTGCATTGCATAATTTAATACGCTTAATTTGAGCATTGGTGTGTGCAGATTCATCAATGATCATGTCTATTCTTATTGCAGTTACACAAGATGTATATTGTCCCGCTAAAATTTATTGTGTTGAAACAGCACATAAATGTTTTCAAATTGGCGGCATTATTTGCTGACTCCGAACTGATAGCAGTTGTTAATCAACGATCAACGAACCCTGATAAAGCGAAAAATTATCAAGATAGAAAATGCCGAGTCGCACAAACATCAACGGTTGTCGTTTTTCAATTCACTACAGTGCACTGTTGTCTAGAATTTCAATTGCTCTTTCGAAATTAGCTGAGCTGAGCTCGATGCAATGCTCCGTGCACCGTGCACCCGAGAGCTCCTCAGTACATCCGGTAGCTTGCACGTGTATACTGGCGGTCAATGAACGACGACGCGTCGTTGACATTACTACCAAGCCAGCTCCAGAGCTATAAAATAGCTGGTTGCTCAGCTAACAACATGCAGTAACAGTAAAGCTTGCTACGGTGTCTCGACAATAGAAAAGGCTTGTCTAAAAATGAATCCTCTGCGCACTTTGTGTGTAATGGCGTGCCTGATGGCCGCGACTTTGGCCACACCTCACAGTGGCAACCAAAAGCGCTTAAACTCGCTGAATAACTTCGAGGATCCCAGCAACTGGGTGAGCCCAAGCGAGATTGAGCAACTGCCAATGCTCAAGGATGTGACACTGCGTCGACTCGAGGAAATGACCGTCGATGATGGAGCCAAGCTGTTGGAAAAATTGTGTATGTAACCTAAGCTATTGACAGGCAGACAAATAAGGCTAAAACTAAAACTAAAAAAAAATTTACTTACTTGCTTGTTCCAGATCATTTGTCGCAGTTTAACCGCGTCTTCAAGCCCGAATATGTTCCAGAGCCCAGCCAGATTAAGGGCTACATTGTTGGCGAGCGTGGCCAGAAAATTGAATTCAACCTGAATACCTTTGTACAGACCGTGAAGCGTCAATCTAACTTTGGAAACGACGAGGTGACCATTTTCATTCAGGGTCTGCCACAGAGTTGGAACCACGTGAACAAGGCCAACCGAAAGCTGGTGCAGGCCTATGAACAGCGTTACAATCTTCAGCCCTACGCCGATCAAGATCAATCCAACAACGACAGCAACGAGCAAAAGAGCAGCAGCGAGGAACAGGAAAACCAACGCCGCAAGCAGAATCTCGACAAGGACGACACCAAGACCGGCGATATGGTGGTCATTACACTAGGCGATCTTATTGGAGACTTTGAACAATACGCAACATTAAATGTGGAGCGCATTGGTGAAATCATTGGTGATCGTCTTGTGCAGCTGATCAACGAGGTGAATGTGCCCCAGGAAATTATCCATTTGATTGGTCAGGGACCCGCTGCTCACGTTGCCGGTGTCGCTGGTCGTCAGTACACTCGCCAAACCGGACACAAGCTGCGCCGCATCACTGGATTGGACCCCTCAAAGCAATACGCTGAGACTGATAACAAACTGAGCGGTCTGGCCCGTGGTGATGCTGACTTTGTTGATGCAATTCATACGTCCGCCTACGGTATGGGTACCCCTGCCCGCCTTGCCGATGTTGACTTCTATCCAAATGGACCAGCCGCTGGTGTGCCCGGTGCTGACAACGTTGTAGAGGCATCTCTGCGCGCCACCCGCTACTTTGCTGAATCTGTTCGTCCAGGCAATGAGCGCAACTTCCCTGCGGTCGCCGCCAGCTCCTACAAGGAATACAAGCAAAACAACGGCTATGGCAAGCGCGCCTATATGGGCATTGCCACCAGCTACGACATCCGTGGCGACTACATGTTGCAGGTCAACTCGAAGAGTCCTTTTGGCCGCAACACCCCTGCCCATACACAGAACGGCTACCATTCCACCCATGAGTCATGGAAGCAACAGGAACAGAAGAACTTCGCTTAATTCAAATGGTCAGACCGAACTCACGATTAACTCACTAAATTAAACAAACAACAAAACGCATTTTCTTCTATATTGAATGCCAAATTTCCGCTTAGTTATCAAATAAAAATTTGCATTTTTAAAAAACCCTTTTTTGCTTGTTGATTTTCTAAGTGTATGTGTCTGTAAAAACTAGCAAGCCTATCGCGTATATGTAAGTCAAGTCAATTTGTTTTTTTTTTTTAATATTCCAATAGAGAAGAGTGATTTATAAATACTACACTTAAGTTACTTCAGCTTATTAAAGGCCAAATGTGATTTATAAATTTAGCATAAGCTGTTCAGGTGTAGTACTTATTGTAATTATGTACTAGATTCTCAATTTTATATGATTTCACTCTTCATTCAACGTTTATCTGAACCACTTTGTTGCACCCTGGTTTGTGAGGGTTGATAATTCCATAGTTAGTATAGTTCTAACAATAACATAAAAATTGTTACCAATCACTTTCCCCAAAAGCAAAAACAATTTTGGTTTACACATATGTTTATTCATGTGAATCTTTATTGATCGCCCAACAGTTAAAATTTAATTACGTACCAAATTGTTTACAAATGTATGTATATTAAATTTAAATTTACATTTATTAAGCTGACTGAGCCGCATACGAGTAAAATAAGAGTATATAATATACATTAGGGTGTTCTTTAGTTATATGGAGAAACATGTATATTTAAATTTCTTAGGTCTCTTAGTTTTGATGTCCTAAAAATTTCAAGTCTCTAAAAATGTCCTTTACGTACCACCAAGCCTCTAAATATTTGAATATTTGAAACTCATATGCCAATTTTTTTTTCAAACAAATTGATCTAAGATTTCATAATATAATGACACGAGTCTACGTTTTTCTTCCTTGCTTTAATGTTTTAATATCTGTTTTCTGTATATATATAAGACTCCTGATTGATTGTGTATCCCAAACCGTGAATGCACGAGAAGGAATTATCTCAGAGGCTAGACATTTTATTTTTACACTTTTCTAATACTCAAACTTTCATTTGGGGAAGATAATTGACATTTATAAATCGAAAAATAAGAAACACCATAGTATTAAACATTATTCGCACGCAAACTGGCTATCGGATACATATCGCTCATTTACTGCCAGACTATCATAACTAAAAATTTTTTTTAAATTTTTCAGGAATTACAGTCTTTCAGTAAATGATCGATTTATTAATATCTGCTATTACAAAAGACATAAATTTGAACATGGGGTACGAGTACTTTTGCTGGAATATAACAATTATGTTTCTCTTTACTCCTGCCATCCATAGTTCTGATCAAAAGTTTTCTGCGGTTTCGAAAAATTATCAAAGTTTTTCAAATAAGTGGGTAGATGCCTTTAGAAAATCTTGCTTGGGTTCTTGGGAGTAGCCATGAAAAAAATTATCGATAAGCTAAAGTCAAACTATAATATCAATATTGTTTTACGAAGATGAAAAATGCAATTAGCTCCCCAGGACCTATACTGTGCGTTGGGGCCGCAAAGTCATGTATTCAGTCATTGACCCCTACCAGATGCATTAATCACGACAGTTCTCAGCATCACTGGATGCCGTCCGGGTGCACATACCACTCACGCTATCATATTTATGTTCCTTGGGACAGGTGTACTCCCAGCCAACAATGCCTCCGGTCTCTACGAATTTGGCACAGGATATGAACTTGCGACAACTAAGCGGATGGGGAAAATTGCCCAACGCCAAGCATTCGATGACGCCTCGATCATGTACAATCACTGCGGATTGCGTCTGCCTCTGAGACTTTGACCGAGACAGAGACTGCGACTGATGCTCCAGGGAATGCTTTCTATTAAGGCGGTGCAATTGTGGAGTAACGCTCATGTGGTCATCATTATGGTAATCATGGGCAACGGAACTTGACCGACGGCTAGCAGTGGCAGTGCCAAGTGCCGATTGGCTTGGCGGCCGATTGTATACTTCGATATATTTATGCGGTCGACGGCGGCTCTGCTGACGACGGGATGCAGGCGGCGAAGATGCTGATGTCACTGAAACAGTAGTTGCATCGTGAATAGGCGTGCCAGATTGTGGTCGACGTGGACGTGGTATTAACTGACGACCTGCTGAATGATCAAGTAATAGTAAATTCCTTCTTTAAATGAACGCATATCAGGCATGTTCAATAAATCTCTGAAGATTTTGGAAAAGAATTGATATTAAAATCGACCGTTCAAAATGTCGGTGTTCCTTAATTGAAATTTTAAAACCTTTACACATGTTTTCAATTACAAGCAATTTCACGCATTATAGGTATGCTTATTAATTCAATATTTACTAAGTATATTTTTATACAATTTAAAAAAAAATTTGATTCAATTTTAGAAATTGTACAATGTACATATTGACAAATCTCTCAACATTATTGTTGGCAAAATAAACAATTAAAAACACTGGCTTCAAGAACACCGTCAATTTCTTTTATGTTGCATACACTAGGCAACAAATTTCAACTTTTTCTTCTGAATTGAACCAAACCAACTTTTTTGGATAGATTTGGGGCCCCAAACACCGAAAAACATTTTTTTTGTTTTTTCTATGGCAGAATTTTTATTTAGAATTTTTTGAAATTTGTTTGTTTTTTCAAGCCGTTTTTTAGAGGTACGCCCACTTTTGTCATCATTACACCCGAATGCCAAAACCGATTTTCAAATGCTTTACTTTTCCTGAAAGCTAATGAATATACCTATAATTCATCTATACACAGTCTAAGATTAAAGTCAGTAGTTTAAGAGCTATTAATTTTTGAATTAAGAAAATGTTGTTTTTTTTAAGCTTTTTTATTTTTAGCTTTTTATACCCGTTACTTATAAAAAATAAGTATAAGGGTATATTGTGTTTGTTGGAATGTATGTAACAGGGAGAAGGAGGCATCTCCGACCTAATAAAGTATATATATTCTTGATCAGCATCAACAGCCGAGTCGATATAGCCATGTGTGTCTGTCCGTCTGTCCGTCCGTCCGTCTGTCCGTCCGTCTGTCCGTCCGTCCGTCTGTCCGTATGAACAAAAGGATCTCACAGACTATAAGAGATAGAGTAACCAAATTTGGCACACAGATTTCTATATACCCAGCGCAGATCAAGTTTGTTTCAAATTTTGGCCACGCCCCCCTCCGCCAACGCAAATCGCGAAAAACCACCACACCCACAGTTTTCAAGATAGTAAGTTTTTTGTGACTATTAGCGTTATCTTTAAGCATTATCTATTATCCTACAGAATCGCATTAAGATCGGACATGTAGAACGACAGTTATGGCGATTTAAAGATTTCAGATCAAAACAAGTATTTTCTTTAAAGTACTTTTCAATATATTAAAGTAAGTAACGGGTATCATATGGTCGGGATCTCGACTATAGCCTTTCCCGCTAGTTTTACTTTAAAATTCAGGGAAAACTCGAAAACTGGGGTTTTAATTTTTTTTGCAAAGGTGAATTAATTGAGCTTCGTGTAAGATATAATTCATTAAAATCTATGGATAAACGGCGATATAATAAAGTTTTATATCAAGGCATGATTTTGTCGATTTTGATGACTTCCTTGTAGAGCGGCATGACCTTTAGTATGAAAATTTTGTGTGTATTTTGAGATATCCTAACCAAACTCACAGGAAATCAATCTGATGTGGTTTTACGCATAATGACTTAAGTTGGTTCAAATCGGTCGACTATATCTTATAGCTGCCATAGGAACGATTGATCGAAAGTCAAGTGCTAGTATGAAAAGTTCTGTTGTTTCTTGAGATATATCAACCAGTCTTACAGGTTGTGTATCTTATAATGTGTTTTATATCCCTACCAAATTTGGTTCAAATCGGTTAGCTATTCAATATAGCTGCCATAAGAACGATCGATCGAAAATCAAGTGCTAGTATGAAAAGTTCTGTTGTTTCTTGAGATATATCAACCAGTCTTACAGGTTGTGTATCTTATAATGTGTTTTATATCCCTACCAAATTTGGTTCAAATCGGTTAGCTATTCAATATAGCTGCCATAGGGACGATCGGTTGAAAAAACCACCTTTAGTAAGGAAACCTTTTTTTTTTTTCTAAGATATTTTAATCGAATTCACAAATTGTGTACTCCATGTTGTCCTTTACATCTTTATTAATTTTGGTTCGAATCTGTCTACTATATCATACAGCTGCCATAGGACCGATCGGTCTAAAAACAAGTTTTAGTATGAAAAACTTTTGTGTTTTTTGAGATATCTTAACGAAACTGATAGAATATGCATATAAGTTGGTCTTATGCATCCTGACCAAAGTTGGTTCAAATCGGTCCATTATATCATATAGCTGTCATAGGACCGATCGGTAGAAAATCATGTTTTAGTATAAAAAACTTTTTTGTTTTTAGAGAAATCTCAATAATACTCATAAATTGGGTATCTTTAATTGCCCATTACATCATTAACAAATTTGGTAGAAATCGGACCACTATATCATATAGCTACCATAGGAACAATCGATACGAACGGTCGATAAGCAACCTTTAGTATGAAAAACTTTTTTGTTTTTTAAGTTCTCTGTACCAAACTTACAAGTTATAAGCCTTCTATTGCCTTATATAAACTTCAAATTTGGTTGGAATCGGATCACTATAACAAATAGCTTCCATGGGACCGATCAGTCGAAAATCTACCTTTGCGTAAAAATTGTTTCATTGTTAATATACTAGTAACTTAGCCGTCCTTCCATATATTTTAAAGGTAAACATACGTAACGATTGGTAATTAATATAGCTATATATATTTAAACAAATTTAATAGTTCAGATGACCATCTTAAATGCATATTCTGTCAGATTGGTTAAAATATCTCAAAAAACAAAAAACTTTTTCATACTAAACCTAGATTTTCTATCGATCGTTCCTATGGCAGCTATATGATATAGTAGACCGATTTGAACCAAATATGGTCAAAGTGTGTAAAATAATAACAAATTGATATTGTGCATTATTGGTTAAGATATCTCAAAAATCACAAAAAATTTTCATACTAAAGGTTATGCCACTCTTACAAGGAAGTCAAAAAAATCGACAAAAACATGCCTAGACGCAAAAAATTATATCACCGTCTCTCCACGGATTTTGATAACACATATCTTAAACGAAGTGTAATTAATGCAGCTATGCAAATAAAATTAAAGACAAAATATAATAAATTTTTTTCGAGTTTTCCCTGAATTTTAAAGTTAAAAAAGCTAAAAAAAATAGATTAAAAAAAAAACATTTTCTTAATTCAAAAATTAATAGCTCTTAAACTACTGACTTTAATCTTAGACTGTGTATATATGAATTATAGGTAAATTCATTAGCTTTCCGGAAAAATAAAGCTTTTGAATATCGGTTTTGGCATTCGGGTGTAATTATGACAAAAGTGGGCGTACCTCTAAAACACGGCATGAAAAAAACAGCCAAACTTCAAAAAACTCTAAAAAAAAAAATTCTGTTATAGAAAAAAAAAAGTTTTTCGGTATTTGGGGCCCAAAATCTATCCAAAAAAGTCGGTTTGGTTCAATTCAGATTTGGGCTGTTGCCTAGTGATATTGCACCTATACATTTTACGAACATGCTTGTATGAATATTGGGGACTTACGCGTTGTTTTGACCATGAAAGGTGACGGTGTACTCTTGGTGGTAGCGATGCTGCTGCTCACATTAAATGTCTCATAGCTTACTTGTGGACGCACCTGTTCCGGAAATTGGTTAACGTGACTAGAGTGTATACTCGATTTAGCCACCTGATCGTCATCGTCCTCAATACCAAAATAAGTAGTCGTCGTTTCAGAGAACGGAGCTGTGGTTTTAGTGCGTGGTTGTGGCGCCGTTGAGATAAGCGTTAGTCGGCGCTTGAAGTGCGGATTTTGGGTACTCGGCACATCCGTATCTGTATATATTGAAAAAAAAAAATGATAGAATGTGATATGATAACATATTGCCAATCAAATTAAGAAATTGTTAAATTTTCTCTTTTCTGCCATGTCTGCTACAGTATCGAATGCAAAGTCCGTCTGTCTGCCTGAACGTGTCGTTCTCAGAGAAAACAAGTGGGAAAGGCTATAGTCGAGATCCCGACCATAGGATACCCGTTACTTATATCTGTACATTATCGATTCAATCCTAATGTCATATTTGCGTTGCCAGAACTAGTTGAGAATCTTAAGCATTCTAATAAGGTTTAACAATACAAAAACTATTGCATACTCTAGGGGGCACCTAGGGGGCACTTATTATACCCGTTACTTATAAAAAATAAGTATAAGGGTATATTGTGTTCGTTGGAATGTATGTAACAGGGAGAAGGAGGCATCTCCGACCCTATAAAGTATATGTATTCTTGATCAGCATCAACAGCCGAGTCGATATAGCCATGTGTGTCTGTCCGTCCGTCCGTCTGTCCGTCTGTCCGTATGAACAAAAGGATCTCAGAGACTATAAGAGATAGAGTAACCAAATTTGGCACACAGATTTCTATATACCCAGCGCAGATCAAGTTTGTTTCAAATTTTGGCCACGCCCCCCTCCGCCCTCGCAAATCGCGAAAAGCTGCCACACCCACAGTTTTTAAGATAATATAGTTTTTCTTGCAGTTACTGATATCTATTATTATTATTTATTATCCCACTGAATCGCAACACGATCGGACAAGTAGAACAGCAGTTATTGTCTGAAAATGATTCTTTAAGCAATCATGGCAATACATGCCCCCTAGAGTATGCAATAGATTTTGTATTGTTAGAAAATTTTCTTTTAAGTACTTTTATATGTAGTGAAATAAGTAACGGGTATCCTATAGTCGGGATCTCGACTATAGCCTTTCCCACTTGTTTTTTTTATATCACTGCGGTACACTGTAATATGAGCAAACAAACAAACAAACAAACAAACAAACAAACAAACAAACAAACAAACAAACAAACAAACAAACAAACAAACAAACAAACAAACAAACAAACAAACAAACAAACAAACAAACAAACAAACAAACAAACAAACAAACAAACAAACAAACAAACAAACAAACAAACAAACAAACAAACAAACAAACAAACAAACAAACAAACAAACAAACAAACAAACAAACAAACAAACAAACAAACAAACAAACAAACAAACAAACAAACAAACAAACAAACAAACAAACAAACAAACAAACAAACAAACAAACAAACAAACAAACAAACAAACAAACAAACAAACAAACAAACAAACAAACAAACAAACAAACAAACAAACAAACAAACAAACAAACAAACAAACAAACAAACAAACAAACAAACAAACAAACAAACAAACAAACAAACAAACAAACAAACAAACAAACAAACAAACAAACAAACAAACAAACAAACAAACAAACAAACAAACAAACAAACAAACAAACAAACAAACAAACAAACAAACAAACAAACAAACAAACAAACAAACAAACAAACAAACAAACAAACAAACAAACAAACAAACAAACAAACAAACAAACAAACAAACAAACAAACAAACAAACAAACAAACAAACAAACAAACAAACAAACAAACAAACAAACAAACAAACAAACAAACAAACAAACAAACAAACAAACAAACAAACAAACAAACAAACAAACAAACAAACAAACAAACAAACAAACAAACAAACAAACAAACAAACAAACAAACAAACAAACAAACAAACAAACAAACAAACAAACAAACAAACAAACAAACAAACAAACAAACAAACAAACAAACAAACAAACAAACAAACAAACAAACAAACAAACAAACAAACAAACAAACAAACAAACAAACAAACAAACAAACAAACAAACAAACAAACAAACAAACAAACAAACAAACAAACAAACAAACAAACAAACAAACAAACAAACAAACAAACAAACAAACAAACAAACAAACAAACAAACAAACAAACAAACAAACAAACAAACAAACAAACAAACAAACAAACAAACAAACAAACAAACAAACAAACAAGGTATCAATCGACGCGTATTTTTGGTTAAAATTTTTTGAAAAATAACAAATTTTACCAAAAGGCCCCGACGGCCTCATTAGCTGCGATCGTTTCAATTTTGCCCCTCCCACTTACACCCCTTTACCTCATGAACCAGGTGAGTTTGTAAAACTTCTAGTATGCCATTTGGTAAGTTAGGACTAATCCTTTGGTCAAAATTAAAAAAAATCCGACATACCTGTAATTTAACCCCAAAAGACAATTAGCCCTAACTGTAAGCTTTCTAAAACCATATCAACTGTAAAGATCGGTGGAAAAATATCGAACTTACAGATTTTTAAAGAATATCAAAATTGGCAAAAAGCCGGTACATTTGAGGCGGTCACGTTTTTTTTTGGAATGTGTAGAATATATAATTTAGGTTCTTGGGTCTTACGTCAAGTAGAATATTTGTATTTTTTCAACTGTGCGGACGAGTGCTTAAGAGTGTATTTATGTGAATCCAAAATGTTTTAAAAATAATTATTTTGTAAGTTTTTATAATTTTGCAAGTGAAGGAATCTAAACTAGTCTACAAATAAAAAAAAAATTCATTTAGCTAAATACAATTTATTAAACGTCATAACAGGGCAAAAACTCGGATAGTATTGCGTTGCCCTACAGATACTTTCATCATGAAAGTATACGCTCCAACCTGGTTTGATATTTAAACAAGGTCATCTTGTAAATATGGTCCGATTCAAGTTTTCAACATGGTTAAAAGAAGTTTATATTTAAGAGACGATCTGAAGTGCATTGTTCTAAGAACCATACAGAGAAATTCCTTCTTTGCACATCCAGAAAATATGTTGTTGGCCATGTTATTAGATGACGAGTCTCACATTAGACAACTGGCTTTGGAATACATATTGAATGCGCGAAAGATGACAAAAAAATCAAAAGTTCGTGAATTTCGTCTGCCTAAATTGCAAGCTCATGCGTCAACCTATTAAGATTTAATAGATTGAGGGACAGAAATTTTTACAGAGCCTACATTGACAATGAAGCTTACAAACTTGATTTTGTAGGGACATAATATCGTGGAATTCGAGATGTTTCCTTGCCATTCTCAAGTACTCCACAATTTTATGTTTGATACTTGTACCTAGTATAGTATTAGAGTATTTGTGGTTTCCACACGCCCATATTATAAAATTTAGCAACCCAAAAGATTCATTAAATAATTTGCAAAAAATAACGTGCCTGCTTCATACATTCTACACATTCCAAAAGAACGTGTCCGCCTCAAATGTAACGGCTTTTCGCCAATTTTGATATTCTTTAAAAATCTGTAAATTCGTTATTTTTCCACCGATCTTTACGGTTGATATGGTTTGAGAAAGCTAACAGTTAGAGCTAACTATGCAAAATAATATTGCCTTTCTAAATCATTATCTTTTAGGGTTAAATTACAGTTATGTCGGATTTTTTAACCGATTTCTCAAAATTGATCGTCGATGCGCCACCTCAGGATGACCTCCAAATAAATTGATTTGGAAATTTTTAGCATACATAATAGACATAGTTATCTATACTGGAGATGAATTTTAAATCTAAATTTAATTGGCCTTGTCGATTAAGGAAAATTTTAAGGAAAACTAAATCTGCGTGCGCAACATAAACGTATTGTCACTAAATTTGGTAGCTCTATAGTCTCTGAGATCCAGGTGATCATATGTCCTCCATATATCATATTTCCTCAAATATATTCTGTTTATTTACCGATATCGATGAAATTTTCAGCACACCTCAGGACTTGTCGCCCCATCCTCAAGGCTATAGCTTTAAAATTGCTCTTGCTATTCGATTTTATATCATTTACGTAGGCGGACCTGGGCGTGGATAAATTTTAAATTATATTTGAGGAGTATTGCCACTAAATTTGGTTGCTGTATTTCTTATAGTCTCGGTGATAAAGGTGCTCAAAATAGTGTACCATAATTTTGACGAATCTAATATGTTCTAGTACCCAATTTTTGGGCACCGGGCTAAATATATAAATACTTACAATTTTCATCGCTATTTGTTGACGACGCTGTTGTTGTCAAGCGTCGCGTTTGAAACTGGCGACGCAACGCATAGCTGGCTGCTTGGAATTTATGATGCTTCTGTGCGTTATCAACAATGATGTTGCTTACATTACTGTTGATTGTTGCTGGCGATAATGTTGCCGGCGCTAAAGTGACTGTTTCAACGGATGCTGAGGAGCTCTTCGATTTCAGTTTGTTATGGTAAATTTTGTTGTTGTTTCTGATTGTCTCTGTTGGTCCAGTTGTCATAATTGCTTTGGTTGCTGCTGTGGTTGACTTACTACGCAATTGATTAAATTTCAAAGTCGTCGTCGTAAATTTTTGCTCTGTTGTTGCTTGCGTGGTTGGCTCAGACACTGTCGCTGGAGTATTAATTTTGCGCCTACGAACGCTCAACACCGGACGACGCGGCACATTGGCAGCTGCGACTGTGGCTGAGACAGTTGAAGTTGAAATCAAAGCTGTTGCTGTTTGTGAGCGCAGCTGTCAGTCAAAATAGCATAGTTGAAGTTGCAGTTGTAAGACATTTTTGTGGTGGTACATGAAATAAAGCAAGCACATAGTCATTAATTTTTATGATTATTCAAACGTTTTAACAATTTCTTTGATCAATTCTCAACTTGCTTATGTGTGATTTTCAAGTGTGTTGTGCGTTATAAATTCTGTTTTTGTGATACACGATGTGCAGTTGTAGTCAACAAAGATTCTAAGGCGCGCGAGTGTATTTAAAATTTATAAATTATTATAATTAGAATTAGTAATGATAGTTCAACATAAAAAAGTTACACTCTTTATACCTCGGGGAAATACGCATATGTGTGGATCAGTGGTGTCCAAAACACAAAAAAAACCTCTACACGAGGCAAAAGTCCAGTGACGAAAGCATATTCTAGCCCCAAAACACTTTGGGCAAAAAGTAATTTTTTTGTGCCAAAAAGTTCACCCTTTATGCTTTCGTCACTAGACTTTTACTTATATATATAAAAATAATTTTATTTTTATATATATTTTAAATACATTTTTTCTTTAATTGTAAAGAAAAATAAGAGGCTCCGCCTCCTGTTCACTTCGTTTGAGTTGCTACAGTCGAGCTTATTTGACTGTCGGAGGCCCCGTAATTACTATGGAAAATAAAGTTTTTCATACTAAGACTTAATATTCGCCCGATCGGTCCTATGAAAGCTATATGATATAGTGGTCCGATTTCAACCAAATTTGGTCAGGATATATAAAACTAAGTTTAATGCATATTTTAACAGTTTGGTTGAGATATCTCATAAAACAAAAGAGGTTTTTCTTAATAAATCGTGACTTTAGACCGACACAAAAATGTCTATATTCAGTTAATAGCTAATATCTTCCAAACCCTTCAGCCAAAATTGATGTGTCATATACCAAAAAACGCGAAAACTTACGTTTTACAACATATTGAAAATAGATAAAAGTCGTTTTGTCATAATTCGCCAAAAAGTAAGCTAAAAACTCATATTTTATCTGTAAATTCTTACCTGAGTACTTGAAATAAAAAATGTATAGTACGTCTCTGTAGCTTTTACGGTTTGGAAACTGCGGGGGTTTCAATTTTAGCAAGAAATAGCGTCGGAAAAATTCCCTATCATTACATCGGACAAAAAAAAACAAACAAACAAAGAAACAGACAAACCGACATTTCATCTCATTTTGAGAAGTCCACTTAAAATTTAATTATCTTTTGAACCAGTTATCGGATTTGGGTGATTGAGGTATCAATCGACGCGTATTTTTGATTAAAATTTTATTTTCCAAAATTCCCAAACGGCCCCATTAGCTGCGATCGTTTGAATTTTGCCCCTCCCACTTACACCCCGTATCTCATGAACCAGGTGAGTTAGAAAAAGTTCTAGTATGCCATTTTCGGTATGTAACTCAATCTGATCGGACAGTCATAGGAAATTTTTCATATTAGCTGTATATATTGCTAGTCGCATTTCGCAACCTTCGTGCTGCTTTCTTCACTAGCGCGAACTTCCGCAGTAATTATTATCTATTACCCCACTGAATCGCATCAAGATCGGACAAATAGAACGGCAGTTATGGTGATTTAATGTTTTCAAAGTAATACAAGTATTTTCTTTAAAGTACTTTTATATACATTGAAATTAGTAACGGGTATCCTATGGTCGGGATCTCGACTATAGCCTTTCTAACTAAAATGCGCTTAAACAAAACGAGAAATCAAACTAAATATATACATCTAAACACATCTGTGCACTATAGTTTTTTTCCAGGGACCGTAAATAAGTGTTATGTTAGCAAATTTTAACTAAATAAATCAATAGGATAGAATTATGTTAATATAACATGCAATACACCAAAATTTCTTATGTTTGTCGTAATAAGCGATATACGCTAAAAACTTATATTTCCGATAAAAAATGATAAAAATCATTTTTAATTCTTATTTTTGATTTTATTAAAAAAGTAAAAAATAATAATTAAATCATTCTATGCATACATAATTCTATGCACTAAGCTTAGCAATCTATATAATTTCTCTGAAACAGCCGATAAACTCTTGTCCTCATACCTATCTAATAGATGTCAATCTGTCGTATCGTCAAATAAATGTTCGTCCTCCGTATATGTTAAACGTGGTGTTCCGCAAGGATCAGTCCTTGGGCCGTTGCTGTTTACGATTTATGTTAATTATCTGCCTGATATTGTCTCCGATTGTAATGTACATATGGGCATTTCCGCGGTCACTCACACGACTTTCGTGAGGAAAATAAAATTTTAAATGTTAAATAAATCAAACACTATTAAATTTTTTACAATTCACCACTAATAATTTTTTGTAGTATTTTGAGACTACTATAATTGGTAAAAAAATTGAGAGCCTCCGGTTTTTATCTTTTGAGATAAAAGCCACAAAAGAGCGGTCACTCACGCGACTTCAAATAGACATGACTTTAGACATCATTGCTAATAATCGGCAAACTCTGCGAATTGTGTGAAAATTTTAAAGTTTAAATATTTTTGACATAAATAAGAAATATCAGCTTTATTATTAGACTTATGAATTTTCAATATTTGGTCTGTCCTTTTTTTGCGAAGGATTCATCTAGGTCACTCACGCGACGTCACTCACGCGACATTTTCTTCCATCATAATTTTTATGTTGTTTGTTTACTTCGTATGAAATACATTTTAACTATTTAAGTCATTAAGAAGCTTTTTTACTAGAATTGAAGTGTTTTCTTTGCATTTTCATTAATTTTAAGTTCCTAAAAGATAGATATCGTCAAAAAATCTGTATAATACAAACACTCCATTTTGGAAGTCAACTTTTGGCAAAACAGGCAAAAATACGGAAAAACGTAATTTATTCAAAGAGGCAGCTGGTATGGTCAGACTAATGAACTAATTAATGTATAAAATGATTAAACAAGTAATTTGTAAATGTTTCTCCAAAAAAATTTCACAAGATGTGAGTTTTTGATCAATTTTAATCTTTAATCTTTCTTTAATCAAGAATTGTTTACCAACTAATATTCGGCTTTTAATTGCAAAGACGTGTCTTATGCCAACACTTATGTATGGGGTTGAAGTGTTTGCTAATTGTGATGTCGTTAGTATGCAAAAAATCAATGTATGCTACAGTAACATAGCTCGCTATGTATTTGGATTAAGACGAAACGATCATGTCTCACGATTTGCGTTTAAATTGGCTGACATACACTTACAGGATTTCATAAATTTCAGGACATTAATTTTGTTGAATAAAATAATTTTTACAAAAAAGCCCACGTATTTATAGGAAAAACTTAAATTCTCAACATCAGCTAGAACAAATAATATTGTCTGCATGAGACACAAGATATTTCTTCATACATGCTGTTCGCACCTGGAATCAACTTCCACACTTTTTAAAACCCATTTGTAGCGCCACTCAATTTAAATTAAAACTAAAAATGCACCTGCAGAAAAAAAACTAAAACTTAAAATAAACTAAGGATTATTAGAGAACATGAACTAGAAAAAATGATAAAATTTTATAATTATAAGTAATTAAGAATGAACAATTTTAATTGTATAGTTAATAAAATTAATTGTTAAACATAATATAAGTAATAATGACTAGTGCCATATTTAATAAGATTTCGCTTATAGCACTAGGATTTAATAAACAATATTTTCAAATTAAAAAAAAAAAAAAAATAAAATAAAAATTTGTATTTAAAAGTTGAAAAATAACACTTATTCTTGATTTTTTTCCATACAAATTTAAAATAAGTGTTTACTTTTATTTTTATTTTAAATATCACATATTAGAGTTATTCAATACCTTTTTGAATACAAATCACACAAAAAAAATATTCTTATTCTATGATTTAATGCAGCGGTGGGCACAGAATTTGCAATCGTGAGCACTACAACAACATCTACAACAAAAACAACTTCTGAAGTCATAAATTAAAGCAAAATGAACACATTTATGAATCTGTGCGCCGCGACGAAAGATCTGTGTGGTTGTTGTTGGTTTTTATAAGCCACAACAATTATACACTAAAAAAGTTCTAATTAATTTTATTTTGTAAGTCGAACGCTTAATATGTGGTAAAGATCAAAACGCATCAAAACTTTTCACTCAGTGTACAAAACGCTACTGAAGTCATAAATCTTAGCAAAATGAACACTTGTACGACGGTACGCTTCGCAGCCGAAAGTCGAGCATTTGCCGTGTGTTTGTTGTTTTGTTTTATTGGGGGTCATAAAAAATTTGCGCGCAGCGTCAAAAGTTGTTGTTGTATTGTCAAAAATAACGAGCAAGCCAATTTACCGTTTTGAGCAGAGTGAGCAGGGAAAAAAAAGAATATTTTTAAATTTTTTTTGGTACACCAATTGGTTTAAACGATATTCAACTTAAATTTTATATGTATTAAAAGTTTTTATTTAAAAGTTATTAAATAGCTCTTATTTGTGACATTTAAAATAAAAATCAAAAATTTCCAAATATTTGTTTAGTTGCAATTTTTATTTTCAAAACTTGTAACAGTTACCCTGGTTTTTTCATTAGAGTGTAGAGAGTAGAGTGTAGAGCTCTACCGATTGCGTTTAGACTATATCTCAACTCTTTGACTCTACTGCTCTACGTAGAGCTGTCAAAAAGCTTTTATAGAGAAATTTTGTGTAGAGCTCTACCATTGGCTTTTTCTGTAGTCTAGAAAAATGCTCTAATTACATTTAAATTTTGATCATCAGATCTACCACTGTTTTTACTCTTTGGCATGAAATTTTAAATGTTATATAAATTAATTGGTAATCTAAAATCTTAAATTATAGTTTTACTTTTAATGATAATAATATTTTGTTGACTGTTTTAAATCAACATTAAATAAATATTCGAACAATTTTTTGGGCGGGTGGTTTTCTAAATTTAAAAAATGTTTGTTTTTCCTGTTCCAGAGATACAGATATTGAATTTGATATATTCTTGATCAATGTCAATTTGTCGGGTCGGTTTTAGCAATTAATTAATAAAAAGAGTTTGATACACATTATTTTCTATATACCATACACATATCATTATTATTCGAAATTTTGAATTCCTGGATTTACAATCTATTCATATTTAAAAGTTAATTTGATTAAATAACAAAAGGTTAAAGACATTATAATTGTATTGTATATTTTAATTTCAGCGTGATTTTCTTAAATCTTAAAGAATCATACCCATATTCTTAACCCGAATAGCCCTAGCGTTACCATGTGCAAAAAAAGCGATAGGCATTTACTAAAAAATTATTTTTAGACAAAATAATAACATTAGATCATCTTTTATATGATATTCTAAGAGTTAATTGTTTTCTCTCACTGATAGAAAGTTCATTGAAACAATCGAAAAATGCACATTAAATTGCTCATAATATTCTGCAATGCAAAAAAAAAACGGCAATTGGCTCTGTGAAAGGCCCCAAAAAAATATGAAATAAGGCCCCAAATAATTATTAAGGAAACAACAACAACGATTTTTATAAAATCTGGGGTGTTATTTCCTTTTTTGGGGTCTTATTTCCCAAAGAAAATTGGGTTCTTATTTCATAATGAAATAAGATCTTAAAAAAAGAAAGAAAACAAAGCCCCAAACCAAATTTTTGGGGAGTTATTTTATTTTTTCATTTGGAATTATGGTAAGTTGTTGTTTTATACCGAAAGTTCCAAATAAAAATTGTGTTCAAATAGAGGAGGGTTTTAAAAATCTAATTTACATCCGGGACTTAACAATTTTTTTTTTAATTAATTCCAAAGATTTCATAAAAAATTCACTTTTTTGTTGTTGATTTTTGCATTCTGTGACTATAATGGCCCATTAACCATCACTACTTTTGTGATCAATTTATTTTATGGCATCTTTACCAATGCTACATCTCTTGGTTTTGTCAATTTTATTGTGAAAAATCTGAATGTCATAACACCCCAAACTTGGGGCCTTGTTTCATCGCAGTCGGGCCTTATTTACTTTTAGAAATTGGGGTATTATTTCATTATGAAATAACACCCCAAAATTGGGGCCTAATTTCATTGGGGCCCTTTTTCCTGTAGCCTTGGCAATTCGTCACAAGTAAATTTAAACCGTTTAACTAGTTTTAGGACTGAACTATATGCAATGCACACACCATTAGAAAGGTAGAAAAGTGCTCTAATTAATTATGAACAAATTTCGAAAAAAATTTATGATATAGTGGTCTGATTTAAACCAAATTTGGTCAAGATGTATAGGAACATATTAAATACACATTCTAAAAGTTGATTGAGCTATATTAGAAAAGTTTTCCATACCTAAGGTGAATTTAACACGGTTGTTCCATGATTGTTTGATGACAGCTATATGATATAGTGCACCGGTTTGACCCAAATTTGGTCCCTGTTGGAAAAAGCATTGTTCATTACACTTTTTCTCAAATATTTGAATTTTATAGTATTAAGAAAGCCAGTACCCTGTTGGTACTAGCTTTGCCATATGGTAACAGCCGAAAATATGGTCGTGTCTATTATCCTTTTGTCTATTATTTTTTTGGACTCAGCGACCTCAAATTTATCAGTCCTGAAAGTTTCATGAAGAAACTCGAAAAAAGTTGCTCAGGGCTATTTGGGTTAAATAAGAGTCTTTAAAAAAATATAATTTTTTTAAGTTTGCAGTTTTGATTAAAATGTAAGTGAACTGAATATTTTTGGTTAGTTTTATAAACATCGGCACAGACATAAATAAAAACAGTTGTGAGGAAATGAGATTACATTAAATGCCTTTGAGGCTTGATCAACAAATGTTTGCGAACGAGTGAAGAGTAAATACTGTGTGTACAATCGCTCATTTACTACAATACTGTCATAACTTAAAATGGAATTAAAAAACGATTGCATGCTTATGTGATTGCATAAGCCCAGAGCTTGGTTACTTTTGAAAGATGAAGTTGCTGTTGCTTTCCGGTCAAACTAGAAATCGATTACAAAAAATAGTCATCAGAGTCAGAGTCAGAGTGAAGCACCTGCATATGCAATGAAACCTAGTGTTCAATGCGTCATCTTCGGCAGATGAGAAACTTGTTGTGCGTGCGGAAAATAAGTGGCATGATATACAAATCTGCGCCAGCTGGAATGAATGTATACTCAAGTGAAAGCTACAGCTTTGTGAACGGACATATTAAGTGGGACATAATATAAATAAGGCGTGTACATATATACATACTATATATTGGCTGTCCCAATTTCTGGCAGTTGCTGGAGCAAAACCATGTTGAGAATGGGAATGGAAATGAGGGTACATTTCATTTCAATTCATATTTTAGTCGTAATTAGCTATATCAGCCATTTTCGAAGTAAATTATAAAAATCATTTCTAATTTTTATTCTTTATTTTTACTTAAAAAGAGCTAAAAAAATAAATAAATATCCATTTTTATCTGAAAGTTTCGAAAAAACACTTATATTTGGTTTTATTTTAATAAAAACTTAAAATTAGTGTTATATATGACTTGCATTTTAAAAGTTACAAATTAGAGTTATTTCGTTACTTTTATATTAAAAAATTAAAGTTAGGTCTTTTGTATCAAGTGGTGTATTATCAAATTAAAAATATTCCTATTCTATGATTCAATTCTTGTAGATGTCAAATCACAATTCCTTCAATGACGAATATTAAGGATCCTACTTTTTATACCCTGAGCCCATTGAAAATGGGCAAAAAAGGGTTTAATGCATTTGGCAGAATGTATGTGGCAGAAGGGGGAGTGACAGACCCCCAAAAGTATATATATTCTTGATCAGGATCAACAGCCGAGACGATTGAGCCATGTCTGTCTGTCTGTCCGTCCGTCTGTTTGATCGCGTCGATCTCAGAAAACATATTAAGTCACAAAAATCAACAAGAATGCCAATGCATGGGTGTCACGCCACAGTGGTTTGGCTAATATGGAGAAAGAGGCCAAAATTACTTCCATTGGACAAGTCGGGCCAAAAATTTTACTGTAAGCTCTAAACGGACTAAAAACTGAAATATGTGTAAGACGATACAGTTGGGCTATAGATGTCTCTAGATTATAAAGAGATATGTAAAATATGATGTGGCCTATTCAACCAATACGAAAGAAATTGACTGGCAATTTTTCTAAGCTTAAATTATTTAATGTAAATTATAAATTAATTAATTAAGATCAGCGAAAAACTATTGTAGAAAAATAAAAATATAAATAATCAGGGGTGCCACAGAAAGCGAAACCAACCGAAAATCTCCCAAAACTCCATACATTTTTGGGAGATTTTCGGTTGGTTTCGTTTTCTGTAGCACCCCTGAATATGGGTATTTTCAAGATCGAGAACGCGACATTTGTTCAATGCAAAAAATATATTCAAATATTTATATTTAAAAAAATTTTGTTTACCCGTTTAATTCATATAAAAAACACATTTTTTTTTGATATAAAAGAAATTTTTAACAGAAAAAGATTTTGAAGAAATATAACTTCCGACAAACTTGTTGCTGAAAGAAAGATTTTTTAATAATCGATATAACACAAACTCTCCAGTTTGAAAGTTAATTTCTTTGTTAATTCTTTAATATATACAGACGAGTGTGTAATAATCAGAACAGCTTATGTGAAAATTTAATTTGATCAACCATTCGAACCCTAATTTAATTGATCAGCTATAGATGGACGTTAAGAAAAAAGTCAAAAAATTATGGACATTTATAGCAAGAAGAAGAAAATATTTTGTAAAATATTAAAATATAAATGTAAAATTAAAAATGTAAAACTGCAACTGTTTTCAGAATAGATTAAACTTAAAAATGATAATGCTTGCATAATTTTCAAGAAATTAATTTTTAAAGTCATCAAGTTGTGGTAGCGCCCAAACCAATAGTCGTGTCAACTTCAAGTTTTGGATAAATTCTTTTTTAAATAATATAAAATGATTCAAAGTTAAAAAATAATTGATACTACAGGAAAAAAGTTGGGGTCGAAAGGTTAACCCGAGTCTTCACAGCGTTACCATATGGTAACAAGCAATAGGCATTTACTAAAACTTCATTTTAAGACAACATATTAGCGTTAGACTAACTTCAATATAATATTCTAAGAGTAAAATGTTGTCTCTAACCAATAAAAAGTTGATTAAAACAATTTCTTAAAGTTAGCTTATCGAAAAATGCTCATTAAGTTGCTCATTATATTCTTCAGTGCAAAAAAAACGTCATTTGGCAATTCGTCGCAAGTAAATTTAAATCGTTCAACTAATTTTAGTACTGAACTACATGCAATGCACCCATCATTAGAAAGGTAAAACAGTGCTCTTTTTAATTATAAAACAAATTTTAAATAAAAAACACTTTTTTAAAGTTAATTTACGCTTTTTATTTTCGTGTTACCATATGGTTACGCTGGGAAGTACAGGGTACAGGTTTTTTTCAAACATTTTATTTGCGTTTCGGTACTGTGTTGTTAATATGAATATGATTAATTGAAATATGATTGCTCCTATGGCAGCTATATCATATAGTGGTCCGATTTCAACCAAATTTGTTCAGATAAATAGGAAAATATTAAATACATTTTCTAAGAGTTTGGTTGAGATGTCACAGAAAACCAAAAAGTTTTCCATACCAGAGGTGAATTTGACCCCGATTGTTCCTATGACAGCTAAGCTATATATACGATATACTGCACCGATTTGACCCAAATTCGGTCAGATATACTAAGGAGGAGCCCCCTGTTGGAAAAAGAATGGTTCATTGCACTTTTCTCAAATATTTTGTAGCATTAAGAAAACCTGTACCCTGTACTTCCCAGCGTTACCATACGGTAACAGCCGAAAAATTGGTCCTGTCGATTATTCTGACAAGGACGAACAAAATGAATGTGTTTTTCGGATTCAGCGACCTCAAATCTATGTGTTCTAAAAGTTTCGTGAAGAAACTCGAAAATACGTTGCTTAGGACGATTCGGGTTAATGACGAAGCTAAAATATGTAAATGAGCATGTGCACTTCTTATAGTGTTATAAAGCCCGCAAACAAGTGAATTAAGGCCCCACGGGCGTTATGACACCGGACGTTGAAATGTATCCATGACCGGTACTTTATTGAATTAAAAACAAAAAACAACCAACAAAGATCATTTCTTGTGTAAATACTCGATAGAAAGCTACATTATTTCTCTTTAACAGAATTTAATCGCTTTTGAATATGCCGTTCCAATTCGCAGATTTTTGCATTTTACTAGAATAAGCCAAAGTTGACTTCTATTTGGCTTACGTTAGTGACCAGATTATTTTTATTGCTATTATATATTATTTTATTGCTATTTTTATGAAAACTAAAACTTGGTGAGCCCTATCTCTTACACTTAATATAGACCTAACAATATGCTATCGAATCGCAAAAAAAAACCTGTGAAAAATGATCGGTTTCTATATTTTTTAACATTAAAACCGTGCGAGCGTACGTTAGTGACCTGTGGAAATGCCCATATTTCATACAAATTATACAAAAAACAAAAAAAATTTGATAGAGCAAAAGGTAGAATGCGAAATGTCCCATTGAACAGTGCACTATCGGCGAATTTTCGATATAGGCGGCATAAACTAATTAATATTAAGCTAGAGACTTAAAATTTGTTGTGTACGTTAGTTAGACTAAATTAAAATTATAAATATTTCTTTTTGGTAATTGGACCACGCCCTCCCCAATCGGCTCTGGGCGAAAAATTCGACATATTTGCAAAAGCTATGCAATTGAAGTTTTGTACAAATATTAACAATATTAAACAACATTTTTGGAAAAAAAAATATGTGTATTGGTCCACACATCTCCTTCCCGTCCCTGAATTTGTACAAGAATTGGATTTATTCGAAAAGGAGCAAGAAAGGATAATTACATTAAAGACTATAGACCTTCACAAAAAACTTTTTATCTTTAGTTGCTTGGACCGGCGTGCACCACAAAAGTAATAATCCACGGAACGCAGCTTCTTTGGTGAGATGTTTGATAAAAAAAAATATAGTCACAAAAACTGTGGACAGCAACAACCCAACGCATATAAATTCACTTATGGCACCAGATATTTATTTTAAATACATCAAGAATATTTATTTATATCAAACATATTGAACTTTTAACAGTTTTGCTAATTAGCTTTTAAAAGTCACCATACATTGGGTGCCAAATTTCACAAGTACGTTTTATGAAAAATAAGCTGACTTTGCAGAACTCCCAAAAAAAAAGGTTGCCACCCAACCGAAAAAAAAATATTTTTTAATCTTACTGAAGTATCTACTTTGAATAAATTAAGTCATTTTTTGATTATGCTACCATGAAATCTTGGACTTTATGCCGCCTAAACCGAAAAATTAAACTGTTCTTTAAAGAGTAAGAGTAATTAAAAGGGCTCAAGGTATACGAACAACAGAAATTTAAACAGCGGTGGGCACGCCTTTGCTCATGTTGCTCCCAGTGCTCAATAAGTTATGTTTGCTTACTAACTACAAAAACAATTGTAAAGGTATGTTTACATAGCCATATGTGTTCACATTGATAATATGTCTGGGGTGTTATTCAAGGAAGTAGAAGTAAATGACGCTACTAAGTAAATCTCTTGTAGCATTTGTGTGTTTCTTGCAAGGGTACAATATAACTTTAAGATTGGGTAGCCCGCTAATCTTTCAAAGATATCAATTAAATGCAGTTCTTTTTAGCTGGCCTTCTAAATTAGTTTAGACAAATCATTGTTGATATATTTCTGCAAATAACCTTTAAATCTAAGAAATACTAAAAGTATTGACCTTTCTCTTGTCACAGCTTAATTCGTGCAAGGACTTTGGGTTTCTCTAATTCTCCAACTCCAATTTTAATGTCTCAACTTGATCTTCTTTTATTCTCTTGAGAATACTGTGGGCTATTATTTTTTTTTTTGTGGTCCTAAAAATGTTTGGTAACACTTTCAAATAAAATTGTTCGGAAAATTGAAAAAATTAGTTCAAGTTCAACTATTGAACAGTGTGAATGCAATACCCTTGCAAGAAATAAGCTGTAAGCCACTGTATGTATGTATATGTGTGCAAATGTCAGCAGACAGGGTATCTCGATGTGGGACGCTCCTGACCAGTTTGGCCGTTTAGTGTTCTTGCTTATTAATTAGTTCTCATGTAACTCTAACTTTAATGCCTTTCGCTAGAGCTAGGTATAGACATAGGATAAAAGCTGTGCGCTAAATGTCAAATCCATACAAATTTTTATCTGGCGAAATTAGTAACCCAGGGTTCATTGGTAATTACGGGACTCTACAAGGAGCTGAAATCTAATGCATGTAAGGAATGTAAGTATTGGATATTTATGGCTGTGGTGAACTACAAAAAATGTTTGTTGTTTTTTTTATATACAAAAAATTTATGTATTTTTTATTAGGTTTATTTGTGTGCATAAATATTTTACAACTAAAACTAAATGAAATATAATTGAAGTAAAATAAAAAATTTATAACTGCGCATTATTTAAAGCATATTTGGAAAATTTAAATTGTTGTAATTAAAAGAATTTGGACAAAACAATAATTATTTGTACATTTCATCCGTTTCGAGTCGTTAGAAATTCGATTGAACCAATTGGAAATTTTTGCATTGTATGTAAGTTTGTATGTATGTATGTTTGTACGTATGGAAGTCGGTGTGGAGAGTTAATGTTGATGTTTATGTGTGTGTGTGTTTTTATTTGTATATTGTAATTATGTTTGGCAGCTTGAAGATTACGAATTTTAAGAAAATGTACACACAATATGTGTTTAAAAAGTAGGACAATTGGCAGTAGATTTTTTGATTAATATTTATAGTGTCAAATGTTGAATAAATTTTTTATAGACAAAGCAACGCAGCCAATTATTTACAAAATTTAAACCTAAGGCTTTTCTCTCCGTATGTAAAATAAGACTAGAAATATCTAACTACGCTGAGAGGTGTTAAGACACCACTGTTGTAAATGTTGATGTTGTAGCTGTGGTTGTGGTATCTGGTGTATTGCTATTGGTTTTGCGCTGACGTTGACGTTGACGCAATCGCCGGCCACGACCTCGGCGGGTGTTTTTCAGTCGCACCACATGCGTCTCGGTGCTGTAGCTGATTTTTTCACTTATGCTGCTATTGTTGCTGTTAAGTGTACTTGTTGTTCGTGTTGAATGTTCTTGAATGTTGTTATTGATGTGGTTGTTTTCACTCAGTGTTTCACGATTTTTATTGTTTTTGGTAAATTTGCCACTAATAGCGCCATCTAGTGTTGATTTTGTTGTGTAATTGTCGGTGCTGAACAGCTGATTGCTAGGCGCTTGCAACACGGATGCATGGCGCACAGAGTAGTCCGAATTTGAGTCGGAGGGGCTCGTATTTACGGGGGGTAATAGTGTATTGCCGTTTGCTTCATAGACATCGGTATCGGTAACGGCATCGGCGTCTGACTCGCCCGACTGTGCCACAGGCACCTTGCTTAGTATGACCTTGTCGAGATTAGCTATTGAGATGATCAGGGTTGAGGATTCATTGGATTCGGGACGAAGAAGGGGAACAATGGGTCTTACGTGTGTGACTGGCAAGGAAGGCGACTCAGTGATTTGTGACACAGTGGTGTCAATTGTATCCTGTTTTAGTTGGAACATCTGGCTGGATTCAGTCTCTCTATCCATATTGCTGTTGCTTTGCACATTTAGCATCTTGGCCGTGCGCGACGAGTCAAACAGACCCTCCAACGAGATAGTTGATGTTTCGAAGGCTCCACGTATAACCTCCGGTAAAAGCGATTTTCCGTCGCGCTCTACATCAATATCACCTTCAGTTTTTGGTAGACTGTTTCGAACTGGTGCTGAGCCCTTTGGAATGATGGGTTCAGTGGGCGTGTAATCTGCTACGGTACTGTGGCCATCGTTGATTTGAATATGGCTTCCATCCACCAAATGCACATACTTTACTACACTAATCTCGCCAAGCTGCTCCACATGGGGGAGCGACTCGACGCGCAGTGTACCAAAGTCCTGATTGGCCTTGGACTTGCGTTGAGCGGTCTTCGCCTGCTTTGAGTTGATCTCTACAATGCGGTTGATTTCGATAAGCTTATGCTTGGGCTCCATAGCGGTGATTTTACTGCCCAACTGTCGTCCAGTGGCCTCCTGGTCTTCATCAGTCACTCCATCAAGAAGAGTGAACACATGTAGTAAGGTCGTTGTTGGTAGTGGAGGTAATGTTGTCAATGATACTGTTGCCAATGTTCTATCCTGTGGGAGTGAAGAGATTTTTGTGGCATCATTAGCATTTGCATTGAATACGATTTGTGGCTGTGCGGTGGCTGTTTCGATTTCAGTTACAGTGTTAATAGTGTCTGTTGACTGTGTTACTGTTGGAATTGTTGTTGGTGTACTTGGTGTGGTAGTCACATATCCCTCACTCTGTCGCAGGACGTCGACCGACTCCGTCTCTAACTCTGTCTCAGCCTTAATAGCTACCTTTGGTTTAAGCGTTGTATGCTTTTTGCTGTGAATGTCAAAGATCTTCTTGTTGCGCGCATTAAGTGCATCAATATTTAGATCGTCGATTAATGAATTCTCACTGACGGTCTCTGGTGGTCCTGTCGATTGACCCGTGTATTTACGCTCATAGTTACGTGTATTGTTTGAAATAAATGGAGCTGGTTTTACGGGTGTCAATGGTGTAGTGCGCTCATAGTTGTTAGCCACAGGGCGTAGCGTCAAAGTGGACGTCGCCACGCCAGGTGGACGGTTAACTACACGGGGACGATTGCTGCCGCCTATGTTAGCATTTGCCTGCCGATTACGTGGATTGAATGGCACATTGCTACCACTTGCTGTTGCACCACTTGCAGTGGATACAAAATTTGGTCGACTTCCAGGCAGCACTCGATTTTCCTTGGATCGATAGGCGGGTGGTGAATTGAGTTTGGGCTGAGGGCTGCTGTTTTCGAACTGAGCCTCCTGACTTGACTCCGACGCATGAGTTTGTAGCTTAGCGCGATTATCTTCTTCGTTTTCATCCTGCTCTTCGCTATCGTCTTCGTCAGCTTCGTCATCTTCTTCTTCGCTTTCTTCCTGCTCCTGAATTTGATGAGGTAGTTTATTTTTGGGAAAGGTATCCTGAATGCTCGCTTTTTGAGCGTTTAGTTGGGTTTGCGGCTGTTCTTGTTGTTCTTCATATTCATCATAATCATCGTCATCTTTGTGTTGGCGCTCTTGCTTAAAGCGATTGGTTTTTTGCAGTCGTGGTTCTCTAGGATCGCTACGCACAAAGCCCTCGCCTTTGTTGCGCACGTTGGAGTTGAATGGATCAAAACGTCCGTTCTTGCGACGTACAAATTTTACTGTGGGTCGGGTGCTGCTTAAGACCGGTGTAGATTTAGTGGGTGACGTGGGTGAAGGAGAATAGGGTCGCTTGGCCACTAGCTTGCGTCGGAAAAATGGACGCGGTGAAGATGCAGGAATGGTAGCTGATGTTCTTGGGGTTTCATTCACGTAATCGTTGACTGTAGCTCGAGCGGTGTTACTAGAGTTGCCCTTCTTGACTAGAAGCTTCTTTAATCGGTCGTTGATAGCACCCTGTTCACCGTTGCCACGTGCCTGCTCTGCCTTCACCTTGTCGCGCAGTCGTTGAAGCTCAGAATCTTGTTTTTCATCGCCCCTTTCACTGATTTTGTTGTTAATGGCATGCAGTTTACTATTGATGACACCATCTATGGGGTCGTCGTGCGCCTGCTGATCTTTGAGTCGATTACGCAGACTCTGCAGGTCAATCGGTCGCCGTTGTGGCTTAACTTCATCCACATCATTCTCCTGTTCATTTCGCGTTAAGGTTTCAAAACGTGCTTGACTAGGCTGGACTGGCTTACGGGTGGTCGAAGTTGTGTCACTTGATATAGCTTGCTGATCATCATCATTAAATGGCTGGTTGGACTCCGTCGTTGTTGTTTCAACCGGCCTGAGTTTGCGCACTATTTTGCGAAAAAGTTTTCTCGTGTCGCTGGTGCTGTTTGTGGATTTAATTGCTATTGGTGTTGTTGTTAATATTGTCTGATTATTGTTGTTTTGATCAGTATCGGTGGAAGTGACGCTATTAGTGGTATTGACGTCAATAGTGGGAAGTGGTCTTCGATATTTGATTACGCGTATGCGCTTCAGTGTTGGCTTTGCTGTTGTTATATCTGCAGAGGGTGTTGTTGTTTTATCGTCTGTCATCTCAGTGTCATCTTCATCTTCGTCTTCGTACTCATATTTATCATCTTCATCTGTCTCTTCTGAATCTGCAGTTGACTTTTCATCGAATACGGATAGTTTTGTTACCTGTGCACGGTTTCGCAAAAAATGGCGTATTGGTGTTGCCGCTGTTGTTGGAGTGCTGACTGTTGTAATCGATGCTGTAGTCGTGCTGCTTCTAGTGCTGCTTAATTGATACCGATTCTGAAAACGTCGTTTAGAATTAACGTCATTACCTATGTCATTTAATACAATCATACGATCCGGTATACCACTTTCATTATCACTATTATTTTTTTCCAACTCCTCAATATCATCCTCTGATTCTAGACTATCATCATTTCTATTTGTATCATTATAATTATAATTAACTGTGACTGTGACTTTGTTGTTGTTTTTTGAGTCAAAGTTTCTGGTATGTTTGCCGTTGTTTTTGTTAGAATTTGAAAACTTAAAACGATTATTTATATAATTGGCTATGGTGCGGTTACTACGTTGTGTGCCAAAATTACGACTAGCTACGGTATTAGTAGTTATCTGATTTGTATTGTTGTTAATGTTAGATTTTGTAATTTTATTTATGGATACCTCTACGACAGTGTCCTCATTCACAATGTTTTTAATGTCGTAGTCATCGTTTTCCTTTTCATCCTCTTCTTCGTCCTCATCCTCGTCACTTATATCTTTAGTCTGACCGTCCTCCACATTGCTAGTGTAATTATCTTTCTTCTTTTCTAACAGTCGCACTACACTTTCGTTTTCATTGAATAGATTTCTATTGAAGGCAACTAAATTGCGTTGTGAGGTCGAACTCACTCCTTGTGAGGAAACAGTAGGCCTATTTGCTCCAAAATTGGGCGAAGTATGGTCTGTGCTACCATTCTGTTGAGTGTTCTCAGTGATTACTATTTTTTTTTGACTAAACCTTGGTAGCTTTTGATCTTTTTGCTGTAATCCGTCTCGGTTTGTTAAGTTATCCAAAACATGAATGTTATCATTATCATAACCTATGCTTGCCTCGATCTCTTTGTCAATGTTGGCATTCGTGGATTCTGTGGTTGTTGTTGTTGTTGGTACCTTTCGTAATGGCACACGATTACTTGAGCGGCTTAAAGCCGCATTAGAACGACGTGTGCTTATCTCATCAGCGTTAGTTGATGCCGGCGTTGTGAGATCGTCAATTTGAGAGCTACTTTCCACTTCTAAGCTAGCTTTTTCATTGCTTATATCTTTGACCTTGCTTCGACTATTTATATTAGTATTATAGCGACGACGGATGAAACCTTGTCGAGATGTACGTGACTCAGTGGAAGTTTTTGTGGCTAAAGTTGTTGATTCATTGTATTTGCCTGAACTATTGTGATCTTCATTTGCCTCGTTGTCCATTGCTTTACTTATAGACTCGCTTTTTTCGGTACTACCACTTGTGCTTAAACTTTCCTCATCGTCATTCATATTATTGATTTTGTGTTGGATTGTTGTTTCAATGGATGTTGAAGCGTTGAAGGGACGACGAATCAAAATCTTCCTCCGTTCCAAAGGTTGTTTGCTGTTACCCTCTGTGGCCAAAATTTTAATCTCATTAACTTGTTCTACGATATTCTCTTGGCTCTCGGTTCCCTTGTCTGTTGCTGTTTCAATGGATGTTGTACCATTGTAGGGACGACGAATCAAAATCTTACGCCGTTTTAAAGGTTGTTTATTGTTACCCTCTATGGCCGGAATTTTAATCTCATTAACATATCCTACGATATTCTCTTTCCTCTCGATTTCCTTGTCTGTACCAGTACCAGACACTATTTCTTGGGTGATAGTTATAAGCTCCATATCTTTGGGACTACTTTTTAAGCCTGAGCTATTATTTCCTTTTTCAATTTTGTCGCTACCGCTTGGTTTAGTTGTCGGCAGGGGTATTGTTGCATTGCTGCGACGCCGTATTAAGAGTGGCTGTCGAGATGGTGCACGTACGCTATTAACAGAACTTCGACGACTTTCTATGGCTGCTGTTATTGTCGGAACAGTATCTTGAGTAGTAGAGTTGATATTGGAACTTGAGATCTCCACGTTCTTCTCAATTTTCTTATCCTCATCATTTGATGCTTTTAAGGGCCGTCGAAATGCAATTTGACGTCGGGTCGTTTGATCTACTGTAGGTAATGCAGTTGTTTTAGTGGAGTAATGTTGAAATTCCATACTGACGTGTTCGTTGTCAAGAAAATGATTTTCACTGTCAATTTGGGCTTCCAGCTCGTAGTTTTCCTCCACACCATCATTATCTATGTTCTCTAGGTCTAATGTAGGTGCCGTCATGATAACTTCCCTACTCAAAGACTGGACTATATTGTCCTTCTCTTCTTGTTTCTGATTGTTTAAATAAGCTTTCTGTCGTACTTGGTTGTGATTTAACTGAGTATAAGTTCGCAAAGCAGGCAAGTTTTCTTTAGCTGGCTGTGCTTTAGGTGATGTGGATATTTGATCTTTATGCAAATTATCATTTGTCGGTTTTGTTCTAAATGATTTGCCGTGGCGTTGCGAGGTTGCCTTACTATCACAATCAGTAGTGTTTTGGTTTTTAGTTCTTAGTTGATTTAATTTATTTAAAATTTTTTTCTTACTGGATTCAACACCATTAGCCCCCGAGTGACCTACACTGACTCGGGGGTATTCAATAAAAAATGGCTCAATTCAGAATTGATTTCCTGAGCCTGTTCCATGATCAAATGATCTGTGTTTTCAACTCGGCCTTCCTCCACTGAATTGCTTGGCGTCGTGTTATCACTTACATTAAAAACATCATGGATCTTTTGGCGTATGTTGACCGTATCGCTTTCACCCTCTGGTGACGCAGGCGTTTTATAAATATATGTTATGGGCGAGTCCCTAACGTATTGATAGTATTTGCGACGATGATAAATTGGCAGCGACAACTTAGATTCCTCATTAGAGTCACTATTAGCTTCCTCATTAAGGTCATTGCTCACCTTGTTTTCTTCTAAGGAATGAGGGTTGTTTAATGCACCTGTAAACTTGCGCTGAAGATTCGTCAAGTCATCATTTGTTACTGTGGCTTCGACCGTGGCTGATTCGTCAGAAGATATTGTAGTTTGCCTAAAGTCATCATTGGTCACAGTGGTTTCGGGACTTAATGTTGTTGTTGTAGTACTGCCGGTCCCATATTTAAAAACGTTTTTTGATGATTTTAACTGATCGATCGTGGATAATTCGTCAGAAGATATTGTAGTTTGTGTCAAATCATCAATGGTTGCAGTGGTTTCGGGTTTTAATGTTGTTGTCGTAGTACTGCCGGTCCTATATTTCCAAAAGTTGTTGGAAGGTTTGACCTGAGCGGTCGTGAAAGGTGCATCAGCAGCTATTGCAGTTAGCGTTAAGTTAGCAGTGGTTTCTGTAGTTTCTGGCTTTAATGTTGCTCGACTAACACTCCTATAGGTCAAAAAGTTATCTGAAGATTTTAATTTAGGGTTAATGGTAGAAGAAGTAGAAGGCTCGTCAGAAGCTATTTTAGTTGGCGTAGTACTTGTATATGTTGTTGTTAGAGGTCGCTTCCGTCTAATAACACGTCGGATTTCTTCACTATCACTGGCTGTACTCGTCTCAGATGGCTTTACGGTTGTTGAAGTGGTAGCAATTGCTTGTTGGTGTTGATTGAATCCTGCATGACGAGTGGTTGATTCGATGTCCAGTTTAATCGATTTTTCAGTTGTTGTTGGTCTAGAAGGTCTTGACCGTCGAGAAATAGGAGCTTGTGTAATCGGTTTGCTTGTAGGCGGTCTTGTAGTTTCAATATTTGCATCATTCCCTTTGTTGGTACTTTCATACACAAACTCCTCCACCTCTTCGTGCTCGATAGTTTCTTTGGGCTTTTTCAACACACGTCTCCGAGCCTTTTTCACAGTTGTCTGAGGTTGTTTAGTGCGCTCTCTGCGCGATGAAAAGTCCAGGGCCAATAATGAGGAAAGATCGTTGCTCTGAAACTTTAAGGAGCCCCGATTACGAGATATAATTCGCGGCGTAGTTGTAACCTTAGTCCCGCTATCGTCTTCGTATATATATTCATACTCGGCTGGTTTTTCTTGTACGGTCTTGGTGAGTACCCGATTCACGACCTTACCAGCATCAACATTGCTCACGAAGGTGGTGCGAGTGCGCGTAATTCCATTTCCCAAAGATTTGGTCTGTATGGAGGTGCGATTGCGCACAGTTCCTAGTGGGACTCGACTACTTAATTTCTCACGTGTGGATTTATCATTATCTATTATTTCTTTTGTTTCATTGACTTTTTCAGTCTGTGGTACTGCTGACGTGGAGACTGTCTCCATCGATGCTTTATCAATATTGATCAATAGCTGGGACCCTGTCTGGTTATTAGACCTACCACGCTTGTTTGCATCCGCAGCAAGAAGAGAAGATAGATCGCCCTCTTTGTGTGGTCGATATCTTCCTCTAACAATGACGCGTCGCTTTGGAAGCGGAGTGGTTTTGTCGAGTTCATGATCTATTTCTTCGCTATTTGTTTTAGAAATATTTGTAGTTGTTGTAATGGCGCTTCCTCTTCTACGTGTAAGTAAACGTCGGGTTGGCTCCGTTGTTATTTTGGCGGTTAATGTTGATGTGGTCTTCGTACTACTTGACGTTTTACCAATAAAACTTTCCATATGATCAACTCCAAAATCTGTTTTAGTCTCCTCAGTATTAGGAGGGGTTGCTCTTATATTGCTCGTAGTTGTTGAATCTTCAATGGTACTAATTCTTCTGGTAGTGCTCTTAAGAACATTCGCATCAGATTTGAGTGTGATGTAAGGCATTACGGTGGTATTTAAAATGTAACTATTATTGTCAGTTCCAACGTCAACAACTGTTGGAATCGTGGTGACCTCTAAGGCTTCTAAGTCATTTGCTTGAGGTACAATTTTTGTGACTGTTTTCATTAATACTACTTTGGTTACTTTGTTAGTATCCTTGGTCCTGTGATGAACCGTAACCGGTTGTTCACTTTCAATTATCTCCGCCTCAAGAGTATCATCCTCGATAATTGAGTCGGTAATATGACCCCCCCTTGCAATTGGATGAATGTTGTCCGGCTTGTTTTCTTTTTTCAAGTTACGCACAAAGCTAGAGCTGTCGCCTTCGCCTAGATGGGTACCGCTGCTATCGCGAATTATAGCTTTATAGTGTATCTGTTCGTCGACAATATTGCGGCTGGCATTTCGATTAATAAGTTTGTAATTACGTTTTTCAGTTGTGTTAATATCATCCACGAGGTCATTTATTTTATCGGTTTGACTGGATGTTCGTTCAATATTTTCCATTTCTGCCACTGTTTTCATTTCAATATCATTTGATATAGCATCACCAGAAGTTTGACTCTTGTTATCAGAAGTACTAGTTTTAGTGTTTATTTTTTCGTTAAGCTGACTGGAATCACGACCTATAGATTGATTGCTGCTATTTGATATTTTTCTGGAAGTTGTAACATTTAATGTTGCCCCTTGGATTTTATTATAAGATGTGTCAATCACTTGCTCTGTTGAATTTAAATGCATATAATTGAAATTAAGCGTTTCGTTCTCAGTATCTGCCAAACGCTTTCCAGCGTTTCTACGCGAGTCTTTGTCGATGTTGTCAAGCGCATTGTGCTGCTTGACTGTACCCCTTGAACCTTTCGTAGATAAGTGTGCATCATCATCTTTAGTACTTAAACTAGAGGGACTAACTACGTCATGCCTTAAAATATTGTTACCATTACCAGCTACGTTTAAGTTTACTTCGTTGTGGGTGCGTGTTGCAAATGTTGTTTTAGATTTCAGTGACGTGGGTTGTTGGACGTTTGTGCTACGGTTCAACAACTCCAACTCTTGAATATTATTGGCACTCACCTTGGACCTATCCACTTGTGATATTCGAGATTTAGCTATGTTTGTAACATCATCAACATTACTGTTGTTATCGTTAGCTGTAACAGTGCTGCTTATTGTTGTTGTGGTTGATTGAGTTTTGGTGCTCACGGGACGTGCACGAAGTCTGGGATAACCAAAGGGTCTTGGACTAGATATACTAACAGGTAGCTCGGTTGTTGTTGTCAATTCAAGTTCATTATGTTGTGTTCTCAGAGGTTGCCTTCTACCAGAGTAGGTGTTTCTTATGCTATTTACATTAGGACTAACGCTACTCAAACCCTTAGATTTATCATCGTTAGAACTAGCATCGTTGACTACATCTGCATTGATTATTTTTTGGTTGCCGTTTTTTAAATTAATGCGTCTTCGTACGGATGTATACCTATTTTGTGTCTTAGTTGTTACCTTGTCATTAACATTGTTCGTATAATTCTTATTGATGTTGTCGTCATCGTTACTGTCAATGTTGTTGCTGTGTTCAGTTTTGGCTATAGTTTTTGTGGTTGCCTGTTCCGACTCTGTCGACGTAAGTATGGTTGTTGTTGTCGTTATATATGCATCTTGTGTTTGGTTATAAGTTGTTATATCAACGGTAGGAGGATTTGATATATCATTTAACTCTTTGACTGACGATGGGGTGGTCATTTGTGACTCTAATGAAACGTTAACGCCATCAGCCAGGTCTAATGAGTCAATGATTGTGGTTGGTGCTTGAATAGTGGATATTATATTAGGTGCAGGTATGTGTGAGCTAGTGGATTGAGGATTAGTAGCGCTCGTTGTGAGCGGTATGATAGTGGTTTCAATTGGTTCAGTGGTTTCGTTATTGATAGTGGTTGTTTCTGGTTGTGTAAAGATTGGTGCTGGTGTAGTATCTACGACGATGTTAGTTTTCATATTATTGCTGCTGTTGATTTTGTTCATGTTGTTGTTGGAGGTGGTGTCGTTGTCGGTGCTGGCCTTGGCAGTCTCAGTGCTGGTGACTGTGTCTGTTGATGTTTCTGGTGTTGTTGTAGCTGTTGTAGTGGTTGTGGTTCTGCGGCCAATGCTCGCGTAATTACGTGATTTTGTCATGCTTTGATTTCTTTGTAACTTTACATTTTTAAGTTGTGAATCATCTTCGTAGTCCTCCTCGTCCTCATCGATATTTTCGTCGTCAATTCCATCGACACTTACTTTAGTCAAACCACTGCGTGTCGTGGGACGCGTCCGTTCAAAGTATTTGTAGCTATGGACAGAGAGGAAATAAGTTTAAATTATGTAAAAAGTACCAATTTAAAATACAAATGTGCTTTTTTTTACCGAGTGGTTGTCGAGCTAACTGATACACCAGCTTCTTCAGAAGATGTGATCTCCGGACGTTCCGTAGTGCGTCCACGAGCTCGACTCAGTGTGGCATACTGCTTAGTTTGAGTCTGCTTTTTAATTGCAACGGGTTGTGCCACCTTCTCTTCGTACTCGATAGGTGGTGGGGTCGTTGTGTTTGGCCGCGTGCGTCGTGGGCTTGTGTACGATGGTATAACAGCGCTTAAAGGACGCTTAGTAGTATCAACTTGTTTCAGATTTGGCTCTAGCTCATCACCCTCATGGGTCTCATTTTCTGAGTCAATTTCAGTCGCCTGTTCCCCATGTGTGCCACCACGATTGCGATTAATGGTCACATATTGTTTGCGCTCCTTCAAGAATCCATCAAAATCGGAAATCTTCTCAAGGCCCTCGTTTTGTGGGCCTTGACGGCTGTTCCCGCGCAAAACGGATGAGTATTTCGAATAATTGTTTTGCGCATTATTATCACCGGCGACTGCAACATTGGTTGACTCTGTACTTTCTGTAATTTTTGGATTCGCCACATTAAGACGATTGCGTGTGAAGGAATTCAATGTTCCAGGGCGACTCAAAACGCGATCATATAGAGATTTGCTAATGGTAGAGGGTGTTGTCGGTGCACCACTAGATGAATTTTCCTTTAGTGTAATAGAACCATCCTTATTTTGCAACAAATGCTTCTCCAACTGTTCTACACCACCAACTTTTCGTATAAGATCAATAAGTTCCTTGATAACTTGCGGATCCTCTTCAGCATCACTTAACTTTATAGGTGATTGCTCATCATTGTTGTCCTCATCATATTCAATCACCTCTTCTACTGACACTGGAGGTGAAGTGGTGGTAGTAGTCGTTGTGGTGGTGCTAGTTGTGCTGGTGATACGTGGGTAAGCCGGTCGTGCAACTGGCGCTGCAGTAACGCGATTGCTGCTACTCGTGGGATGAGCTGTCGTTGGGGCCGCAGTTGTTGATCTGCAGTTGATAAATGATAACTCCGTTCGTTAGAAATGTACTGCAATTACTTACTTCTTAGTCTTGCAAGGTACATTTCGTGCAAAGTCGCAGGAATCGGCAGCAGGATTAAAGTATAATCCAGAAGGACAAGTGAATTGATGTGCCACAATACCTAATCCAGAAGGACCGCTGTCCAAGCACCAGTAATACTTCTTGCAGTCTCGAGGATGCTGGAAAAAGCCTTCCTCTTCGCATTTAAAGTCAGAACCGGGATCAGGTGTTGTTGGTGGTGCTGGCGTCGTTGAACCGTATCCAATATATAGCGATGAACCTTTGGCTTCAGTTAGTCTAATTTTAGTGCTGGGCGTCGCGATCGTTGTGGTACTGCTAGCAGGTCGCCGTGTAGTGGCGGAACGTCTTGTGCTTACCTCTAACTTGGAGGCTACCTGATTTCTTCTGCTGCCATTGTCGCGATTTCTAGAGCGCGTCGGTTTCTGTGGGCTGCTTGGTTTTCCAACCTCATTGATACCCAGCCTACAACAGAGTGTTAATATGTGTTGAGTTGGATAAATTAGTTGAAAACCATAATCGTTGTAATTAATATGCAGTTCCTCAACACTAATTTTATGTACATCAGCAATTATATACTCACCCAAACGCCTCAACCATTGCCTCTTTAGCAGCCTCAATTAATGGATACGGTTTACCGCTACATGTACCACGGAAATCATCGTTGTCTATCGCCCAGAACATTATACCACCTAGTCCATGTGCTACTACATACTCTGCCTTTTTGCGAACAATGGCTTCATCATCGTAGCCGACCCACTGATTGCGTCTATAAGCATACGGGCCCATAACATCGGCATTAGGCTGTACCACAGTCCACTCCGAATTTTCTTTAAGGGACTGACAAATCTAAAGAAAAACACTTTAGTCATAAGAAATCGTTTTAATCTCTCTGTGGACAATATACTTCATAGTATGCCAAATAGCCCTTCTCTCTGGTCGCATCTCCCTGTTCGCCAGGTCCCTCAGAAGGTGCCCCGAGTTCCGTGCTTTCCTCATTTATAAGTGTGTAAGACCGTCCATAGGTAGGAATGCCCAATACCAACTTATCTCGGTCAGCGCCAGCCTTTAAATAATACTTTATGGAAAAGTCCTGTGAATCGAAATCATATTATTCTTCATAATTAAGTGACTAAAATGTAAGAGTAGTTTGAAAAACTGACAATGTTTAACTCAGCATCATAGTTATATTCGGAATCATCTTCCAAGGAGTAAAGTGGTGCATGATGATTAACTGACGGCTCATGGGACGAATGGAAATCGTATGTCAACACGTTAAACCAATCAAGATACTTGTTCAGTTTCGGCACATCATACCCCTTGTCAATGTACTCAATGCCGGCTGGCACAGCCATTGTTAGCAACAACCTTGTTCGTCCAGTCTTCTCCGCTTCGCGCTCAAATTCCGCCCTTAAATCCTCCACAAATTGTGCATAATTATCCCGATCGCGCGACTTTCCGCCTTCCCGATGTGCTGGATACTCCCAATCCAAATCTAGGCCATCAAAATGATTCTGGCGCAAGAATTTCAATATGTTCTTAATAAATTGTTGACGCCGTTCGGCACTGGCCACAAGTGGCGAAAACCGTGAAGAACCCTCGTTCCAGCCGCCAATGGCAATCATCGTTTTCAATTGCTTATTGTACGTTTTAAGTCCGGTGAACTTTGCATAACCCCCTTAGAAAGTTGACATAAGGATAAGAAAGAGACGAAAAGAGAAGTGAAAGCAACAAAAAAGCGGAAATTTTTATTGACTTGAGTTGATTTTATTATTCTTGAGTTAAATGGGAGTGTCTGGCTTACCCTGCTCAATGTCCTGATACTTGTCGAATGGCTTCATTTGATTGTCCTTGGTGAATCCACCGAATGCATAGATCAAATGAGTACACAAATATGGATTTATATTTTGCGGATTAAATTTGGCAGTCCCCGGACGATAGACACTCCAATTTGTATAGTAACAAACAACTCGGCCTTCACTGCTCACAACTAAATCAAATCAAAAATAAAACTCATCAGGATTAAGGGCACAAATAAATTGGTCAATCAACTTACCATTTGTACAATAGGCAATTACACAGAGTAAACAGATCGCTTGCCAGGCGGCTCCACGCCAAAACTAAAATATATAAAGTACCAATTATAGAAGTGACTTAGAAATAATACAACATGTTTATGTTCAAATTATTGCAATTTTATCAATTTTCCTTAACTTTATATATAAACTTTACTAACACAAATATACAAAAAAAAACAACGGTATTTGCTATATAGACTATAAGATACCCGCTACATACGTTTAGGTTCTTGAGTTGCTTAAAAACTTTCAGCAGCTCTAAATACCGTTGTATTTATTTGACCTTGATGCGATTAGTAGTATAATTTAAAAGGTTAATTACCGTTAAGAGAGTTGTACATATATTCAAAACTGTTAGTGTGCTGAACTTTTGTATTTATGTTTTCCAATACATTTTAAGACGCATTCCCAGAATTTTTGTGTCAAAAAATTTTTCTAAAACTTGTGGGAAAGGCTATAGTCGAGATCCCAACCGAATTTCACGATCGCAAGTGTCAAGCGCTATGGTATGGGGTTGTTTATCGTCAAATTAGGTTGGAGTGCCGCAAATTTTCAACAATATCATGATCAAGGAGTCTTATTTGTCTTATTATTACAAGCCAATTGACGAAAGGTGCACCAAATTTTGTCCCCATGGTCCCCAAAAACTCAAATACAAATGTCTTAGGACCACGAATCTAAGAACAAATCCCTGCTGTGCCGGATCTGTACGCTGTAACAATGCAGCAAGGCTATAGATACCTCTGCCCTGACATAAACCCCATTGCAAATTTGTGGGCATTTTTAAAAATAAGGGTACTCACACGGAGCCCAAATAACAAAAGTGATTTAATTAAAGACATAATTAAGGAATGGTCAAATCTACCACGTTCCAGGCACGTGTTCAGTCCATGTCGTGACGTTATCAACTTGGGATAGAAGAAGAACCATTCATATTTGATTATATTTCTCCTGAATTTTATATTTTACACCATTTTTGTATACAGTGTTTGCATTTTGAAAACAATTATTTGACAGTACGAAATATGCAATTTTTTGTATTTCTTAAGTTATTTTTATACCCGTTACTTATAAAAAATAAGTATAAGGGTATATTGTGTTCGTTGGAATGTATGTAACAGGGAGAAGGAGGCATCTCCGACCACATAAAGTATATATATTCTTGATCAGCATCAATAGCGGAGTCGATATAGCCATGTGTGTCTGTCCGTCTGTCCGTCTGTCTGTCCGTGTGAGCGCCTAGATCTCAGAGACCATAAGAGATAGAGTAACCAAACTTTCACACGTAGATCAGAAATGCGTTGGAGCAGGTCAAGTTTGTTTTAAATTTTGGACCCGCCTCCTTCCACGCCCGTAATTCGCGAAAAACCGGTCATCCGTCTGTATCTCAGAGACTATAAGAGATAGAATAACCAAATTTGTCTCACAGATTTCCATATACCTCACGCAAATCAAGTTTGTTTCAAATTTAAGCCACGCCCTCCTCCGTCCCCGCAAATCGCGAAAAACCACCTCACCCACAATTTTTCATATAATACGTATTTTTTTGGTAATAACCGATATCTGTTATTATTATCTATTATCCCACTGAATCGCAACAAGATCGGACAAGTAGAACAGCAGTTATTGCGTGTCTAAGTTGTTGAATCAACAGGTGCCCCCTAGAGTATGCGATAGTTTTTGTATTTTTAAACCTTATTAGAATGCTTCAAATTCTCAACTAGTTCTGGCAACGCAAATATGACATTAGGATTGAATCGCTAATGTATTGAAATAAGTAACGGGTATCCTATGGTCGGGGTTTCGACTATAGCCTTTCCCACTTGTTTTTATTGGACTCATATTTGTTATTTTTTTTGTTTTTATCTATAAGTAATACATTAATATACAGATTTACAAAAACAAATTGTTCAAAAAAAAGTTCCCATACCGCAAAATTTGTAATTTAAAGTGTATTTTGTGTGCCTTTTTTAATTTTGCAAACAATTAATTGACAAACTGTTTGTATTACCTGAACGGAATTAAGAAAACCCCCATAAACGGTTGCTTTAACAAGAATAAAGTCCAGATAACACTTATATTTTCCAGCATTTTTTTTTTCCATTAAAAAAAATGTTTAATTTCTTGTCTCTCTTAAATGACTTTTTTCATTTTTCTTAGAACATCAAAATTTTATTCACTAAAAATGATTCATTCAGGAACCAATGATTTGATTGTTGTCAAATTTTTAAGCGTGTCTTCAAAAGAGTGACTGTAACTGAAATTCAAATGATACAAGTTTTAGAGACACTCTGTATAAGAAACGATTCGAACTTTTCCGCCGGCCTGGTGTACCTGTAACCTATGTACATCCGAAATTAGAAGTTTCTAGATTGTATCATCATCAGACTTTAACGTGTTGTAGGCCGTGTCAAATTACGCCCCTCACATGGACATGGGAAAATTTTAAATCAAGCTCGATCTGCCTAAAATTATAATGAGTGCACAATCCAAATATGAAGCACCTGTCTTTTACCATCTCTGAGAACTAGGTGTTCATACGGACTGACGAACATGACTTTATCGACTCGGCTGTTGATGCTAAGGTCTGCGGCGCCTCCTTCTGCACGTTACATACTTAGCAAAAACTTAATATACCCATATACAAGTTACGTTACCAATGACTTATCAATCGACCCTCGTAGCAATGTATGTAAGAGACCGATACTATTACCATTTCCCATACACAAAGCCGGATTTTGGTCATCAGCGAACAAAAGAGTTACACAACCAATGCAAATATGCAGCTACAAAAATGTGTTGTCCACATATATATATACACAAATGTGAATGTGTTTGAGATTTATGCAGGCTTTAAGCTCCCACATACACATTCACATGTTCGTAACCTATTCATCGAAATCAAAACAGTTTTGCACGCTCCCTAAAAATTCGAAAAGCTACCTATTGTAACCCAGCGTTGCCCGTGTTCAAAGATTTTTAGATAGAAGTTGAATTTTGCACAGATAACTGAAATTATGTTTAACTTTAATCTGATAATAAATAAAAAATTTTTATATGCGGTATATTTTAATATATAACATATATACATGTAATTCCAGTTACAATTTTCAGTGACTTATAATCCCAATAAGGGTTCTTGATGGGCTACGTAATTTTTGGTGGAATGTATGATCCTGAAATGGTGAATATAAATTGATAGAAAAAAAAAAATTATGCAAAGAAATTTTTTTTTTTGGCATAAGAATATATAGCTTTGGGAACCATTCTTCAATATCGGATTAATTATTTAAATAGATTTCACTTAAATTTTACCAAATTCGACTTTTGTATACGATTCTTTAAGTATTCAAGAAGATGTTTTAAGAAAACCAAACCAAAACAATTGTGTCTGATTGAGGTTTTAGTTTCTCCCCACGGTAATTTTCTATGTTACGCCATAACGCTCATACGTGTTACTGTTAGGTTTTGCTATATTTGGTAGCAAAAATCTGTGACTTAAAAATAAGGTGAGACATATTTTTAATTTTTTTTTAATTTACGCCCTTTCTGGCGTAATGAAATTAAATTTTTCGATTGTTGAAATCTACCAAAATTTGATATCTCACCGATTACTCATTTTTCAATTAGCATAAAAATGTTATCTAGATATATTTTTAATCGATCTTTATAATCAACTGTAGGCTCTCGCACCCACATCTTCGCGGCAGTAAGATTTAATGACTATTAATTAAATAAGTAAATTGTATTTTTTAAATAGTTAAAAAACTTCAATTCATACAGAGGCTATATTTAATTGACACTTTTAACTTTCAAAATATTAAAATAAAATTACATTTAACATACTAACCATCAATTATACATAAATATATGCAAATTTAACATTTCTAACAGAAAATGTATATTAACATGAAATTAATTTTCATAATTTATTATATGTTAATAACAATTGATACAACAAGTATAACTAAAACAGTGGTCGGCACCAACACATTCATATGTTTGATGACGCTAGTGTGCGAATTAACAGAACGTTAACAGACATCAAGCATCTGACGTTTGCTGCCGATTCATTTTGCCTCGTCTCTACAGCCGAATTACAGCGTAATAGCCCTATAACAGCGACACGAGAGCGACTTAACAGCGAAATGTCGTAGCAGCGAACGTTTACGCAAAGCAAAGCCCTATGCGCGGCGCATATGCCGTGCCGACCACTGAACTAAAACTATATTATGTTAATTTAACATCAACTTATTTGCTGAATACATTCGTTCTTTATTATCCGATCGCAATAATCAGCACACATCATAAAGATAGCGATCTATACGGGTGCTGAATTTGAAATCTCTACCTATTAAATTGGCCTTGCAATTGAATATTTAAGTTTTTTGTCGATTACGGAAAAATTTGGGGGCGTGGAAAAATTTTAAAGCAAACTTGATCTGCGTGCGCAACATAGCACTATTGTAATTAAATTTTGTAGCTCTCGCTTTAATAGCGAGATCCAGGTGATTATATGTCGTCCATATATAAATATCGTCTCTGTTTTTAAGCCGATCTCGATGAAATTTTCAGCACACCTCAGGACCTGTGTGCCAAGTCTTAAGGCTGTAGCTTTAAAATGGCTCTTCTTCGATTTCATATCGTTTACGTAGGCGGACGTGGGCTTGCCTAAATTTATAAATAAACTTGATATAGGTCAACATCCATTTTTTTGGGTACCGAGCTAAAATCAGCGAAACAAAAAAAAATTATAAACTTTTATTTTTATATGGAGCTTTTCATTACGCGGTCGTTTTACTCCAGTGTAACTCGCCCTTTCGACAATAAATAGGACAACCTTTTCAGTTCGAAGACCAGGTCTTCCAAACCTGGGTACGAGTCCCACTCTGACAATAAGGGAGAACAGTCAGGAAAAAATGTCTATATATATAAATACAATGTAAAATATAAAATACAAGAAAATAGATTAGCTACCATAAATTGAAATAAAAACCAATATAAAAATTAATAAAAATTATTCTTATCTCGAAATTCATCAAAGATCTCCCTCTATTTGGGCTTTTAATAGAGGTAAAAGAGGTAAGGTGATTTTAGACCCATGGGTAATTCTTCTTAGAATTCATCCTAGATTACGATTTTGATAACCGCTTGGTGGATTATTTATTTACTCCATACAAACTGACCCACTCTAATACATGCATTACATAATATTTCTTCATTTCAAACCAAACAAGTATCAAGAAATTGCGTACTGAAAGAAATCACAAAATGCAACAAAAATATCTGAACAAATTCCAACTATTTGGATTGGACTATTTAATTGGTCAGACTGTTGACAAATTTGTCCATTTGACGTCAAATGCATAACGCAAATAAGGAAAATAAAAATAAACTGATGTATATACGAATAGGTACTCAAAGGCAAATGCAACTTATGTTAAAGCAATAGTCTCGTGTGGTTTTGTTTTAAATTAAAATCAAGACTTAATAATAAGCGAGTCTCGGGACACAACCATAGAGGGACACAACAGCATCGGTTGCGATATAATTTAATACTAGACCTGTGTACAGTGGAAAACCCGCTAGAATATAACCTTTTTATTTCTATATTCGAATGTCAAGAATTTTTTATATTTCTAGTGTATTCGATAACCAATAGTATCTTATAGATCATTTTTGTTTGATTTTTATTATCTATAGTATGTATTTTTATATGCAAATACAAAGTCTCAATATTTGTTCAGCAATGAGCTTTCAAAAGATCTAATGTGCTAGCTTTTAGAGAACACCAAAAATAATTCCCCAATAATCATATGAAACATAAAGGGGTTAAGTATATATAAAAACAAGTGTTAAAGGCTATGGTCGAGATCCTGACCATGGGATACCCGTTACTTATTTCAATACATATAAAAGTACTTTAAAGAAATTACTTGCTTTGCTCAGAAAACTTTAATTCGCCATAACTGTCGTTCTACTTGTTTGATCTTGATGCGATTCAGTGGGATGATAGATAATACTCATAGATAACTTTAATTACCACAAAAAATGTATTTTTTTAAAAACTGGTGGTGTGTGGTGGTTTTTCGCAATTTGCCCGTGCGGAGGGGGCGTGGCTTGAATTTAAAATAAACTTGATCTGCGTGGGGTCAATAGAAATCTGTGTGCCAAATTTCGTTACTCTATCTCTTATAGTCTCTGAGATCTCTTTGTTCATACAGACGGACAGACAGATTTACGGACAGACGGACATGGCTATATCGATTCGGCTGTTGATGCTAATCAAAAATATATATACTTTATAGGAGATACCTCCTTCTACCTGTTACATACATTCCAACGAACACAATATACCCTTAAACTTATTTTTTATAAGTAACGGGTATAATAAGGAATTTTGTCTAAATTGCGGAGATTGCAAGGTAAACGATTGGATTCACAGTCACAGTCTTGTTGCGGTACTTGAGTTGCTGCCGTCAATGTTGCCCAGCCAATTTATGACCAGCAAGATTGCTGATGATGTCGACAAGTTGCAAGTTGCAACACTGGGGCAAACTGAAAAACGATGTGACGAACAACTATGGCATTTTTTTAAAGTTTGTTTCCAGTTTTACGCAAAGCGGCAACTGCAACTGCAACTGCAGCTGGGAGCCCGTTGCTTATGTAAGCGACAACTACGATGACCACATACATATTTGAGTTACTCGTCTAAATTGAATGCGTATATAATACTTTTGTATATACATGTGTATATAAATTTCACATGCTCAAAACTTACATATGTATATACCTGCATATTTACATGTTTGTAATTTCTCATCTAAAGTTTTCGCTTTTGTTGAGTGGGTTATTCGCTATGCATATGCATATCTACGTCAGATTAGCCTTGAAAATAAAACTGGTTGTAGAAACGACAGTCGGGCCAACTCAATTGTGAGAGACCCTATATTAAATTATGTTAAAAGTCTTTCGAATGGCAAATTTACTTTGCCTCATTCGCCGTACTCAACAGATCACAATCCAATTTATTATTAATGGAGAGAACTGGATATAAACGAACACAAAGTTAAGGTTTAACGCACCACTAAAAAATTAATTTGTTCAGTATATATTAAATAATAATAATTAAATTATAATATCCCTCGTTATACCAATTCGGTTTTAAGATTTAAGTGGTCAAATGTCGGTGTACTTTCTTTAGTACAGGGTCTAAAATAAAGTACTACATACGAGATTGTAGAAACTCGTGTGACCATTGCTATTGTTGTTCTTCAAGCTCAAGAATTTTTACTCTATGTGTTGTCGCTTTGGTTGTTGCTTAATGTTGACAATAGAGTTGTGATTGATCTGAGAATTTAAAACAAGTTTTTGTTCGGCAGTCTCCATAAGCGCAGTGTTGATTTTATAGTCATAAAAAATAATACCTACATACATATGAAAGTTTTCTATCAAGACCGTGGATTGCTTAAAACATGTTTAGCAATTATTGATTAAAAGTCATGAAGAAAATTAAAGCTGATTAGAGATCCTACACTTCAACTTTCACTCATTCAACATTGAGGAACTCGTTTTACAACCAAAAGGGTGCATATTTCGTAACGGAATATTTTTTAACCTGAACTTGAGCTTAACACTGATTCGATTGTAGTGACATTTTCAATATAGATTGCTCTTGTGTCTTAATTTTCGATTCAAATTTGTGGGAGCAAAACTTGACGTGGCAAAATTCTAAAATTGGTCGCTCGTAAGAATATAGAAATTGAATGTATATTTTAATAAATAGTCAGTTTGAACAAGTATTTTAAAGCGAGAACTCAACAAAAAGTTATAGCCTGTCTCAGCCTCCTTTGAAAACCATTTCTTAGGTGAGACCTTACCTGAGACCTTAGCTTTTAAATAAAAAATAAAAATGATTTTAAAAGTTTTTAAATTAAAATCATTAAATAAAAATTTTATGTAAATGCATTTCGAACCAAGTGGTGTATTTCCAAAATCTAAAACTATCACATGTCCTTAAGAGGCACATATGTAAAATATAGTTATAATAACAATCGAAACAACATTATTTTATTTATAAGTCACTAAGGGACTCCGCCCGCTGCTCGCTTCGCTCGCGAAATTGAATCGTAAAAAAGAGAAGCAGTTCTTGTATTTTTCTTGACTAAACTTATTTAACGGAAAAAATAAATACTGTACTACTTCAATAGTTCGGACACTTGTGAATTCGGACATCCTGATAATTCGGGCACTCAAGTTTTGTCTATGAAATATTCTGTAGCCCGGGCACCACACAAATCTGTTGAGTCTGCCATCCGATTACATTAACGTTTGAATGTAAGAAAATACTAAAAGTAGCAAAAATATGTGCAAAAGAAGGCATTTTAACTGCAGTTACTGTTATTTGAGTGCAAAGGCTCTTTTTATTTTTAGACCCCGTACTTATAAAAAGTACAGGGGTCTATTGGGTTTGTTTTAACCAAAATGTGCGTAACAGCCAGAAGGAAGCGTGGCAGACCCTATAAAGTATATATATTCTTGATCAGCATCAATAGCCAAGTCGATATAGCAATGTCCGTCCGGCTGTCTGTCAGTCTGTATGAACACCTAGATCTCAGAGACTATAAGAGCTAGAGACACCAAACTTGGTATGTAGGTTCGTCTATATTGCAAGCAGATCAAGTTTGTCGCACACAAATCGAAAAACAAAATTTCAAATCCAATTTATAAGAACAATTTCAAAGCTAGTGACACCAAACTTAGTATGTAGATTCCTCTGTATTGCAGGCATATCAAGTTTGTTTCTTTTTTGGATCGGACCATTATATCATATAGCTGCCATAGGACCGATTGTGCGAAAATCAAATTGTTTTATGAGATATCTCAACCATACTAATACAGTATGCAAATAACTTGGTTTTATATATTCTGTCTAAAGTTGGTTGAAATCGGACCACTATATCATATAGCGCCCTTAGGAACAATCGGTCGAAAATCAAGTTTTAGTATGAAAAATTTTTATGTTGTATGAGATATTTCAACAAAACTTAACAGTATGCATATAACTCGGATCACTATATCATATAGCTTCCAAAGGACCGATCGGGCGAGAGATATGAGATATTTCAACAAAACTTAACAGTATGCATATAACTTGGTTTTATATATCCTGTCTAAAGTTGGTTCAAATCGAACCACTATATCATATAGCTGCCATAGGACCGATCGGGCGAAAATCAAATCTTAGTATGAAAAAATTTTATGTTTTATGAGATATCTCAACCAAACTAATAGAATATGCATTTAAGTTAGTCTTATATATCCTGACCGAAGTTGGTTCAAATCGGTTCAATATATCATATAGCTGTCATTGAAAAGAGTAGCCGAAAATGTATTACAACTCTCTGCAACAGCATCAAGCGAGCAAAATATTTTATAATTTTTTGTAGTCTATTCTATTTCCATAGTAAGTCTCCGACAGTCGAGTATGCTCGAGCGAAGCGAGCAGGGGGCGGAGCCCCCTAGTTAGCATTGGGCTCAATCGGCTGGTTTTTAAATCAGTAATCCCTTCTTTACTTCTGATGGATCAAGTAATCAGTACCTACTATTAACATACATGATATCTTCTTATACTAATCAGACTACAACGATTTTTCACCGTTCGTTCGAAGCAATTATAATCAGTTATCATACTATTTTAAAAAAATTTTAAATATTTTTACCGTTGAAAATTTCACGCTGAATGCAATAAGTAGCAACAAATTTATATAAAATGTAACATTTTTTGTAGAAGAAACGAATAATTGTAAGTTCGATATCTGGCGTGCAAATGCGAGTTGTGAGTTTGGTTAAGAAATTGCAAAAATTAATAAAGTTTTTCATATAAACGGTTAATTTGAAACCGACGTTCATATGGCCGCTATTTTATATAGTCATCCGATTTAGACCAAATTTGAATAGGGTGTAACATTTAGTAAAAAAATACATGTCCTGTAAGTTTAGTTGAGATACCTCAACAAAAAAAATAATTTGCATACTTAAAGTTAATTTCCATCCAATTGTTCCAATGGCAGCTATATGATATAGTTACCCGATGTTGACCAAATTTGGTCAGGTTGTAACAGGCAGTCTCAACTAAACAATCAATGAGTTTGGTTCATTTGTCTTACTAAACAAAAAAGGTTTTCATACTAAAGGTTAATTTGAGCTTCATTGTACCTATGACAGCTATATGATATAGTCATTTGATTTGACGAAATTTTGTCAGGGTGTAACATATGGTAAAAAATACATATTCTGTAAGTTTTGTTGATATAGCTGAAAAAACAAAAAAAATTTTTCATACATTACAACCCATTGTTCCTATGATATAGTAACCCAATTTAAATCGAACTTTTAGATAATATAATATTAAAAAAATTTAAAAAAAAAATAAATTAAAAAATGTGTTAGAATGAGAGAGTCTAACACACTATCCTCTGCACTACCTTAGTGCTAACTCCGCTGACTGACAAAACAGCAGCTGTTAACAACAGCTTTGGCATCTGTTAAACAAATTTTATGTTGCAGCCCTTTGAGATTTTGTGCGAGATTAACAAAAAAAAAACAAGTGGGAAAGGCTACAGTCGAGATCCCGACCATAGGATACCCGTTACCTATTTCAATACAAATAAAAGTACTTTGAAGATATTACTTGTTTTGCTCAGAAAACTTTAATTCGCCATAACTGGCATTCTACTTGTCCGAATTTGATGCGATTCAGCGGGATAAGAGCTAATACTTATAGATAACGTTAATTACCACAAAAAAATGTATTTTCTTAAAAACAGTGGGTGTGGTGGTTTTTCGCGATTTGCAGGGGTGGAGGGGGCCTTGGCTTAAATTTGAAACAAAATTGATCTGGGGTCAATAGAAATCTGTGTGCCAAATTTCGTTACTCTATCTCTTATAGTCTCTGAGATCCTTGTGTTTATACAGACGGACGACCGGTTTTGCGCGAATTACGGGCGTGGAAGGAGGCGGGTCAAAAATTTAAAACAAATTTGACCTGCTCTAACGCCTTTGTGATCTACGTGTGAAAGTTTGGTTTCTCTATCCTTTATGGTCTCTGAGATCTAGGCGCTCACACGGACGGACAGACAGACAGACGGACAGACACACATGGCTATATCGACTCGGCTGTTGATGCTGATCAAGAATATATATACCTTATGTGGTCGGAGATGCCTCCTTCTCCCTGTTACATACATTTCAACGAACACAATATACCCTTATACTTATTTTTTATAAGCAACGGGTATAATAACAATGATAAACCAGGATAAAATAAATAATGCAAAATGTTGCAATATTTCATTTTTGATTTTAAAAAATTTAATAAAATAGAAAATATTAAAAAAAAATTTAATTATAAAAATGAAAATAAAGCATTGGCGAGGATTCAAACCTCTGACCTCTGGCGCCAAAGTCTATACACGATCATTTGCGCCACCTAGGCACGAAGCCCGCTGGCTGACCAAACGCTGCTATATGTAAATCAAAATAAACGCAAACTTTGACCTGGATTTTGACGCACTTGTAGGCCGATTTTGGCAAATTTCCGTCTTATCACACGATAAAATGATCTTAAATTTATTGTTGCCAAGTTTCAAGCATGTAACTTCAGTGGTTTCGCCTGTACAATTCTAAATCAGTTGGACAAACAATTTTATACATATATAGTAGATAGATAAACAAATACTTGCCGGTATTAAAAACTCACCACCAAGTTATATTAATAGTCTCGGTTTTATGTGAATTACGCCCCAACAGTGGGCGTTATAAAATTTTAAAATAAACTCATTTTCGTTGGACACAGGGTATACAAATTTTGGGGTATTCATTTCACTCTCACTTTAAACTCGAATATATTTCATTCAATTGGCTCTCCGTGCGTTTGAATTCGTATTAATGAGCACACACATTCATTCAATTCAGTAGAAGACGAAGCGGAATTCATTTCATTTATGTGAATTCATTTCATGAATGTCTTGTTTGCCGTTTTTAATGTAGTCATGCAGACCTCTAATACATACACAAATTTACAAATTTGTGCAAACGAACAATAAATTCTTTTCATCTTTTACTTTGTTTCTTATCCGATCGTAGTGAGATTTTCAGAACACATCGTGCCTACTTTTTATCATGCGTGCCACGGCTTCAGCTATTAAACTGTTTTTTTTTTTATTTTTTATACCCGTTACTTAAAAACAAGTAAAAGGGTGTATTGCATTCGATCAAAAGTATATATAACATTGTTAAGGAGGTATCTCAGAAGTATATATATTATGGTGTATTGTTTAAAAAACAAAAACACGACCATTTTGAGAAAATATTTGATGAGATATATTGTTGTCGGTATGAAATAGTCTCTCAAATTTGGTAACAATACTTCTATGTAACTTAAATATCCACTTACAATTTAATTGGTACAGACTGAAAATTCAGCATACATATATATTATCACTTTATGGAAGTGGTCGGCACCAACACATTCATATGTTTGGTGACGCTAGTGTGCGAATCAACAGAACATTAACAGACATCAAGCATATGCCGTTTGCTGCCGATTCATTTTGCCTCGTCTTTACAGCCGCATTACAGCGTAATAGCTCTATAACAGCGACACGACAGCGACTTAACAGCGAAATGTCGTAGCAGCGACGCCACACGAAAGTTTACGCTGTAAGTGTGTAGGCAGCGCTGCGGCAGAGCAAAGGCCTATGCGCGGCGCATAGGCCGTGCCGACTACTGCTTTATGGTTACCATGATGTATACTGATCGGATAGTAAACATCGAAGATATTAAATAAAGTTCCAAAAAGAGTGGGCAATAATATATTTTTGTACGGCAAGCTCGAAAACATGATAAACTTTTATTTTCAATTTAGAATTACTTCTCAAGTTTGATAACAAACAAGGGAGATCCGCCTCCTGCTCGCTACGCTCGCTTGTGTAGTACTCGCTTCGCTTGCGGTGAGGTTTGAAAGGGCTACAGTCGAGCTCACTCGACAGTTATATGCTCGCTACCCACATCTTCGCCGCAGTTATATTTAATGACCATAACCATAATTGGCACTGCGCAAAAAGTAATTTTTATTTTCAAAGAAGCTTACGCTTTTTTTGCACAGTGCACAATACCAGTTTTCGTGTTTTATTTTCTTTACCACCACGGACCACGGCGTGCAAAGCGAGGCCTATTTGCTTAATATATACGATTTTTATTATATTGTCACAAAATTTGGTAGCTCTAGCTCTTAAAGTCTCTGAGATCCTGTTGATTATATGTCCTCTATTTATAATATTTCCTCAAAAGTCTTCTCAGTTTATTAACCGATTTCGATTAAATTTTCAGCACACGCAGGTCTCGTCTCCCCATCCTGTGTGCCAAGTATGAGTATAATAATTTTTTATAATTCTAACTTTTATATATAATCTAACTTTTATAGTCTTGGAGATTAAGGTGCTCCAAATAATTGTCACGAATCTAATAGGCTCTAGTACCCATTTTTTGGGTACCAAGCTAAAAATGTCAGCTTTATCTCTACTCGAAAAACCAACTTCTAAAAAAAACACCCTTTATATATTGAAATAATTAACGGGTATTCTATGGTTGTGATTTCAAATATAGCTTTTCTGAGTTGTTATTAGTCAATAACACTAGGCAACAAATTTCGACTTTTTTCTTCTGAATTGAACCAAACAAACTTTCTTGGATAGATTTGGGACCCCAGACGCCGAAAAGCATTTTTTTTTTGTTTTCTATGAAAGAATTTTTTTTTTTTAATTTTTTGAAATTTGGCTGCTTTTTTCATGCCGTTTTTTAGAGGTCCACTTTTGTCTTCATTACACCCGAATGCCAAAACCGATATTCAAAAGCATTTGATTTTCTACCGATCGTTCCTATGGCAGCTATATGATATAGTCGACCGATTTGAACCAACTTTGGTCGTTATTCGAAAAACAACATCAAATTGATTTCCTGTGAGTTTGGTTAGGATATCTCAAAATAACAAAAAAATTTCATACTAAAGGTCATGCCGCTCTACAAGGAAGTCATCAAAATCAACAAAATCATGCCTTGATATAAAATTGTATTATATCGCCGTTTCTCCATAGATTTGAATCATATCTTATACGACGCGCAATTCATGCAGCTTTACAAAAAAAAATTAAAACCCCAGTTCAGAATTTTTTTCGAGTTTTTCTTGAATTTTAAAGTAAAAAAAGCAAAAAAAAAAAAAAACTAAAAAAAAACAACATTTTCTTAATTAAAAAATTAATAGCTCTTAAACTACTGGCTTTAATCTTAGACTGTGTATAGATGAATTATAGGTATATTAATTAGCTTTCAGAAAAAGTAAAGCTTGGACGTACCTCTATAAAACGGCATGAAAAAAACAGCCAAATTTCAAAAAAATCTAAAAAAAAAATTCTGCCATAGAAAAAAACAAGTGGGAAAGGCTATAGTCGAGATCCCGACTATAGGATACCCGTTACTTATTTCACTACATATAAAAGTACTTAAAAGAAAATTTTCTAACAATACAAAATCTATTGCATACTCTAGGGGGCATGTATTGCCATGATTGCTTAAAGAATCATTTTCAGACAATAACTGCTGTTCTACTTGTCCGATCGTGTTGCGATTCAGTGGGATAATAAATAATAATAATAGATATCAGTGACAACAAGAAAAACTATATTATCTTAAAAACTGTGGGTGTGGTACCTTTTTGCGATTTGCGAGGGCGGAGGGGGGCGTGGCCAAAATTTGAAACAAACTTGATCTGCGCTGGGTATATAGAAATCTGTGTGCCAAATTTGGTTACTCTATCTCTTATAGTCTCTGAGATTTCTGCGTGGGGTATATAGAAGTCTTTTAGTGAAAGTTTGGTATCTCTATCTCTTATGGTCTCTGAGATCTAGGCGCTCACACGGACGGACAGACGGACAGACACACATGGCTATATCGACTCGGCTGTTGATGCTGATCAAGAATATATATACTTTATGTGGTCGGAGATGCCTCCTTCTACCTGTTACGCACATTCCAACGAACACAATATACCCTTATACTTATTTTTTATAAGTAACGGGTATAAAAATGTTTTTCGGTGTTTGGGGCCCTAGTGTAATGAAAGAAGTTTTGGCTATGCTTTCTTACGCTTCTCACATAAATTGCCCATTATATTGGGCTAAGAAAAAAGATTAAGAAAAACCGTTATTTTCTTAATTCACGAATTGATGTCTCTTAAACTATTGGTTTAAACTTTGTATTAATTTATTATCTTTTGAAAATCGGGTTTGTCATTCTCGAGTAATGACGACAAAAGTGAGCGCACCTCTGAAAAAAAAGAAGAAAAAAGTCAAATTTTAAAAAATTCTACAAAAATAAATCTCAACATTAGAAAAACAAGATGTTTTTCGTCATATGGGGCCCAAAATCTATCCAAAAAAGTGGGTTTGGTTCGTATAAAAGTTTACTTTTGTTGCCTAGTCATAACGTCAATGTCTACGACTTTACCAAATCATGAACACTATTGAACTGGGATCCTAAAAACGAACTTTCATCACAAACTTTGCCACCGGTTTGCTATATCGGTTGTTGGTGAAATGCTGTTTATCTTATCTTCTATAGACGCGCACAAATGGAAACAGCTGCGACAGCTCGAATGCCAATTAAAAGCTAACAGAAACTGCAGATGGCAACAAATACAAATACAAAAAAAAAAAGAAGCACCCGAGTTAATGTCAATTGCGTGCAGTCATTGACATTGACTGGATGCAACCAGTTTTACTCTCATTGACTTTCTTAATCGCATTTTGGCGTGTAAGTTCGCCTAAAAAAGCAAAAGTTAATACCGTCTACAAAATTTGTGAGCAACGACAATCTTTCACAGTTTAGATCAGGGTTCAGCGCAGTCTTCAGCGATGCGGCCAAAAAAAAACAAACTCGCGTTCCACATTAACTTTAAGTCCAAGTAATTGATCAATAACTAGTCGGAGTTCAAAGAAAATGTATCTGCTATGCTCTCTAAAATTCAATTGTGGCATCAAATGAAACTAAACTTGAAGCTAAAGTTCGCTCTAGTGACGAAGGCAGCACGAAGGGTGCGAAAGGCGACTAGCAATATAGCTGGTTCAAAAGATAATTAAATTTGAAACTTTTAGTGGACTTCTCAAAATAAGATATAAAGTCAGTTTGTTTGTTTGTTTGTATCAAAGCGCTTAAAAACCTTAGATGTAATGATGAGGAATTATTCCGATTCAAAAATCTAAAAAAGTTTGTTTTACGACATTTTGAATTTCCCGCTAAAATTGAAACCCCCGCAGTTTCCAAACCGTAAAAGCTACAGGTAACAATTTACAGGTGAGATAAGGTTTTTAGCTTACTTTTTGGCGTTTTATGACAAAACGGCTCTAACGATTTTTCTTTATTTTCAATATGTTGTAAGACGTAGTTTCGCGTTTTTTGGTTTATGATACATAAATTTTGGCTAAGGGGTTTGGAAGATATAACCTATTAAATGAATATAGATATTTTTGTATCGGTCGAAAATCACGTTTTAGCACGAAAAACTTTTATTAGATATCTCAATCAAACTGATAAAATATGCATTAGCTAAGTTTTACATATCCTGACCAAATTTGGTTAAAACCGGACCACTATAACAAATAGCTGTCATAGGACCGGTCGGGCGAAAATTAGGTCTTAGACGGAAAACTTTTTTGTTTTTAAATAAAAAAATAAATTAATAAAGAAAATAAAACACGAAAATTTGTAAATTGTGCGCAAAAAGTAATTTTTATGTACAAAAAAGCTTACCCTTTTTTCGCACAGTGCAGAATTCCAATTTTCAGGTATTGTGTTTTAATATTTATTTAATATTTTTATATTAAACTTAATTTCGTTCGTCACAAAATGGGATATCAGAAATTTTCGGGCTAGAATATGCTTTCGTCACTAGACTTTTACCTCGTGTAGATGTTTTTTTGTGCTTAGTTACCAACAACCAGTCTTACTTATGTCTGATTAGTAATTACTCTTAAAGCTACTGACATTTACTAAACAGTATACTAATTAGTGATTACTCTTAAAGCTACTGACATATTCTAAACAGTAATCATTAGTGACTGTTATCCAAAAAGCACAGATACTTGTACATTAGGGTGGAGTGAATTTGGCTTTTTTAATGATACAGAGGTTTCGAAAATAAAAAAACCAAATTCACTCCACCCTATTATATATAGCATATATACATATTATTATTATATATATTACATTGTACATAACTGTTCCAAGATAATTTTAGATTTTGGATGTCCTTACCTCATTCCAAAAATAGAAATAAATTTAACTACAAGAGTTTAGAGCTAAAACTTGTGGCACATACATATGAGCAAAAAATAGCTTAAACTAAGCGAAAGAAATTTAAAGTTTAATGGAAGCAAGGGGCTTTGTAAATTGTGCCAATGTAGACTCCTTATATGCTCTGAAATATCGAGCTTTTTTTATTTAATGCGTAATTTAAAAAAAAACATAATCACCTTCTTGACATAGGGCATCGTCCTAAAAGTATTGTCACCAAATTTGATTACTCTACACCTTGAATTGTCTCGAATCTAAAAGCTCTTGTACCCATTTTTGTGTATCGTCATGATATTTAAATTTATGTGTAAAATACCACGACAAAACTTCTAAAAGTAAATCTCGACACGTAATATATGATATATTTTCGAATATTGATCATCGTAGATTTTTCTGACAAAACGTTCATGTTTTTGAAATTCGTAGGATTGGAAAGGAAGTTCATTATTTTCAATCCAAATTATTTCTGAACTTTTTGGCTATTACATTTTTTTGATTAATTTGGAGCCCCATATGACAAAAACATTTATTTTTTGTATTGTGAGATTTTTTTTTAGATTATTTTAAAATAAGGATTTTTTTCTAACTTTCTTTAGAGGCGAATATATCTTCAATTCATTAATACAAAGTTTAAGATTTAATCCAGGAGTTTAAGAGCTATTCATTTTTTAATTGAGGAAATTATTTTTTTTTTTAGCTTTTTTTTTTAATTTAAGGAAAAGTCGAAAAAAAATTTATTACATTTTGTCTTCTAGTTTATATAAGTACATAGCTGCATTAATATCGCGTCATTTAAGATATGATTCATTAAAATACATGGAGAGACGACGATATAATATTATTTTGTGTCTAGGCATGTTTTTGGCGACTTTATCGACTTCCTTGTGGAGCGGCATGACCTTTGGTATGCAAATTTAAAAAAAAAACAAGGGGGCTCCGCCCCCTGCTCGCTTCGCTCGCGATGAGGTGTGGTATGTCTTCAGTCGAGCGCACTCGACAGTAACTTGCTCGATACCCAAACGTTCACAACCGATTAATTCAATTTCAGTAAAATATGGTCAACATAAAATGCTACAGACTATATGCTATCCTATAGCCTACAGTTAGGGGTGCTAGTCTGTGACAGAACTGGTATTAATAATAACTATAATACAATACGTGAATAATAAAATACAGATTATATTATATATATATATTTAGTTACTCTTTTCACAAAATCAAAGAAAATACAAGTTGTTAAAAAAGTACAAATTGTAATAAAGAAAATAGTTGACAAAAAAAAAGGAAATAGTTGACAAAAAAAAAAGTTGCACATGGGCAAGATTGAAACGGGATTCGAACTCTCGACTCATCGCCTCGAAATACACGGCTCTATCATCAGAGCCATCGGAGCATTATATTTGCAAGTGGCAATATCAATGTATATCATTTTTTTTCGTTGTACGTTTTGCACGTTTCTTTTGTTTCAATTATGTCTCGCTCGTTAGAAGAGAAGCCCTACATACACACATACATACATGTGCAAATAAAGCTATTTATAGAACCAAATTCGTTTTGCTGCTAATTCATGGTACTGATTGCAAAATGTGCATCACATAAAATTATTGATTAAGTATGTATAGTATTCATTTAAAAAGTATGTAATTATTAATTAATATGTAATTAATTTAATGCAATGAAAAAAAAAAATAAAAATAATAATAATAATAAATTATTTGGTTCAAAACAAAGAGTTGTTTTGATCCCGAGTCCAATGTACCCACAAATCGCATGCATTGCTGCAAGTTTTGTACCAAAATCTGGCCACTGCACGTAGGCATGAGAAATGTGAAGTTTTGATTTAATATCTTCTGTATTTGTTATCCGATTGCAATGCAGTTTTCAGGATGCAATTTCAAAATTGTGTTTAGTGTGTGTGCAGATTTTGAGATCTGTACCTATTAAATTGGCCTTGTATTTGGATATTTTAGTTTTTTGTCGATTACAGGATAATTGGGGGGCGTGGCAAAATTCTAAAATAAACTTGATCTGCGTGCGCAACATAGCAGTATTGTCACCAAATTTGGAATCTCTATCTCTTATAGTCTCTGAGATCCAGGTGATTATATTTTCTCCATATATCATATTTTCTCAAACTACTTCCCTGTTTATAAACCGATCTCAATGAAATTTTCAGCACACCTCAGGACTCGTCCCCCCATCCTGTGTGCCAAGTCTCAATGCTGCAGCTTTAATAGTGCTCTTGTTATTAGATTTTATATCATTTACGTGGGCGGACGTGGGCGGGGTCAAATTTAAATACAAACTTAGTATAGATCAACATCCTAGGAGTACTGTCACCAAATTTGGTTGCTCTTACTTTTATAGTTGCGGAGATATATGTGTTCAAAATTCTGTACCATAATCGACACGAATCTAATAGGCTCTATACCCATTTTTTGGGTATCGAGCTAAAAATTTCACCACAGAAAAAAAATTTTTTTTCGTCATTTGGGGCCTTAAATCTATCCAAAAAAGTGGGTTTGGTTCGTGTTATAGCCAAAAAGTTCAAATTTGTTACCTAGTGTAATTTCGTCGTACGAATGGTGAAAAAAAACGTGGTAGTCTAATTTGTATAAGAAGGTATCATGACACTAAGCGAGTACTGATTACTGATCCATCAGAATTAAAAAAGGGATGATTTAAAAACCTGTCTAATAAACCCAATGTTAGAGAAACGACCCTTTGCTCTTAAATGACAGTTGAATGCCCTATTTTGCACATATTTTTGCTACTTAAAGTGATCGGATGCCAGACTCAACAGATTTGTGAGTGCCCGGGCACCAGAATATTTTATAGATAATACTTAAGTGTCCAAATTATTAGTTTGTCCGATTTGACAAGTGTCTGAATTATAGAAATAGTAAAGTAATTTATTTTTGCGTTAAAATAGTTTATTCAAGAAAAAGCGTGAAGAAGTGCTTCACTTTTTCACGCTTTAATTCGGCGAGCGAAGAGAGAAGGGGGCGAAGCCCCCTACTATTTGTATAAAAATCTACCAACACACGGACAATACCGGGTTATATCAGATGGCATGCTATAAATTAAACAAAGCTGAATTTCGAAGTTGGCGTTGTTGCCAAGTTGGGTGTTCATGCAATTTTAAGTACGCCCGCAGGTAAAAGAGATTCAACCGCTTAGGCAACGCGATGAGGGTGCATCACTTCCGCTTACCTTTTGAATATGCTTGATGCGTACGTACACACACACACACACACATACATACGGTTTTCCTGCTCAATTGGAACGTTAATGAGATAACCATGCAGTGGTGTACACGTAATATCGCATATTTAAGAGCTGACATCAAAAGTTGAAGTGTTGATGAGCAGTTATACAGTCTTTTACACTTGTCACACTAAACTTGTTTCGACCCCGCCCCTATAGCTGGAATGCTGTCCAAAATATTTTTTGAGCCAGTGGACATTATTGAAATAAGACCTAAAAAGTCTTTAACAAAAAAAAAATATGCATGAGGCAAACAAGTTTTTTGTTTCCTTACGCAACGACAGCATACACATTGTTGTTTCTGTAATTTTTGTTGTGTATGATTAACCAAAAATTTGCATGACAGTTAAATTGTGTGAATGGTGAGCAGACGATCAATATCACCACGAACAGTCAATAGGCAGAGAGCGAATGTGAAATATGTGTCTTTAAGGAAAACGAAATGAATCTCTAAGTTAGGCACTGATCTTGAATGGCAAAAGTAAAAGTGGGCTTATATTTAGACCCTGTACTACAAAAGTACAAGGGGTCTAGTAGGTTAGTCCAAAGCGCTGCACCGTGGCTTAATTTTCGGAAAAAATTAAGTTACAAAAATCTTGAATTTTTCAACCCGATTAAATATCGGCTTAAAGATTTATATATAATTGACTTTTTTTTTGCAAAGTAGTATAGTAAGTTACATTTGATCGAAAATTCACATCTTAATGCAACATTGTCTTAAAAATCTCAACGTATCACTTGATAAAATATTATCTTCGAAAAAAAAACTTGTCTGAAACGGTCGAAGATAGTTGACTTTAGTTACTTTTTGTACTTAAAAAAATATACTAAAATAAAGTACTTAAAATGAGAGCTTAATTTTTTTATTTTTAAATGTCTAATTTGTATTAAAATATCATTTGTAATGCATTTTGCAAAAAAAAAAAATGTCAAAAAAAATTTTCACAAAAGTATCGTTCGTGTATAAAATTAATTAGGATATCAAATCTAAAACTTAAAAAAAAATGTTGTTTATCAATTTAAGAAATTAACCTTAATGTGCACTTTAAATTTGAAAGCAATGTGTCACCCTATCCCAAAAAAAAAGCTAAAAAAGACGTCTCCTGAATAATTTTATTTTTATAACATGCGATACTTTCGTAAAAAAAAAGCTGATATATATATTCTAAACACTTCAAAGGCAATTTAGAAAACAAAATTAAAGTAGGCATGGCATTAGAAACGGTTCTAATTAATGATCAAACGCAAATCTAGTATTTTTAAACATTAAAAAATGTGTACAAAATAAACTTTTATTTTTAAAATTTATAATTTTAGAAAATTTTACATTTTTTTTACATGCTTTCTTATTTGAGCCAGATTTTTCTTTCTTTTTTTTAAAAATTTAGCTTAAAAACTTTATATTTACCAAATTAACTATCGTGTGCTGTGTTTATTATCAAAGACTATCAATAATTAAGGTTCCTATGTATCCGAAGCAGATCAAGTTTTTTCTAGCATTGAAATAAAAAATCAAATTGCAAGAGTAATTTTAAAACAATCACGTCATTACGATCTAATAATAATCTCGGATGTTAAACAAAAAACAATTTTACGCAATATAGGACATAACGTAACAAATTTGAAACTTTTTAACTAAAGTTTAATTACTCAATATGTACTTGGTCACTTATAGTCTAGCTCAATCGGAACGATTGATTCACTTTAAATATTGACGAACTTGGGTTTAAAAAATAAATGCTGATTGCTTTAAACTTTATTAGTATTAGATTGTGTTATACCATATGTGTTTAATAGAGTGTCTATGGGTATCTGAATCCCACAACTCGAGCATCCTATATCGTATTAGCCTCAAATATGTCACCGTCATCTTCGTCGTCATCACCACCACCATCATCATAATCATAAACATCAACATCGTAATAATAAACATCATCGGTGTCGTCATTTTTTTTAGTTTATTTTTTGTTTTCTTATATAATCGATTGTATTAATCTACAGTTATTATTTATCACCTTTTCTGATTTCCCTAATAGCTCTTCGTGACAACATGATGTTTAATACTTTCGCTTGAATTCCCAATTAATTATTGCTCCATAATTTCACAACGGTTCAAAAGTGTAATAAGATTGAATACGGCTTAATCTTCGTTTGTAGTACTCAATTTTTTTGTGTCCTCTCCATTTAATAATAATCAGTAGAGCTTTAAAAAGAGAATTGCTTGTAAGTATAACCGTTCAAAATGTTGGTGTTCTTTAAATGTCAGAGATTTTATTTTTCGTACATATTTTCGAAGTCACAAAAGTTGACGCCATATATTTATTTTCAGTTTCAATAAATAATTCATTTTAGATTTATGTTATATGCTAGTAAGTTCTACAAATCTTTTTCGACCCAAAAGTATGTAATGCCAAAACATTTTTCGATATTCCTGAAACAAAGCATCCAATATTAATATATGGAACAGTAATTAGGATAAGACATCACGAAAAAGTTATTTGTACTAAAAAGTGATTATCGACAGGGCCCATGACAAGTTTAATAAAGGAAGCTCAATAACAGATAGACTTGTTGCATCAAGGCCGCAAACCGGGTCTAAAGCGAACCTCGCAGAACCGGGTTTTTGGACTACTTCAACCGGATTATAAACTGAACGTTTTTAATTGCTTAACTGCATAAATTAAATCCTATTCTAATAACGCACGATGACTTTAACCATCGAAACTATTTTTCGTATCACATTTTAAGCATAGTTTTTATATATATTATATATATATATATATTTATAACCTTTTAAAATATTAAGAAATTAAAACAGAAAATCAGATGATCATCGGCTGATATTTTGGGTTAGAAAAGCCATTATTATCAATTTATTTGTCCAATATTTGTGCGATTAATTGCCTTATTATCGTGAATACGAATATACCACATATATAATGTATGCTCAATGATATTCGTTATACATATATTCCAATTAGGTTAGCACTCCTGTACCTTTTGAGTATTGAGTATATTTAAAATAAACCCAATAGACTCCTGTACTTTTTTTAAGTACGGGGTCTAAAAATTCAACAGACTTATTTAGGTATGTATATTAACGACATATGGGTATGTAGCCTAAAGAAAACCTGTTGTAGAACTTTTTAATTTATTGCTATTATTTTTTGCAAGCTGTGATACGAAAATATCCGACTATTATATCAAGTGTTAATGCTGACAACATCCTTGAACTGCTCAATTTTAGAAACTGGCGGTGGTATTCGTATTTTCAGCAGTGCCTTATGAGACGCGACAACTTTCGCCTCACACATCTTCACGGTCATTACTCGTAGGGTACCAACGTATGTTGTTTTGGTTGCAATGTATATACCAAAGAGGAGACGATATAGCCAGTCAGTCCTTTCGTCCGTATGTATAAATACATAGATTTCGAAGACTATAACAGATATTTTTATCAAACGCTTGTGGACCCCACACCGTGTCATCTAAACGAAACGAATATCGAATTCAGGATTCAGGTTATATTTGTATTTTAATTTTCGGTTATGCAATGTCTTTATACATCGGTTTTGTAACTGTTGCCTTTTATTTGTATATTTCAGTTTCAAAACACCGGTATGATTTCAGTTCACAAAAATATTAATTTGTTAACAAAAATTCTTAGATTTCAAAAAATATCTATTTAAAAAGATCAATATTCAAATTAAAAATCAAAATTAGAATCGATGATTACACCTTAACATCAGGATTCGGAATTCAGCTCTGCGCAAAAGGTAAGTTTTATGTACAAAAAAGCTCACCCTTTTTGCACACAGTGCAGAATTCCAATTTTCAGGTACTGTTTTTTTTTATATATTTATTTAATATTATTATATTAAACTTAATTTCGTTCGTCACAAAATGGAATATCAGTAATTTTGTGGCTAGAATATGCTTTCGCCACGAGACTCTTACCTCGTGTAGAGGTTTTTTGTGTGATTGAATAACACTAGGCAACAGCCCAATTCTGAATTGGACCAAACCGACTTTTTTGGATAGATTTGGGGCCCCAAACACCGAAAAACTTTTTTTTTTTTTTCTATGGCAGAATTTTTTTTTTTAGAATTTTTTGAAATTTGGCTGTTTTTTTAAGGGTTTTTTTTAGAGGTACGCCCACTTTTGTTATCATTACACCCGAATTCCAAAACCGATATTCCAAGGCTTTACTTTTTCTGAAAGCTAATGAATATAGCTATAATTCATCTATACACAGCTATTAATTTTTGAATTAAGAAATTGTTGTTTTTTTTAATCTCGAAAAAAAATCTGAACGGGGGTTCAGATTTTTTTTTGCAAAGCTGCATTATTTGAGCGTCGTTTAAGATATGTCTTATGAAAACCTGTGGAGAGACGGCGATATAATATTTTTTTGTGTCTAGGCATGTTTTTGTCGACTTTTTTGACTTCCTTGTAGAGTGGCATAACCTTTTGTATGAAATTTTTTTGTGTTTTTTGAGATATCCTAACCAAACTCACAGGAAATCAATTTGATGTTGTTTTACGCATTATGACTAAATTTGGTTGAAATCGGTCAACTATATCATATAGCTGCTATAGGAACAATCGGCGGAAACTAAAGTGTTAAAATTAAAAACATTTTTGTTATTTGAGATATGTTAACTAAACTGACTGAATATGCATTTAAGATGGTCATCTGATCTATTAAATTTGTTTCTATATATAAAGCTATATTAATTACCCATCGTTTGGTATGTTTACCGTAAAAATCTATGGAAGAACGACTAAGTTATTAGCATATAAACAATAAAAGAATTTTGACGCAAAGGTTAATTTTGGACTGAACGGTCCCATGGCAGCTATATGTTATAGTGGTCTGATTCCAACCAAATTTGGAAAGGTTGTACAAGACTATACAAGATTCTAAATTTGTAAGTTTGGTACAGATAACTTAAAAAATAAAAAAGTTTTTCATACTATGGCAGCTATATGATATAGTGGACCGATTTGAACCAACTTCGGTTAGAATGTCTAAGACCATCATAAATGCATATTCTACCAACTTAGTTAAAATATCTCAAAAAACAAAAAAGTTTTTCATACTAAAGCTTGATCTTACACCGATCGGTCCCATGACAGCTATATGATATAGTGGAACGATTTGAACCAACTTTGGTAACGATATATAAGATAACAAAGAATACACATTTTGTGATTTTGGTTGAAATTTGTAAGAAAATAAGAAAGTTTTTCATACTAAAGGTGGATTTTCAACCGATCGTTCCTATGCCAGCTATATTGAATAGTGAACCGATTTGAACCAAATTTGGTAGGGATATAAAACCCACCGATTTCAACCAACTTTAGTCATTTTGCGTAAAACAACATCAAATTGATTTCCTGTGAGTTTGGTTAGGATATCTCAAAAAACACAAAAAATTTTCATACAAAAGGTTATGCCACTCTACAAGGAAGTCAAAAAAGTCGACAAAAACATGCCTAGACACAAAAAAATATTATATCGCCGTCTCTCCACAGGTTTTCATAAGACATATCTTAAACGACGCTCAAATAATGCAGCTTTGCAAAAAAAAATCTGAACCCCCGATCAGATTTTTTTTTCGAGTTTTCCTTGAATTTAAGGACAAAAAAAAGCTAAAAAAAAAGATTAAAAAAACAACATTTTTTAATTCAAAAATTAATAGCTCTTAAACTACTAACTTTAATCTTAGACTGTGTATAGATGAATTATAGGTATATTCATTAGCTTTCAGGAAAAGTAAAGCCTTGGAATATCGGTTTTGGCATTCGGGTGTAATGATAACAAAAGTGGGCGTACCTCTAAAAAAAAGCATTAAAAAAACAGCCAAATTTCAAAAAATTCTAAAAAAAAAAATTCTGCCATAGAAAAAAAAAAAAAAATGTTTTTCGGTGTTTGGGGCCCCAAATCTATCCAAAAAAGTTGGTTTGGTCCAATTCAGAAGAAAAAAGTTGCAATTTGTTGCCTAGTGTAATCGGTGTAACCGTGGACAACAGTCCACGCTAGTGACGAAAGCTAGCAATATATATAGGAAGAATAAAAAATTTCTTATTGTCGAGGACTCGATAAATACACAATTAATACTGGCCGCATCATTGATGAATTCGCATCATATCGAATTTTCCCATATAATTTCTGTGGATAGAGGAAGAGTCACATTTATGAAGATGCGACGAATGTTCCGAAAGTGTGACCGTATATCGACAATTATTTCATAGAAATGTAGTATATTTTGTGACAAAAATAAAAAGGGTTGATAAACAAGAGAAAAAATTGGGCCGAGAAACCTAAAATAAAAAAAATATAAAAAAAAACAGGGAAAAATAAAAGAAAAAAGATGCGGGCAAAAAATGGATATAAATATAAAATGGATATAAATCGATAAAGAAAAAATTTTACGAATTGCTCAAAAAAAAAAAAAATAGCACAATGTATATACAATTCACAATTGGTAAACACTTTGTAAACTTACCGGAAACATTTTGGCGGCAAAATTTTCTCGGGATACTAATAGTGAAATTAAAGTTGCTTATTTTCGGCCTCTTTGTTGTTGGTGTAGTTATTATTGGTGATGTTGGTAATTCTGCTAAGCGTAGCTAACGGGTTTCATTCGTATTTGGGGTCTACAAAGCAACTTTTTTTTTTATAACAAAAAAAAAAGTTGAAAAATTCATGTTAAAAGTGAACCACACACATTGTTGATATTGCTATTTAACTTGCAGTTGTTGTTGTGTATATCTTTGGACTGCTTAAAAAATTTATGCAATCTGCGGCGCCTGCACAAATCTTCGTTGCTTTATGCTCTGCTGATCAGCACACAGCAACAACAACTGAAATCGCAACTACCAAAACCAGATCGAAAATAAAAACTGTTTCACACGTCTGCGCATTTAGTTTTTCACTTTTAGCAGGTGGTGCTTTAACCACTTTTCTTCACGTTGAATTTTCCAAATATATTTTCGTTTTTGTTTTTTTAGTTTTAATTTCACTCAACAATCAAAAAAATCATTCAAGAATAAAATAAATAAAATGAAAAAAAAGTATAATATCGAAACAAAATATTTATTTTCGATTGGGTTTGGCGAACAAATATCAACTACAATGAAAGCGAAAGCGAAAAGAAATCCCGCTAAACTAACCGTACCGTACAAGAGTTGCCGATGCACTGAATTCGATCTACGGCCAAAACCCGTAGCCCAGTCTTTAACAGCCGTTGTTGGCTAGTCGCTAAGAGGGGCACGACAAATAAAGCAAATACAAGTTTTCTTAGCATTGCGCAGCCGCAACGCAGCGTAGACGATGTCAACGCGCTGTTAATAACATCAGTATAAGACATAACTCAAATGCTTCACTGTTACCCAAATGCGTTTGGTTGGGACGCTTTTAAACGTACATATGAATATTGACTTCGTGGCTTAAAATGGCATGATTGAATAGTAGCAATGGAAATAGGTGCTGTATCTAATACAAGCAAAAAAGTTTCAATGTTGGGTATCGAATTGAAACTTCATTTACCTTGTATTTTGGTCCCTGTACTTAAAAACTACAAGCAGTCTATTAAGTTTGTCATAAGTGCTGTGCAAAATTGTATCACTGCGGACGGCAGTTCGAGCTAGTGACGAAAGCAGCACGAAGGGTGCGAAAGGCGACTAACAAAATAAAACACTAGGCAACAGCCAAAAAATTACACGAACCAAACCCACTTTTTTGGATAGATTTGGGGCCAAAAACGACGAAAAAAATTTTTTTTTTACTATGGTGAAATTTTTTTTTTAGAATTTTTTAAAAATCTGGCTTTTTTTCGTGCTTTTTTCAGAGATGCGCCCAATTTTGTCATCATTACTCGAGAATGACAAAACCGATTTCAAAAGCTTTACTATTTCTGAAAGTCAATGAATATATCTATAATTCAATAATACAAAGTTTTAGATTTAAACTTATAGTTTAAGAGATATCAATTTTGGAATTAAGAAAATGATGATTTTTTAAAGCTTTTTTTTTTTTCCTTTTTTCCTCGAATTTTAAAGTTAAAAAAGCTAATAAAAGGCTTAAAAAAATTCATCATTTTCTTAATTCAAGAATTGATGTCTCTTAAACTATTAGTTTAACTCTGAAACTTTGTATAAATGAGTTCTAGATATATTCATTGGCTTTCCGAAAAAGTTAAGATTTTGAAAATTGGTTATGTCATTCACGAGTAATGATGACAAAAGTGGGCGCACCTCTGAAAAAAAGTGCGAAAAAAAATGCCAAATTTTAAAAAATTCTAAAAAAAATATTTCACCGTAGAAAAAAAAAATAAATATTTTTCGTCGTTTTTGGCCCCAAATCTATCCAAAAAACTGGGTTTGGTTTTTGTCATAGCCAAAAAGTTCAAATTTGTTACCTAGTGTAATCAGCTAATATGAAAAATTTCCTATGACTGTCCGATCAGATCGATCGAAAGTTTTAGTCCTAACTTACAAAATGGCATACTAGTACTTTTTCTAACTCACCTGGTTCACGAGATTAATTTTTAAATTCTTATCAAAAATACGCGTCGATTTATACCTTGATTACCCAAATCAGACAACTAGTTCAAAAAATAATTAAATTTGAAATTTTTAGTGGACTTCTCAAAATTAAATAAAAAGTCAGTTTGTTTGTCTGTTTGCATCAAAGCGCTTATTCTTTTTCAAATGTAGAAATGTTTGTTCTACGAGCTTTTGAATTTATCGCTAGCTGAGCGGGAAAACGCTAGTTCCCGCTAAAAATAAAACCCCCTTAGTTTCAACGCCGTAAAAGCTACAGATATGTAATATATATCGTTGAAAAGGTATTTTTAAAGGCTTTACGATTACAATTTTTTCGTTTTTTTTTTTATATGGGTGTTTTTACAGAAAACGACCTCTTACAACTAAAAAAATTTAACTAAATGCTCGACTTGCATTTTTTTTAAATGATGTCATAAGCTACCAAATGCCAGGAAGGAAAGACGCAAAAAGCGTAAAAATCGTTTAATTTTTTATAATGTAACGACCGTTACCTTTTTAAAACATTTTTTTTTTTTGGTAACTAATTTTTTTTAGTTTGAAAATAAACTCATTCCGTAAACAAAACATTTCAATGAATTTAATCAGATTTGTTTACCTATCACAACCTGTGCAAAATTTTACAAAAAATTATGTTTGTTCACGAAACTCAAAAAGAGCTCATTTATAAGATAACGACCGATACTTTTTTAATGGTCGAAAAAAGTATTGAAATTAGACTTTTTATGAATCTTTCGGTTGCTACTGATGCTTGAACTTTCGTAGGTGTAAAATTAGGCAATCCTCGTGGCCTATTTGGTTAGGTTGAAAAAATCTCCGAACATAGGTAACGACCGTTACTTTGGAAACACCCATATGAAACATAAATTTTAGCTGAGGGGTTTCGAAGATATTTCCTGTTAACTGATATAGACATTTTTGTATCGTTCGAAAATCACGTTTTAGTACGAACAACCTTTTTGGTTTTATTAGATATCTCAATCAAACTGATAAAATATGCATGCAGCAAAGTTTTATATATCCTGACCAAATTTGGTTAAAACCGGACCACTATAACAAATAGCTGTCATAGGACCGGTCGGGCGAAAATTAGGTTTAGACGGAAAACTTTTTTGTTTTTAAATAAAAAAATAAATTAATAAAGAAAATAAAACGCGAAAATTAGTATTCGGCACTGCGCAAAAAGTAATTTTATGTACAAAGAAGCTCACACTTTTTGCGCACAGTGCACAATGCCAATGCCATCAAGAAAACGTAAGGGAAAATCAAAAACATGGAATTTCAGTTCCACTGGGATTCTTACTTACAAATACGTTAATATGATCGGATTTCAGAATCTGTAAATTTGTGTTGAGTCAGTGCTATAGATAAAAATTAAGTGTCCGAATATAGTAATATATATTTGCGTAAAAGAAGTTTATTTAAGAAAAATATAAGAAGTGCTCCTCATTTTCACGTCTCAATTTCGCGAGCGAAGCGAGCCGGGGGCTGGTGAGCGAAGCGAGCAGAGCGGAGCCCCCTATTTATTCTATATTTTTATTTAAAATTTTTATAACAAACTGAATTTTTTCATCACAAAATTGGATATCAGAAATTTTGGGACTAGAAATTGCTTTCGTCCCTAGACTTTTACCTCGTGTAGTGGTTTTTTTTGTGTGATATTAAATAACTTCCGAGCTTACTATCCCATCACAATGGAAAATTTCTTAAAACTTCGCCAGGGGACGTAACAAAATTCTTAAACAAACTTGATCTCATTAGGATATAGAATAACCTACTCTACGTATTCATACAAGCAGATGGACAGTCAGTCCAATAGATATATAGTACATGCATGTACAAGTGTATTATTTTGGGGTTTGCCACTCTTCTTTCTGCCACACTGTCTTATACCAATCTAAAGAGACCCTTTGTACTTATTAAGTACAGGGTCAACTATGAGGTTCATTTCTAGACGTACGGTTACGTCAAAAAACAAACGGAGCGATTTTGGGACAAAATCCATTATTAAGTATAACTCAATCATTTGGGTCGCCCGTTCTTCTTTAAAGACCACGGTGCGATTGTTATCAACGTCAACTAAGAGCGCTACCGATCTATGATCACTAATTACACTAGGCCACAATTTTCAACTTTTTGTCTATTACACGAACCAAACCCACTTTTTTGGATAGATTTGGGGCTCCAAATGACGAAAAATTTTTTTTTTTTTTTTTGTGGTTAGATTTTTTGTTTAGAATTTTTTGAAATTTGGCCTTTTTTTTCGTACTTTTTTCATCATTACTCGAGAACGCCGAAACCGATTTTCAAAAACTTTACTTTTCCTGAAAGCCATTGAACATATAGGAAAAGTCAAAAAAAAATTTATTACATTTTGTCTTTAATTTTATTTGCATAGCTGCATTAATTACGCGTCGTTAAAGATAAGTCTTATCAAAATCTGTGAAGAGACGGCGATATAATATTTTTTTGTGTCTAGGCATGTTTTTGTCGACTTTTTTGACTTCCTTGTAGAGTGGCATAACCTTAACCCGAATCGTCCTGAGCAACATTTTTTCGAATTTCTTAATGAAAATTTCAGGGCTGATAAATTTGAGTTCGCTGAATCCGAAAAACACATTCATTTTGTTCGTCCTTGTCAGGATAATCGACAGGACCATTTTTTCGGCTGTTACCATATGGTAACGCTGGGAAGTACAGGGTACAGGTTTTCTTAATGCTACAAAATACAAATGTTTGAGAAAAAGTCTAATAAACACAACTTATTCCAACAGGGGGGCTCTTCCTTGATATATTGGACCAAATTTGGGTCAAATCGGTGCAGTATATCGTATATATAACACAACTGTCAGAGGAACAATCGGGGTCAAATTCACCTTTAGTATGAACAACTTTTTTCTATTCTGAGATATCTCAACCAAACTCTTAGAATATGTGTCTTATATGTTGTTACACATCCTGACCAAATTTAGTTCAAATCGGACCACTATATCATATAGCTGCCAAAGGGGCAATCATATTTTATGAACAAAACAGTACCTAAAAGCGAAAAAATGTATGGAAAAAAACTGTACCCTGTACTTCCCAGCGTTACCATATGGTAACACGAAAATAAAAAAGCGTAAATTAACTTTAAAAAAGTGTTTTTTATTTAAAATTTGTTTCATAATTAAAAAGAGCACTCTTTTACCTTTCTAATGAGGGGTGCATTGTATATAGTTCAGTACTGAAATTAGTAAACGATTTAAATTTACTTGCGACGAATTGCCAAATGCCGTTTTATTGCACTGCAGAATATAATGAGCAACTTAATGCGCATTTTTCGATCAGCTAACTTCAAGAGATTGTGTCAATCAACTTTTTATCAGTTAGAGACAACAATTTACTCTTAGAATATCAAATAAAAGTTAATCTAATGTTAATATGTTATCTAAAAACTAAGTTTTAGTAAATGCCTATTGCTTGTTACCATATGGTAACGCTGGGAAGATTCGGGTTAAGTATGAAAATTTTTTGTGATTTTTAAGATATCTTCACCAATCTCACACAATATCAAATTGTTGTTATTTTTTGACATTTTGACCATATTTTGTTAAAATCGGTGTACTATATCATATAGCTGCCATAGTAACGATCATTCGAAAATCAAGGTTTAGTATGAAAAAGTTTTTTGTTTTTTGAGATATTTTAACCAATTTTTTCAACTTTTCCTCGAATTTTAAAGTAAAAAAAGCTAAAAAAAAAAAAGCTTTAAAAAAATCATCATTTTCTTAATTCAAAAATTAATGTCTCTTTAACTCCTGGCTTAAATCTAAAACTTTGTATTAATGAATTATAGATATATTCAGAAATAGTAAAGCTTTTAAAAATCGGTTTTGTCATTCACGAGTAATGATGACATAAGTCGGCGCACCTCTGAAAAAAAGTACGAAAAAAAATCAAGATTTTTAAAAAATTCTAAAAAAAAAATTTCACCATAGAAAAAAAAAAAAATGTTTTTCGTCGTTTTTGGCCCCAAATCTATCCAAAAAAGTGGGTTTGGTTCGTGTAATTTTTTGGCTGTTGCCTAGTGTTATTGTTTGTCACAATTAAATGACACGGATGTGTCAAAAGTGAGATTATATATTCTTCAAGAAGTAAGTGATTACGGGAATATTTATATTTATATTTAATGAATTAAAATAAAAAAAAATACCACTATTACATTACATACCACAAAAAGTAAGTCAAATAAATAAATTAATGTGTAATTTAGAAATAAGTACACGAATGTAATTATGAAATTATTGTGTACCCAATTGTGTATGTGACTAGTGCTTTAAATATAAGTTAAACTTATGGCACTAGGATGTTAATAATAATAAATAATAATAATGTCAAATACCTATGCCTGAAAGTCACGATAAAAAGATTATAGTTTTAATCGAAATTTGGTATTTATACCCGTTACTTAAAAATTAAGTAAAAGGGTATATTGTGTTCGTTGGAATGTATGTAACAGGGAGAAAGAGGCATCTCCGACCCTATAAAATATATAAATTCTTGATGAGCATAAATAGCCGAGTCGATATATGTATCTGTCCGTCTGTATGAACAAAAGAATCTCAAAGACTATAAGAGATACAGATATACCCCACGCAGATCAAGTTTGTTTAAAATTTAAGCCAGGCTCCCCTTCGCCCCCGCAAATATCGAAAAACCGTCGTTCGTCTGTTTGAACAAAGGGATCTCAGAGACTAAAAGAGATAGCGTAACCAAATTTTTCACACAGATTTCTATATACCTTATACAGATCATGTTTATTGCAAATTTAAGCCACTCTCGCGATTTTTAAGATAATTCGTTTTTTTATGATAATTAACGTTATCTTTTATCATACTGAATCGCATTAATATCGGTCAAGAAAAACTACAGTTATGGCGAATTTATGTTTTCAGAGCAGAACATGTAAAATCTATAAACTATTTTAATATATCTTAAAGTAAGTAACGGGTATCTTATGGTCGGGATCTCGACTATAGCCTTTCCCGCTTGTTTTTGCTTATTAAATGCGAGTACTCAGAAAAAGTTTGTCTTCGCTAGCAAAAAAACTCTGACAGTGAAACTCATAAAAATTAACTAAAGTATAATGGTAACTCTGTTGCGTCAGTTGCGCGCTTTGTTTAAATTAAAAAAAAACACAACTGATTAGAACACATTGAGGAGGCATTGTGAAAGGAAAATGTAGGATATTATATATGTTTGGTAGCTCAATATATATATTTTTCAGATTTCTGCACTGTTTTAATAAAAATAAAAAAAAAAATGTATATTCAGGGTGCAAAGATGGTTTCAGTTGTATCCTATATTGTATTCTTGTTGAATAACTCCAAACATTTTGTTTTATTTTCTAATAAATGGCTGCCATTTTTGCCAAGGGGTGTAAGAGGATTGAAAATTTCATTCTTCTTACAGGCAGCCTAGCGAAAATCAGCTGTTTCACTAACAGTGTTGGAAACCGACAACCCCTTAGATCTGGCAACTCTGAATTTTTTTTCTGAGGACTGCTAAGCTAAACCGCTGCTGAATTTTCTTCTACCTAATTTCGACACCGTTTTTTTTATATGGAGTTGACACCTCGCAAACAACTTTTTTCTCTCGAGAGTACTTCGCTTAAAGGTGAGTACTCAGAAAAAGTTTGTCTTCGCTAGCGAAAAACTCCCAATCATTCGCTAGGCCCTAGAAAAAGCCAGTGTTGCCAGTGCAACTCACAAAAATTAACTAAAGTATAATGGTAACTCTGTTGCGACAGTTGCGCGCTTTGTTTAAATTAAAAAACACACAACTGATTAGAACACATTGAAGAGGCATGGTGAATGGAAAATGTAGGATATTATATGTCTGGTATATATATATTTTATATATATATATTTTGCAGATTTCTGCACTTTTTTAATAAAAATAAAAAAAAATTTGTATATTCAGGGTGCAAAGATGGTTTCAGTTGTATCCTATATTGTAGATTTTGTATTCTTGTTGAATAACTCCAAACATTTTGTTTTGCTTTCAAATAAATGGCTGCCATTTTTGCCAAGGGGTGTAAGAGGATTGAAAATTTCATTCTTCTTACAGGCAGCCTAGCGAAAATCAGCTGTTTCACTAACAGTGTTGGAAACCGACAACCCCTTAGATCTGGCAACTCTGAATTTTTTTTCTGAGGACTGCTCAGCTAAATTTCGACACCGTTTTTTTTATATGGAGTTGACACCTCGCGAACAGCTTTTATCTCTCGAGAGTACTGTGCTTAAAGTGTGAAAGTTTTGACAACCCCTTCTTTAAGATGTCACCACACAAAAGCATTTGTTTGAATTGTATGAAATTTTACCAAAGCAGTCGAAAATTAAATTGGCAAGTCGAAACCACAACACAGTTGAAGTCTTTGCATTTGCAGAACGGTACTGATGATAGAGATTGGGGTCTCTTGAAACAGCTGTATGCCGAACCATGCTCCTTGCTTTTTTGCAAATGCTTTGTGTGTTGTTGTTGTTGTCAAAAAGTGTCTATTGACAATATAAAAACATGACCTCGAGTTAGCCAAACTTACCCTATACAAAATAGAAAGGTCGCCAACCAACAAATAATCTCCATTATTAAATGGATTTTTACATTTGTTATTTAATAATTAATATTTTTATTTAAAATTTTTATGCGCATTATTTTAATTTCGTTCGTCACAAAATTGGATATCAGAAATTTTGGGGCTTGAATATGCTTTTGTCACTAAAGTTTTACCTCGTGTAGAGGTTTTTTTTGTGGGATATCAGAAATTTTTGCAATTGCTTTTGACATTGAATTTTTATCACTAATGCAGGCAGATAGTAAAATATGTATATTTATTTGCTTAATTTCTTTCATACTTAAAATAAACGTTTTCTTTAATAATAAAGAGAAAAAGACCATATAAATTTGTGTTGCAAAAAGAAGCAAGCCCAAATTCTCAAAAAAAAAAATTAACTGTCTGGCAACGCTGGGGTTTCTTCAGCCCAAAACAAAACTTTCTGGCAACACCAACACCAGCTACGTAGGCTTGCTGCTATGACACGTTATTGCCGCTGTTAGCTTTCAATTTCATGTAATATGTATATTTACACTTAAATAGTAATATCTTACCGAAATTAGTTTTTACAGATATGTGTGATATACCAAAAAACGCTGAATTTTATTGGATATAACATATTTCACCTGTAAAATGTTACCTGAATAATTTAGAAAAAAAGTTTAAAGGCACGACTAAAAGCCCTCAATCACACCTTTTTACGATATACGTATATAGAACATATCTGTAGCTTTTAGCGGGAAATACCGTTTTCCCGCTAAACTAGCGGGAAATTCAAAAAGTCGTAGAACAAACATTTCTAGAATTTTGAAGTGGAATAATTCCCCATCATTACATCTAAGGTTATTTAGCTCTTTGATACGGACAAACAAAAAAACGAACAGACAAACTGACTTTTCATCTCATTTTGACCATTTTGAGATGTGCACTAAAAATTTCATTATTTATTTATTATTATCTAATTATCTTTTGAATCAGTTATCGGATTTGGGTGATTGAGGTATTAATCGACGCGTATTTTTGAGTAGAATTTAAAAAAAGCGGCACCATTAGTTGCGAACCTTTTAATTTTTTCCCTCCCATTAACACCCCCGTTTCTCGTGAACCAGGTGAGTTAGATAAAGTTCTCGTATACCATTCTGTAAGTTAGGACTAAACCTTTCAATCGGTATATAACTTGATCTGATCGGACAGTCATAGCAAAGTTTCCAAACTAGCTGTATATATTGCTAGTCGTCTTTCGCACCCTTCGTGCTGCTTTTGTCACTAGAGCAAACTGCCGTCCGCAGTGATAATAAAGAACCGCATTTTCCTTGCATGTATTACGCTTCTCCGGATCCACATGGAAAACAAGTCTGCATTTTTGAATTTGAGGTTATGATCTATTTATACAAATTTCAAGGATTGTGGTGAAATGTGGCATTTTCGGCTATATACATTTTAACAATAATTCATTACTCTACAACACCCAATAGGTTCAAGGTGGGACTAGGTGGTACTCACTTAGTATATCTATTCAAAAATTAGTTTTACTTATAAATTCTGATATGTTGAACGGCTTCCTTTAACCTATAATTACGAAGACATCACCACTACTATAAACAATTCACAACACAAAACACGTAGTACAAACCCCACTGATTAACATTCATCAAAAAAATTATATGTATTTATAGAATTTTTCAATTTATGACAAATATTGAAAAGCATTCAAATTGGCGCTTTTTCATTTCACGTGCTTTTCTGTAACAACAGGTGGTTTCAACAGCTGATTTCGAGAAAGTGGCGCCATCTACAGAAATTTCTGGTAATCAACTTTGAATGTCACACTTTTTCTAATGCAGAGCCATCAAAATCATGTTAATATCTTAAATTTAAGTACAGGGGTTTTGGCCAACAAAAGTGGTCGTCTGGACCATAGTGCATTGGTACTCAATTAAATCTCTGCCATGATCCAAAATCCTGAAAACGGTAGGTGTAAGCAACTCCTTGGGGTACATTTCAATCAGAAGTTGCTTTGTTTTTAATGCATACTCTTCATTTTTTGAGCAATTTGTCATTTCCTTAGAATTTATGACATTAAGAATAACAGCCAACCTTTTTATAATGTCATTGTGAACGCCTGTTATTTAAGAGGTCACTTCATCACTAGCAAAAAATCTTCTGGACGTATTTCCATCATTCGTATTTCCATAATTGTGCTTTGGACAGTACACCTTTAATCCAAGCCTTTTGGTAAATTCTGCTTAAATAATTTTTTTCCGGTCAGCTTTGATTTCATTTTGCGATTGGTTATCGTCATATTTTTCTCCTGGCCTGGAAGTGTGTATGCAAGCTTTAAAATAAGTAATGTAATGGAGAAGTTCCATGCTTATAGCGTTCCTTCCTTCGTTGAATCGTCCTGAATATTATCCATCGTTGAATCGTCCAGATTATTTTCCTTTGTTGAATCGGCTAGATTATTATCCTTCGTTGAATCGTACATTTTCGAAAATTGTAATTGCGTCCTTTTACAAATTGCACACCTCTTAGTGGCCTTAGTATTTATAATATCATTTAAGACTTTTCCATCAATCATTGTAAAAAAAAACGCGAAACGAACTTTCAAAGTTCTCCCTTTCTTGGTTGTTATATCAGTTGAAATCAATCGATCTATTTTTGAATTCATATCGTCTCTAGTGGATTGCGTCAGTTGAGTTGTCTCTTTTGCATATTTGAAGAAAATTGGACGAGAATAGTGACGGCTTTTACTTCTTATTCGTAAGGGAACTAGAGACGCCATAAACATTTTTTCATCAGAAATGGTTTCGTCTTCAGGCAAACTTTTTATTAGCCGTCTGGTGGTGTGATCCATCAAATCCTGAAGCCTCAACAGATACATACGTTTTTGTCAAATTGGGCGGAACGGCTTCCTTTTAAGCAGAGCTCGCAAATAACCGTCAACCATTTCAATGTGTCCGAGAAAAACCGATCATCTTCGGACACTTTAAATATGGGGAATGAACAAACACACTCAAAAGTGTTTTCGTTCAACAACTGTTTTTCTCAGAGCAAAACACTTTTTTTTGTGTTTTCGTTGGTTCAGTCTCGGTGACTACTTTGATCGGACACTTTCGTCAAAACAGTCTTTTTGTCTGTGTGACCAGCAGACGTAAATTTGCCTTCAGTCGCAAATTCATATGCTTCATGATGAAATAAGTAATAGATGGTCTCGTCGGCAGCCGAAGCTCGTTCATGTATTTCCTTAGCTTCACGATGCAATACGTTTTGTGCACTCGTAAGCAGCAGAAGCATTAAGCTAAGGGAATACTTTTTCCGACGAGACCACTATATACTTATTTCATCATGATATGCATTGAGACATCTTCTTTTCTCTTTGTTGCACACAGCAAGAAAAACACATTTTGAAGACACTTATTGCGAAGTAGTCTTCCAAAAACAGTTTTGCAGTGAGTGCTCAATCAAAAGTGTCTCTCTGTCAGTTGTTATTGAGAGACCGATTCAATTGTTTGGTTGAGCCAAACAGTCGAATCGAAGAGCGAAAGCGAAACGAAAAAAGTGTTTCGCTCAGAGAGAGATCGTGTGTGGAAAAATTTGTTTCGTCAGTGTACAGACTGCGTTGAAAAAATCGGTTGAAGGTTATTTGCGAGCTGTGCTTTTAAGCAGATCCAATTTTTTATATCCGGGAAAACTTAGTTGTGGAGTCTAAGTCCCAAGGGCGCCAAATGCAATCAAATATTACAAACCTTATATCAAATCAAATACGCAGAGCGGTCCGTCGAAAACATACCCTGCCCAACTACAAGCTACGCTACAAACCCTTCTTTCATTGGGCGGCAGAGGATGAGACTGGTGACTGTGATATACAGCCCAACGGATGGCTAATCGTACGAGTGGCAGAGCTGTCGCGACTAATGACATGGCCAGGCACTAGCCATATCTATTGCACTATAACACTAGCGCCAGTGCCCTTTATAGAGGCGCAACAAAAGGATAACCGTCACGTATTAATCTCATTGGACATTAAAATACATAAAGCTAAGAACCAACAGATTGGAATTGTTTTTAAACAGAGCACCAGCCAGGTGAAAATCGAGTCGATTCTACCAAACACACCAGCCTGTAAGTCAAATCTTTTGCCTGGCGATACACTTGTTGCCATTGAAGGTAAGCAAGTAACAACCATTCAGCAAATAGCCAAAGTGGTCAAGAACCTACAGTCTACAGTCTGTTGTTTACGTATCGAGCGCGTCATTCCCGGCATCATACGTAACGATGCCATTTTCGAGGATTTAGAGCAGTGGTCGGCACGGCCTAAACGCCGCGTATAGGCATTTGCTCTGCCGCAGCGCTGCCTGCTCACCAGTGCTGCCAAAACCGCTTTTTTCCCGTCAAATCTGGCTGTTTTTGAAGGTCAGCAGCGGGAAAAATTTTGGAATTGCGGGAAGCGGGAATTCTGGCTTTTTTAGAAATGTATTCAGCTTTTTCGGTTATTTTTAATACTTCCAAAGGTTACGTAAAAAGTATAACAAGTGACATCTTCATTACTATTTCTACCGATATTTCCCAAAGTCAGCACTATTTTTGGCCATTCTATCATCTTTATACCAAAAGTCGGCGCCAACTGTAACAATTTTTTCGAAATGACAAAAGTCTCTGCTCGCTTACTTCGCCTCTGATGCCGTCCGGATCAACATAAGTGCAAAAATATTCTATAAATTTACTTAAGATATTTCAAAGAACAAACAAATTGTTTATGCTTTTACTTGATTTTTGACAGATTGATGAATTGCGTACAGTATTCAGGAATCTACATACCAAGCCTCTAGCTCTTATAGTCTCTGAGATCGATGCGTTCAAGCAGACGGACTCGGCTATTGAGCTGATCAAGAATATATATATTTTATGGGGCTGCCACGCCTTCTTCTTCCTTTTACATACATTCTGTTTTAAACTTTATACCCTATTTTGACCATTTTTAGTGAGAACAGGGCAAAAAACATTTAATTTGTGAGCACCGCTTTTTTTTAAGCTTTTTTCTTAAAATTTTTGGCTTTTTTTGCGGGTCCTTCCAGGCAAAAACGGCTTTTTTTTGTCTCAAAAGTTGGCAGCACTGCTGCTCAGGTACAGCGTAAACGTTCGTGTGGCGTCGCTGCTATGACATTTTGCTGTTAAGTCGCTGTCGTGTCGCTGTTATAGGGCTATTACGTTGTAATTCGGCTGTAGAGACGAGGCAAAATGAATCGGCAGCAAACGTCAGATGCTTGATGTCTGTTAACGTTCTGTTAATTCGCACACTAGCGTCATCAAACATATGAATGTGTTGGAGCCGACCACTGATTTAGAGAAATATGACGATTTGTGCGATACTCCCGCCACTGTGAAATCAGACATTGCAGAGACCGAGATGAACTCAAAACTTTTGGTAGTAAAGTCAACTGTTGGCCGCAACTGCAGCGAGTCAAGCCAGAGCTGTACCCCAACCAATTTGCCAAAAAAAATCAAATATAATTGCGAAGGCCATCAAGAAGACGATTAGTCGTGAGAGCGGCGACTATTTGAAGGATAAAGACAAAATTAAATCAGATGAAGCTACTTTAAAGTCGATTATTATAAACGATGATAAGTATTCCTCAGCTTCTGAAAAACCACCACCACTCGATGAAGTCAACTACTTTTATCAACACTCAACCATCGATTGTACTCTTAATCCCCTTATTCACATGGACGATCTATCAAACTTTCAATTAGATTCCAAAAGTCGCTTTCTCAATATATGTGTCTTTGGAAAGTGTGCAGGCGAAAGTGCTCTGCTCGGCTACTACAATATACAGATTGGCCAGATATTGGTCGAATGCTGCGAAACCAGTCTAAGTCAATGCCTCAAGCGGATAGCCTTAAATCCGGCAACTCTACTACCAGTGTAAGTTTGAGATATTGCTTACAAATTCCTAGCTTAATACATATTTCTACAGAAAAACGCACGCGTTGTCCAATCAGTCTGGGTTTAATCCTAACCTTTGCTTTGGTGACATTTTATTCGGATTTTCATGGAATGGCAATCCAAGTGCTACTGCAACTGAGAACACAACTAAATGTCCAGCTAGAAACTTATCTCCAGTCAAGTATATTATAATATTTCGCAGTATAGTTTGCAAATCTAAGGATGATATTTCGCTTTTTAGATCTCAGTCAGCTAACAGCGACAAAATTCAAGAAGACTATCTTCAAATACTTCTGTAGATTGTGCAGCCACTAGCGCTAGCAATACAACGACGCAGTCGGTGTCTAAGGCACATAACTTTATTGGAACCCATTTTCATCGGGCCACACAGTGCGATTTTTGTGGGAAAAAAATTTGGCTAAAGGATGCTATGCAGTGTAAGAACTGTACCATGTGCTGTCACAAAAAATGTATTGCCAAATGTCAGAATGCGACAGTCTGTGGACCCGTCGAATGCTACGGACCCGTACAAACGGCTCTTTCACCCCCTACAGCGGTAGTCAGCAAACCAGAGTTTACAATAACACCACCAGAATATATGGAAATTTTTAACCCAAAATGTTCCAATGGTTTGCAAGCAGACGAGACAGCTTCAGAAGGAAGCTGTGAACAGACTCCGCAAGTGAACCTTGACGTGCACGGAGCTAGCTTAACGGGAATGCTGACACAAGGAATAAAGCGGCAAGCCAGCAATCTGGATATACCAGGTATAGTGTCTTCACTGTCTGGCAATAATTCACAAATTAACTCAAAAAGCCTACCTCCAAGTCCTCAACATATGCCATCGCGGTGAGTTACCCACGAGAATCATTTAACGAGGAAATTTAATTTGTTTTCAATTTAGAAAGGCGTTGATATCGGAGGACACATCAAAACAAAATCATCCAAATCCTTTTGAGAGGGTCACTCAGAACTTAGAGGCACTACCGTTAGAATGTACATCGTTAAATTTTGAACAAGTCGTTCTGATTACTGAGGAAATTGTAGCACATTCCAGTAACGAGGACTTAATGAACCTGGCCAAGAGCTACAGTAAGCAACTCTACGCGGAAGTTCCACCCGATCGGCGAGTGGCTAAAATAAATGAACTGGTTTGTTTTCCTTCTAATTGCACTAAAAAACAATTAAAGTGTTATCTTCGGCACGCCGAAGCTTAAATATTTTTAAAGATACACCCAGGTCTTCTCTTCTATGGCAGCTACTTATATGATATTGTATTTAACACTTCAAATACATGCCGTGACACTGTCTCTACGATAATGATACTAGCATTTACTAGTTTGCGTATAGCCTAATTTTTACATTTGGACCAATCGTTTCTATGACAAATAATTAATATTGAAGGACGATTTAAAGCGAAGGCCTGGCTGTGTGCGACAATATCAGATACTCAATCTGTGGGTTTTTATCAAATATTTTCAATAATAAAAATGTTTTTCTTACATAGGTGGAAAGCTATATCCCACAACAAGTCTAGTGACGAAAGCAATTTCTAGCCTTCTAGACTTCACTCTACAGAGCGACTAAGTTACCTAATAAAAACCTTTACTAAGGCTTGCAACTCTGTTTTCAAGGCAGCTTGGCCCATCTCTTGTCTAATTCTCAACACGCATACCAATTGCTCACATGCAGGTTCGTAACGTCCACACTTGGCTCTTCAACACTCTCCAGGTTCGTCAGTAGGGGAACACCTCAAGGAGGGGTTCTATCTCCTCTTTTATGGAACCTAGCAGTTAACAGGCTGTTATGCGACATAGAGGGTGGAGGCTGCCAGGTGGTTGCCTACGCGGACGACGTAGCATTATTTTCACGGGAAAATTCCCTCAAACACGATGCGACTTGATGTCAGTCAAGCTACAAAAACTGGTCACGATGAGTATGGCGTAAACCCAGCCAAAACGGAACTTGTACTTTTCTCTAGAAAATACAAAATCCCAACTCTAATACCCCCAAAAATTAAAGACTCCGTCCTCTACTTCAGCGAAAGCGCCAGATACTTAGGTTTAATTCTGGACAGGAAGCTGTACTGGAAAATTAACACGCAAGATAGATGTAGAAAGGCAACAGTTGCACTCTACACTTGCAGGAAAGCAATCGGCCTGAAATGGGGCATGTCGCCATATATCGTCCACTGGCTATACATAGCTATAGTCAGACTGATACTACTATATGGTATAGAAATATGGTGGCCTGCCTTAACAAAGCAGTCCATAAACAAACAGCTCAACAAAATTCAAAGGATGGCCGAAATCTGCATCACAGGTGCTCTCAACACAACACCTGGCGAAGCTCTAGACGCCATTCTTAACATACAGCCATTCAGGCAAGTTAGCAAAAATATTGCCACCATGACAGCAATTCGACTGAGAGACTCCAACACTTGGACAGAATGCTCAACAGGGCACTCCGCTATCCTTAAGGATAACCAAATAGTTCCTTCTAGAACCGACTACTGTATGCCAATAGAGCATATTGAAACTCCCTTTCAAACAACCATTCCGCACAGGGAGGAATGGTCATCACATACCCCAGGACAAAATGGGGCCATATCCTTCTACACAGATGGTTCAAAGCTGAACAATCAAGTGGGTGGAGGGGTATACTCTCAGGACCTAAATATACAGGTCTCTTTTAGGCTACCTGACCATTGCAGCGTCTTTCAAGCCGAAATCCTGGCTATAAACGAAGCCTTAAAACTCCTAAGGGAATCTCGAGTCAATTCGGGCCGTATTAACATATACAGTGACAGCCAAGCAGCTATCAAGTCTATAGAATCGACCACAACAAATTCCACCTCAGTTTCGAATTGCCGTAAATCTCTACATGAGATGGCTGAGCATTTCGACATTTCCCTAATATGGGTACCAGGGCATCAGGACATTACAGGAAACTGTATAGCTAATGAACTAGCCAGGAAAGGTACAACAGTACACCTCCTTCCTGACAAGGAGGATACGCGTATGCCACTGGCGACCTGTAAGCTACTACTTCTAGCTCAATCCATAACAGTTAGCGAAAACCGATGGCAAAACATGCACCATTGTCGGGTCGCGAGGCAAACCTGGCCTCACCTGAATAAGGCTCGTTCTAGTATTCTATGTAAACTAAGTAGAACAGATTGTTCTGCAGTAGTAAGAGCACTGACAGGACATTGGCTGGTAGGTATCCACGCCACAAGGTTGAATGCCCCATACAATGACTTCTGCAGGAGCTGTAGAGAAGAAGAAGAAATTGAATCACCTGAACAATTATTTTGCTCCTGTCCCGCACTGAGTAATAGAAGACTCCACACCCTGAGAAAACCTTTTCTCTCCACTCTAGGTGAACTTGCCTCAATTACACCGCGCAAAATCGCTAAATTTATTCAGCTATCAAACTGGACGCCCTACTGAGTGACATGTCACCACAAAGGTTGAAGAGAACCCTAGATCCGCGGTACCACAATGGGCCCAACTGAGACCTAAGTGAGTCGTAGAATCGACAGCCGCTCTAACCTAACCTAACCTAGCACTTCAAATACATACCGTGACACTGTCGCTACGATATTGATACTAGCATTTATTTTATCTATTTTGTGTATAGCCTAATTTTTAATTTTGGACCAATCATTTCTATGAAAAAAAAAATTAATATAGAAGGACGATTTAAAGCGAAGGCCTGGCTGTGTGCGGCAATATCAGATACTCAATCTGTGGGTTTTTATCAAATATTTTCAATAATAAAAACGTTTTTCTTACATAGGTGGAAAGCTTTATCCCACAAAAAAAACCTCTACACGAGGTAAAAGTCTAGTGACGAAAGCAATTTCTAGCAACAAAATTTCTGATATCCAATTTTGTGACAAACAAAATTACGTTTAATATAAAAATTTAATAAAAATATAAAGTTTAAGAAATCACGAAAATTGGCATTCTGCACTCTGCGCAAAAAGGATGAGCTTCTTTGTACATAAAAATTACTTTTTGCACAGTGCCGAATGCCAATTTTCGTGATTTTTTAAAATTTATATTTTTATTTAAAATTTGTACATTTAACGCAATTTTGTTAGTCACAAAATTGGATATAAACAATTTTGGGGCTGGAAATTGCTTTCGTCACTAGACTTTTTCCTCGTGTAGTGGTTTTTTTGTGGGATATCCAACATTTTTGCAATTGCGTTTGCTTTTGACATTGAAGTTTTACAAATAATGCAGGCAGATGGTAATATATGTAAATTTATTTGTTGAATTTCTTACATATCCAGAAAGACGCAAGCCCGAGTACTCAAAAAAAATAAATTAACTGACTGGCAACACTGGCGATTCTTTTTATGTAATAAGTATATTTACACTTAAATGGTAATATTTCGCCGAAACTATTTTTTACACATATGTGAGATATACCAAAAAAAGCGGAATTTTATTGGCTATAACATATTATTATATTATATTTAATTTGATAAAGATGACATGTGTCAATTTTTCTAAAATATCCAAAATGTAATTATTTCACCTGTAAAATGTTACCTGAGTAATTAAAAAAAATAAAATTAAAGGCACGACTAAAAGCCCTCAATAACACCTTTTTAACGATATATCGAACATATCTGTAGCTTTTACGGCTTGGAAACTGCGGGGGTTTTATTTTTAGCGGGAAATAGCGTTTTCCTACTAAACTAGCGGGAAATTTTGGCTGATTGAGGTATCAATCGACGCGAATTTTTGATTGTAATTTTTTCCAAAATGCCCCAACGGCCACATTAGCTGCGATCGTTTAAATTGTTCCCCTCCCACTTACACCCCCGTATCGCATGATCCAGGTGAGTTAGAAAAAGTTCTAGTACGCTATTTTGTAAGTTAGGACTAAACCTTTCGATCGGTGTATAGCTCGATCTGATCAGACAGTCATAGCAAATTTTCCAAATTAGCTGTATATATACTGCTGTCCGCAGTGATACTTTGGTAAAACAATTGATTACCGTATGTGTAGAATGGAGGGAAATTATTTTTTGGTTTCGATTCAGTTGGCTGCCAGTGCTCGTTGCTGGCACAGCAAGCGAAACACAAAACATGCGCTCTATGAAATATCTTTTATGTATACAAATGTATTGTTTTAAATATTTTATTAGTGAAAATTTTTATTTTTTAAGTCCAAAGAGGGCGGAAAATGAATGTTAGCATTTAATATGACTAATAGCCTTTTTCCATGACAGCACATTTGGCACATTCGACGCCATTTTCATCATCCGGCCCGATTGTGGATTTCATTTTAGTAAAAAATCCGAATGATCATTTTGGCTCATCCAAAATGAATGTGCCGATTTTTTGCCAGTATTTTCAGTATTTTTTTTATCGAACACCAGATGCTTATCTATATACTCGTGAAAAAAAGCAATCGTCACCTTAACCAGCTGTTTTGTTCAATAAAAACGGTAGACATTAATTTTCGCCAATTATAATTTCAATAAAAATATTAAATTGTTGTTATTGTCAGCTTTTTATTATATGTGCACATAAACCGAACAGCTGATTTATTCTGGTTGCATGGCAAGTGCTTTGAATGTGGCACACTTGGTGCCACATCCGAATGTGCGCGAATGAGCCAAATGTGAGTGGTCGTGGAAATAGGCTATTAGAGCACTATGGGAATTTAAGGCAGTTTTATTAAATTAATTAATAACTCTTAAACAGCACTAGATATTCTGACACGATTTTATTATAGTATTATATATTATGTTAAATAATAATATTATATAAAATAATATAATATATTTTTTTGGAAACGGCGTTATTAGCTTAATTTTATTTAGTACAATATATTTGAGAAATAACATTTTCAGGCCTGTTCCTGTTTTCACTTTCGGCTAGATTTTGCGGAATTGAATTTCCTTTACCTGTTCGGGTTTTCACTTTCGGTCAGATTTTACGAATTGAATTCACTTGACATTGAGCAAGTGAGTTTAAATTCGGCTGAGATAAATTGCTGATTTTGACTCGGTTAGGATAAAATCAAAGTGAAAACAAAGTATTTATAAAATACTTGAATATATTCGGAGTAATTTTGCATCATCAGATAAATAATCAATTTTTATTTAATTTTTAAATTAATTGAAAGTCACCACACCTCGATTTTAAACTAAAAAAAATTTGTCGGATTTGCTCTTCCTGTTTTAATTTCCGAAAGTATTTGTGAAATTATATGTGTAATTAACCCGAATCGTCCTGAGCAACATTTTTTCGAATTTCTTAATGAAAATTTCAGGACTGATAAATTTGAGTTCGCTGAATCCGAAAAACACATTCATTTTGTTCGTCCTTGTCAGGATAATCGACAGGACAATTTTTTCGGCTGTTACCATATGGTAACGCTGGGAAGTACATGGTACAGGTTTTCAAAATGCTACAAAATACAAATGTTTGAGAAAAAGTCTAATAAACACAACTTAATCCAACAGGGGGGCTCTTCCTTGATTTATAGGACAAAATTTGGGTCAAATCGGTGCAGTATAACGTATATATAACACAACTGTCATAGGACCAATCGGGGTCAAATTCACCTTTAGTATGAAAAACTTTTTTCTATTCTGAGATATCTCAACCAAACTCTTAAAATATGTGACTTATATGTTGCTACACATCCTGACCAAATTTGGTTCAAATCGGACCACTATATCATATAGCTGCCATAGGAGCAATCATATTTTATGAACAAAACAGTGCGAAACGCGAATAAAATGTATGGAAAAAACCTGTACCCTGTACTTCCCAGCGTTACCATATGGTAACACGAAAATTAAAAGCGTAAATTAACTTTAAAAAAGTGTTTTTTATTTAAAATTTGTTTCATAATTAAAAAGAGCACTCTTTTACCTTTGTAATGATGGGTGCATTTCATATAGTTCAGTACTAAAATTAGTTAAACGATTTAAATTTACTTGCGACGAATTGCCAAATGCCGTTTTTTTGCACTGCAGAATTAAGTGACCAACTTAAAGCGCATTTTTCTATCAGCTAACTTCAAGAGATTGTTTCAATCAACTTTTTATCAGTTAGAGATAACAATTTACTCTTAGAATATCTTATAAAAGTTAATCTAACGTTAATATGTTGTCTAAAAATTAAGTTTTAGTAAATGCCTATTGCTTGTTACCATATGGTAACGCTGGGAAGATTCGGGTTAAGTAGGGCTGCCCCTGCATGTGCAGAAACGGTACATATTTTGATTAACAATTTGAGTTCTTTCACTATAGCGTAATACAAAATAAAACAATTCTACACTTTTTAAAAGGCTAATTTGGACAAAATTGGGTTTAATTAAATGGAAACAAAACATATCAATTTTGTAATTAAATTTGTCTCAGAGCAGAGTTGACACTCTGTACAAAGAAATTTTTCAGCTCCATAATTAGGCAATATTATTGTAGGACTTCCTGAAAGCGATACTGATTTGGTTTCGTTACAAATTTGATTTCGCCGATCAGCTGTTCACAACTGCTCCATACAAAATGTGTAGGTTTGCCTGGCAAGTTTAAAAAATTATACGGAAAGTGTAGGAATCCTAAGTGATTTCACAAAATCAGGTTTGATACCGTCTTTACATTGGGCGCATCATTGACTTTCAGCCGTTAAAAAGAAGGTGCGTAATTGTTTTCCATAAGAGACCTGTGGATAGACGAAGAAAATCATGCGGCCGCATCTTTTAATATGCGCCGCATCCTACGAAAGTGTGGCCTCATTTTATTTAGTATTTTTTTGAAGTGTTGTATTTTTCCGGGGTATCGGTAGCGAGAAACGGATTTTGTCATCGATAACCGTAAAAAAATTCAAATTGTACTGCGTAAAGAAAAATTAAAAAAAAGAATAAAGAATTTTGGTACACCCAACATAATTACCGAATGTACCGTTTGCCATTTTAACATATTTTCACTCATTTTTTTTTGTTAATTGCAGTAAAAAGTTTTATTTTCTTCTTCTTGATTCCTGAGTTTCCTTACATTGACAGGCCGAACAGCTGTTTTCGAAGGTGCGACTCACTGTAAGCGCTCCGCATAATTTTTCCGCACCTTCGACAATGATGCGGCAGTCTAAAGACACTATGAGGCTGATTTCGTTTTGATTTCATTTCGATAACATGTGAGACCGTGCATTTCGATAACATTATTTGGCCACACTTGGTGTTTGTTTACATTTTGTGGTGATTTTAACTTGGATAATGTCAAAATATTCTTGCATTTCAAAAATGGATAATTTAATAACTATATTTTTAATTAGGAAAAATTACTGAAAATGTCCCAGATGGATGACAGCTAAGAAAGGCTGTTAGAATTGAAGCTAATGCACTAAAATAGCTTAAAAAGACGCAGATAATAATGAAGCTGTTAATGTGTAAAATTGCAACTTAAGCATTATAAACAAATTTACTATTATTCTTATTATACTATTCTGTAACCAAACTATTATGAACCAATTGGTACATTATTGTTAGACAAAAAATTTCAACGCCCGTGGCTCAATGATTAGAGTCGCCAAAAAACAGAACTTTTCAGTTCGGGGACCCCCCCGGTTCGAATGCCACTAAGAACAGCCACGAAAAAAACAAAAATTTAATACAATATACATCAATAAGAAAAAAAAACAAAGAAAATAAGTTATAATAAAACAAATAAAAAAACAAAAACCAAAAAAAAAACCTCAAAATTAAAAAAATATATTCGAAATAATTTTTTTTTTTAGTATAGTGCCCGAGGATTTCTTGGCAGAGTTCCTCGAGGAGTCCCCAACGTTTCTTGTTAGGGAAACGTTGTGAAATGTATAAGGAAGCTTCCTCATTCCTCGTTCCTAGGAACTCTCAATGTTAAATTCCTCAATCATTTTCATACAAACTCCTCGATGTTTCCTCAATGAGCAGGGAATGTTCCTCAATATTTCTTTGAGGACCAGTTCTTCTGGGTATTATGTTGACTTGCACACTAACGCACTAGAACTTATGAGTGTTTTGGTGCCGACCACTGGTATAAGACCAGCCAAATGTATATTGTGTCAGATTGGTTGAGAAATATAAAAAAACAAGAGGTTTATCATATCAAATCTTAGTTTTCGATCTATCGATCCCATGACAACATTATAATATAGAGGTTAGATAACAAAAAAAACAAGGAGGCTCCGCCCCCTGCTCGCTTCGAGCACGCTCGACAGTAGGATACCCTGAGCCCAGGTACTCTTTTATAAAAGTTGATATTCGACCAAGTGTTCCTCTGGCAGCTATATGTTATATGGAACCGATTTTAACCAAATTTGCCCAGAATATAAAACACCAACATAAATGCATATTCTATCAGTTTGGTTAAGATATCTCAAAAAACAAAAAAAATTTTCATACCAAGACTTACTATTCGATTGAGCGTCTGTACTGCAGCTATATGATATAGTGGACCGATTTAAACCAAATTTAGTCAGGACATATAATACCAGCCCAGATGCATATTCTTTAAGTTTGGTTACGATGTCTCGAGAAACAAAAGACTTTTTCATACTAAAACTTGATTTTCGGCAGAGCGTCTCTATGACAGCTATATGATATAGTGGGCCGACTTGTACCAAATTTGGTCCGGATGTATAATACCACCCCAATTGTATATCTTGTGAGAATGGTTGAGATATCTCAAAAATCGAAGAGGCTTTTCATACTAAAACTTCATTTTCGATGTATCGTTCCTATGGCAGCTATATGATATAGTTGTCCGATCCAAAAATACAAACAAACTTGATCTGCACACGGTATCCAGGAACCTACATACCAAGTTTGAAGTCTCTAGCTCTTATGGTTTCTGAGATTGACGCGTTCAAACAGACGGACAGACGGACGGACAGACAGACGGACATGGCTCAATCGACTCGGCTGTTGATCCTGATCAAGAATATATATACTTTTGGGGGTCTGACACGCCCCCTTCTGCCTGTTACATACATTCTGGCAAACGCATTATACCCTTATTTGCCCATTTTCAAACTGATAGAATGAACATTTAAGTTCGTCTTATATATTCTGGCCAAATTTGGTTCAGATCGGACCACTATATCATATAGCTGCCATAAAAACAATCGGTGAAAAATTAAATTTCAGTACAGAGTACCTGGGCACAGGGTATCCTACTGTCGAGCGTGCTCGACTGTAACCGTCCACTTGTTTTTATATGAAGTTTGACAGGAATTGTTGGTTCCGGGCCTGCTGGAGAGAGGCCTATAAGAGAAAAAATCAATACTAACGGTTATTTAAAGACTTAATTTTATAAATCACATTCAATAATTATTTGTGACTAAAAAAATTTCAAATAATTATTAATTTTTGATTTTTATTTTAATAATCTTTAATAAGAGTCTTTGAAATTTTTTTTAAAAAAAAGTCATTAAAGACTTTTACTATTTGAAAACTTTTAAATAAAAGTCTTTGTCAATATCTCCGCTTATACTCAAGATAAAAATTTCAAAATTACAACACCAGTAACACCAACGACTTTTAATTCAATTTATCCTCTACCGACTATGCTCTTTTTCGGCGCACAGCGGGGTCAATTCTTATTTTTGTTGTTGCAAGAATTATAATATCCAACAAAGACATTTCAAAGTGGGATATTGGCGGTAGAAGGCGTAAGTTAGTTATCTGCACCGTTTAAGTCACAAAGCAATTAGCTAACTAATTTACTAAGGTTTGTTCTCAAATAAGTTTAGTTTGTTATTTTTTTAATTAATTGTAAAAACAATTTTTTCTGTTTTTCCAACTACTTTAGTACTTTTTTTTACAATGTGCCAGGAAATAATTTTTCAATGGTAGGTGTAGATAAAACTGAACCAAGAGTGTAATTAGCTCGATACCCAAAAAATGGGTATAGAGCCTATTAGATTCGTGTCGATTATGGTACAGAATTTTGAACACATATATCTCCGCAACTATAAAAGTAAGAGCAACCAAATTTGGTGACAGTACTCCTAGGATGTTGATCTATACTAAGTTTGTATTTAAATTTGACCCCGCCCACGTCCGCCCACGTAAATGATATAAAATCTAATAACAAGAGCACTATTAAAGCTGCAGCATTGAGACTTGGCACACAGGATGGGGGGACGAGTCCTGAGGTGTGCTGAAAATTTCATTGAGATCGGTTTATAAACAGGGAAGTAGTTTGAGAAAATATGATATATGGAGAAAATATAATCACCTGGATCTCAGAGACTATAAGAGATAGAGATTCCAAATTTGGTGACAATACTGCTATGTTGCGCACGCAGATCAAGTTTATTTTAGAATTTTGCCACGCCCCCAATTATCCTGTAATCGACAAAAAACTAAAATATCCAAATACAAGGCCAATTTAATAGGTACAGATCTCAAAATCTGCATACACACTAAACACAATTTTGATAATGCATCCTGAAAACTGCATTGCAATCGGATAACAAATACAGAAGATATTAAATCAAAACTTCACATTTCTCATGCCTACGTGCAGTGGCCAGATTTTGGTACAAAACTTGCAGCAATGCATGCGATTTGTGGGTACATTGGACTCGGGATCAAAACAACTCTTTGTTTTGAACCAAATAATTTATTATTATTATTATTTTTATTTTTTTTTTCATTGCATTAAATTAATTACATATTAATTAATAATTACATACTTTTTAAATGAATACTATACATACTTAATCAATAATTTTATGTGATGCACATTTTGCAATCAGTACCATGAATTAGCAGCAAAACGAATTTGGTTCTATAAATAGCTTTATTTGCACATGTATGTATGTGTGTATGTAGGGCTTCTCTTCTAACGAGCGAGACATAATTGAAACAAAAGAAACGTGCAAAACGTACAACGAAAAAAAATGATATACATTGATATTGCCACTTGCAAATATAATGCTCCGATGGCTCTGATGATAGAGCCGTGTATTTCGAGGCGATGAGTCGAGAGTTCGAATCCCGTTTCAATCTTGCCCATGTGCAACTTTTTTTTTTGTCAACTATTTCCTTTTTTTTGTCAACTATTTTCTTTATTACAATTTGTACTTTTTTAACAACTTGTATTTTCTTTGATTTTGTGAAAAGAGTAACTAAATATATATATATAATATAATCTGTATTTTATTATTCACGTATTGTATTATAGTTATTATTAATACCAGTTCTGTCACAGACTAGCACCCCTAACTGTAGGCTATAGGATAGCATATAGTCTGTAGCATTTTATGTTGACCATATTTTACTGAAATTGAATTAATCGGTTGTGAACGTTTGGGTATCGAGCAAGTTACTGTCGAGTGCGCTCGACTGTAGACATACCACACCTCATCGCGAGCGAAGCGAGCCGGGGGTAGGCGAGCGAAGCGAGCAGGGGCGGAGCCCCCTTGTTTTTATCTTGATTATAAGCGGAGATATTCACAAAGACTTTTTTCAAAAGTTTTCATATGATAAAACTCTTTAAAGACTTTTATTTTATCCTAAAAAATAAAAGTCTTTTGAGACTTTTAAGATTTAAAAATCAGAAATAAAAGTCTGTAAAGACTTGAAAGACTTATAAAAGACTGATAAAATAAAAATAAAAAATAATGATTAGTATTAATTTTTATTTTTTTTTATATAAAAGTAACGATTAATTTGAATTTTTAAGATAAAATCCTAAAAATAACACTAGGCAACAATTTTCAACTTTTTGTCTATTACACGAACCAAACCCACTTTTTTGGATAGATTTGGGGCTCCAAATGACGAAAAACATTTTTTTTTTTTTTTTTTATGGTGAAATTTTTTTTTTAGAGTTTTTTGAAATTTGGCTTTTTTTTTCGTACTTTTTTTCAGAGGTGCGCCCAGTTTTTTCATCATTACTCGAGAACGCCGAAACCGATTTTCAAAAACATTAATTTTCCTGAAAGCCATTGAATATATCTATAATTCATTAATACAAAGTTTTGGATTTAAACTTATAGTTTAAGAGATATATATTTTTGAATTAAGAAAATGATGATTTTTTTTAAGCTTTTTTATTAGCTTTTTTTACTTTAAAATTCGAGGAAAAGTTGAAAAAAATTTATTACATTTTGTCTTTAATTTTATTTGGATAGCTGCATTAATTACGCGTCGTTTATGATATGTCTTATCAAAATCTGTGGAGAGACAGCGATGTATTATTTTTTTTTGTCTAGGCATGTTTTTGTCGAATTTTATGACTTCCTTGTAGAGCGGCATGACATTTAGTATGCAAAACTTTTTGGTTTCTTAAGATATCTTAACCAAACTCACAGATAGTGTATTTGGGACTGTCTCAAACACCCTGACCAAATTTGGTCTAAATCAGATTACTATATCATATAGCTGCCATAGGAACGATCGTTAGAAATACAAGGGTTAGTATGAAAAAGTTTTTTGTTTTTTGAGATATATCATCCAATCTTGCTGGTTATGTATTTAGTAATGTGGTATGTATCCCTACCAAAATTGGTTCAAATCGGATCACTATTCAATATAGCTGCCATAGGAACGATCAGTCGAAAATTCACCTTTAGTATGAAAAACTTTTTTATTTTCTAAGATATTTTAATCGAACTCACAAATTGTGTACTCTTTGTTGTCCTTTACATCTTTATTTATTTTGGTTCGAATCTGTCTACTATATCATACAGCTGCCATAGGACCGATCGGTCTAAAAACAAGTTTTAGTATAAAAAACTTTTGTGTTTTTTGAGATATCTTAACTAAACTGATAGAATATGCATATAAGTTGGTCTTATGCATCCTGACCAAAGTTGGTTCAAATCGGTCCACTATATCATATAGCTGTCATAGGCCCGATCGGTAGAAAATCATGTTTTAGTATAAAAAACTTTTTTGTTTTTGGAGAAATCTCAATAAAACTCATAAATTGGGTATCTTTAATTGCCCATTACATCCTTACCAAATTTGGTAGAAATCGGACCACTATATCATATAGCTGCCATAGGAACAATCGATACGAACGGTCGATAAGCAACCTTTAGTATGAAAAACTTTTTTGTTTTTAAAGTTATCTGTTCAAAACTTACAAGTTATAAGCCTTCTTTTGCCTTATACAACCTGTCCAAATTTGGTTGGCATCGGATCACTATAACATATAGCTTCCATGGGACCGGTCAGTCGAAAGTCTACCTTTGCGTAAAAATTGTTTTATTGTCAATATACTAATAACTTAGCCGTCCTTCCATAGATTTTAACGGTAAACATACGCAACGATTGGTAATTAATATAGCTATATATATATAAACAAATTTAATAGTTCAGATGACCATCTTAAATGCATATTCTGTCAGATTGGTTAAAATATCTCAAAAAACAAAAAACTTTTTAATACTGAACATTGATTTTCAAACGATCGTTCCTATGACAGCTATATGATATAGTAGACCGATTTGAACCAAATTTGGTCAAAATGTGTAAAATAACAACAATTTGATATTGTGTGAGATTGGTGAAGATATCTTAAAAATCACAAAAAATTTTCATACTAAAGGTCATGCCGCTCTACAAGGAAGTCATAAAATTCGACAAAAACATGCCTAGACAAAAAAAAATAATAAATCGTTGTCTCTCCACAGATTTTGATAAGACATATCATAAACGACGCGTAATTAATGCAGCTATGCAAATAAAATTAAAGACAAAATGTAATAAATTTTTTTCGACTTTTCCTCGAATTTTAAAATAAAAAAAGCTAATAAAAAAGCTTAAAAAAAATCATCATTTTCTTAATTCAAAAATTGATATCTCTTAAACTATAAGTTTAAATCAAAAACTTTGTATTAATGAATTATAGATATATTCATTGACTTTCAGAAATAGTAAAGCTTTTGAAAATCGGTTTAGCCATTCTCGAGTAATGATGACATAAGTCGGCGCACCTCTGAAAAAAAGTACGAAAAAAAAGCCAGATTTTTAAAAAATTCTAAAAAAAAAATTTCACCATAGAAAAAAAAAAAAAAATGTTTTTCGTCGTTTTTGGCCCCAAATCTATCCAAAAAAGTGGGTTTGGTTCGTGTAATTTTTTGGCTGTTGCCTAGTGTAATCATTAAGAGTGATTTTTTTTGGATATTCCTCATAACATTTATGGTCCCTGAAAAATTTTAAATTGCGTGTCAAAGCCGCGAGCGCTGCGACCCAGGCGAACGTAGTGAACCGGGGGCTGACGAGCGAAGCGAGCAGGGCGCGGAGCCCCCTAGTTAGCATATAAACAATGAAAGAATTTTCACGCAAAGGTTTATTTTCAACTGATCGTTCCTATGGCAGTTATATGTTATAGTGGTCCGATTTAAACCAACTTTGGTCACAATGTGTAAGAGAACAGCAAATTAATTTGCTGTGAGGTTGGTTAGAATATCTCAAAAAACACAATAAAATTTAATACCAAAGTTCATGCCGCTTTTCACGGAAATCGACAAAAAATTCCCTTGATATAAAATATTATTATATCGCCGTTTCTCCATACATTTTAATGAATTATATCTTCTACGACGCTCAATTAATGCAGCTTTGCAAAAAATATTAAAATAGCAGTTCAATTTTTTTTTTTGAGTTTTCCTTGAATTTAAAAAGTAAATTTAAAAGTAAAAACAGCTAAAAAAAAAAAAAAAAAGACTAAAAACAACAACAGCTCTTAAACTACTGGCTTAAATCTTAGACTGTGTATGGATGAATTACAGATATATTTATTAGCTTTATGGAAAAGTAAAGCTTTTGACCATCGGTTTCTGGAGTAATAATAACAGTTATGGGCGCACCTCTAAAAAAAACGGCAAGAAAAAAAACTGCCATTTTTTCGTCGTTTGGGGCCCCATATCTATTTAAAAAAGTCGGTTTAGTTCAATTCAGATGTGGGCTGTTGCCTAGTGCTATTATAATATTTATATACAAAATTTCATTAATTAAAAAAGTTAAGAAAAAATTAAAACAAAAATAATTTTTTTAATTAAATTGAATTCGAGCGTAAACTTTGGGCTCAGGGAATAAACATATAAACCAATTCGCGATTTGAACCTTAGTCTTTATCTATGGTTCGAACCGCGGAACCGAACCTTTTAAAAAATTTGAATATCTTGCAGCCTTACTACTAATATATACATATATTCGTTTATGGTACATGCGAGTATGGTCATTTTACAAATCAGCTGACAGCATGACTTGCGCAGTTGAAAATATTGGTATCGATTTTATATTTGTTGTATATCTAGGCAATTGTAGTTGGCAATAAGCGTCTTAGTTATAAACTGAATTCAGTATCTTGAATTACAAGAGAATACCATCAGAATACAGATGGACGGAGTGATAAGCTAGCATTTGGAGTCATACTATTATCAATTTTTATGGACATTGACGATGCTTGGCATAAAGTAAAGCGTATGTGCCCATAATTATAATTATATCTAAAAGACTTACCACTCGCACATTGACAAGAAAATATTCGTGCAATTGGAAGTTGCATGCAGCGTTAGGAAACGGCGAATACGATAACAAAGTATTAAAATGGAAATACCTATCTCAAATATATTGTTGCTCTGTTTGATATTCCTGCTAATTGGTGGCGTAGTCATGATATTACTTCAGTATTTGCTTTTCATAAAGTTTTCAAATCTACCCGATGAAAGTGAGGAACAAAAACAGATGAATGCTAAATATACTCTACCCCTGGTAAGTTACCTTTAAAATATTATAATTCCATCCATTTCAATTTTATATATTGTAACATCTTCCATTTTTATGATATCTAAGAATATAAAGCAAACAGCCCGAAATCTAAATACAACACAAACCGAAGGGAGTACCTGCGAAATACATCAGAACAGTGTTCAGAGCTCATCAACGTTAGTTTCTTTGAATTTTGTTCTGCAGTTTCTGTTTCATGAATTTAAGAATTCGAATGGCGTACGCAAATGGTTCTATCGTAAACTTTCTATTGAACTAGATGAACTTATTACAAAAACAACTACCGGAAAACTATTGGATAAGCTGACGGTGAGTTTATTAGATAGATTACAAAACATAACCAAAAGTATGATTGCAACAATATTTCAGATCAAGGAACTTGATTTAGGCGATCAGTTTCCAGATATCAGATCGCTTTCGGTACATAACGTACAACTCGACGAAACAGAGCAGCGCATTGAAAATTTGGACTTGTTATTGGATATTAACTATATTGGAAATTTTTCAACTTCAATTGATGCGGACATGGTTCTAGGCAAGAAAGGCTCTATTATGTTAAAAGGTAACTACATGCTAATAAATTAAAGATTCAAACTATTGTGTCAAGCATATTGTTATTTAACCTTTAGTAAAACAATTATCTGGCATGGCACGACTACAGTTCACACGAAAGCCCTACACTCATTGGTCTCTAAGCTTTTTGGGCGATCCAGAGCTAAACTTAGTTGTGGAGTCTAAGTACCAAGGGCGCCAAATGCAATCAAATATTACAAACCTTATATCAAATCAAATACGCAGAGCGGTCCGTCGAAAACATACCCTGCCCAACTACAAGCTACGCTACAAACCCTTCTTTCATTGGGCGGCAGAGGATGAGACTGGTGACTGTGATATACAGCCCAACGGATGGCTAATCGTACGAGTGGCAGAGCTGTCGCGACTAATGACATGGCCAGGCACTAGCCATATCTATTGCACTATAACACTAGCGCCAGTGCCCTTTATAGAGGCGCAACAAAAGGATAACCGTCACGTATTAATCTCATTGGACATTAAAATACATAAAGCTAAGAACCAACAGATTGGAATTGTTTTTAAACAGAGCACCAGCCAGGTGAAAATCGAGTCGATTCTACCAAACACACCAGCCTGTAAGTCAAATCTTTTGCCTGGCGATACACTTGTTGCCATTGAAGGTAAGCAAGTAACAACCATTCAGCAAATAGCCAAAGTGGTCAAGAACCTACAGTCTACAGTCTGTTGCTTACGCATCGAGCGCGTCATTCCCGGCATCATACGTAACGATGCCATTTTGGAGGATTTAGAGAAATATGACGATTTGTGCGATACTCCCGCCACTGTGAAATCAGACATTGAAGAGTCCGAGATGAACTCAAAACTTTTGGTAGTAAAGTCAACTGTTGGCCGCAACTGCAGCGAGTCAAGCCAGAGCTGTACCCCAACCAATTCGCCAAAAAAATCTAATATAATTGCGAAGGCCATCAAGAAGACGATTAGTCGTGAGAGCGGCGACTATTTGAAGGATAAAGACAAAATTAAATCAGATGAAGCTACTTTAAAGTCGATTATTATAAACGATGATAAGTATTCCTCAGCTTCTGAAAAACCACCACCACTCGATGAAGTCAACTACTTTTATCAACACTCAACCATCGATTGTACTCTTAATCCCCTTATTCACATGGACGATCTATCAAACTTTCAATTAGATTCCAAAAGTCGCTTTCTCAATATATGTGTCTTTGGAAAGTGTGCAGGCGAAAGTGCTCTGCTCGGCTACTACAATATACAGATTGGCCAGATATTGGTCGAATGCTGCGAAACCAGTCTAAGTCAATGCCTCAAGCGGATAGCCTTAAATCCGGCAACTCTACTACCAGTGTAAGTTTGAAATATTGCTTACAAATTCCTAGCTTAATACATATTTCTACAGAAAAACGCACTCGTTGTCCAATCAGTCTGGGTTTAATCCTAACCTTTGCTTTGGTGACATTTTATTTGGATTTTCATGGAATGGCAATCCAAGTGCTACTGCAACTGAGAACACAACTAAATGTCCAGCTAGAAACTTATCTCCAGTCAAGTATATTATAATATTTCGCAGTATAGTTTGCAAATCTAAGGATGATATTTCGCTTTTTAGATCTCAGTCAGCTAACAGCGACAAAATTCAAGAAGACTATCTTGCGGACACGATGTCACTGAAATCTTCAAATACTTCTGTAGATTGTGCAGCCACTAGCGCTAGCAATACAACGACGCAGTCGGTGTCTAAGGCACATAACTTTATTCGAACCCATTTTCATCGGGCCACACAGTGCGATTTTTGTGGGAAAAAAATTTGGCTAAAGGATGCTATGCAGTGTAAGAACTGTACCATGTGCTGTCACAAAAAATGTATTGCCAAATGTCAGAATGCGACAGTCTGTGGACCCGTCGAATGCTACGGACCCCTACAAACGGTTCTTTCACCCCCTACAGCGGTGGTCAGCAAACCAGAGTTTACAATAACACAACCAGAATATATGGAAATGTTTAACCCAAAATGTTCCAATGGTTTGCAAGCAGACGAGACAGCTTCAGAAGGAAGCTGTGAACAGACCCCGCAAGTGAACCTTGACGTGCACGGAGCTAGCTTAACGGGAATGCTGACACAAGGAATAAAGCGGCAAGCCAGCAATCTGGATATACCAGGTATAGTGTCTTCACTGTCTGGCAATAATTCACAAATTAACTCAAAAAGCCTACCTCCAAGTCCTCAACATATGCCATCGCGGTGAGTTACCCACGAGAATCATTTAACTAGGAAATTTAATTTGTTTTCAATTTAGAAAGGCGTTGATATCGGAGGACACATCAAAACAAAATCATCCAAATCCTTTTGAGAGGGTCACTCAGAACTTAGAGGCACTACCGTTAGAATGTACATCGTTAAATTTTGAACAAGTCGTTCTGATTACTGAGGAAATTGTAGCACATTCCAGTAACGAGGACTTAATGAACCTGGCCAAGAGCTACAGTAAGCAACTCTACGCGGAAGTTCCACCCGATCGGCGAGTGGCTAAAATAAATGAACTGGTTTGTTTTCCTTCTAATTGCACTAAAAAACAATTAAAGTGTTATCTTCGGCACGCCGAAGCTTAAATATTTTTAAAGATACACCCAGGTCTTCTCTTCTATGGCAGCTACTTATATGATATTGTATTTAACACTTCAAATACATGCCGTGACACTGTCTCTACGATAATGATACTAGCATTTACTAGTTTGCGTATAGCCTAATTTTTACATTTGGACCAATCGTTTCTATGACAAATAATTAATATTGAAGGACGATTTAAAGCGAAGGCCTGGCTGTGTGCGACAATATCAGATACTCAATCTGTGGGTTTTTATCAAATATTTTCAATAATAAAAATGTTTTTCTTACATAAGTGGAAAGCTATATCCCACAAAAAAAAACCTCTACACGAGGTAAGAGTCTAGTGACGAAAGCAATTTCTAGTCCCAAAATTTCTGATATCCAATTTTGTGACAAACAAAATTACGTTTAACATAAAAATTTTAATAAAAATATAAAGCTTAAGAAATAACGAAAATTGGCATTCTGCACTCTGCGCAAAAAGGATGGACTTCTTTGTACATAAAAATTACTTTTTGCACAGTGCCGAATGCCAATTTTCGTGATTTTATAAAATATTTTTATCTAAAATTTTTACATTTAACGCAATTTTGTTAGTCACAAAATTGGATATAAAAAATTTTAGGGCTGGAAATTGCTTTCGTCACTAGACTTGTACCTCGTGTAGAGGTTTTTATTTGTGGGATATCAGAAATAGTTGCTTTTGCTTTTGACATTGTAATGCAGGCTGATAGTAAAATTTGTTGAAATACTTTCATATTAAGAAACAATTTTTTTTTAATAATTATGAAAAAAAGGACACATAAGTTTAATATGCGTTACAGAAAGGCGCAACTAGTTTAATTCATTTAAATTGTCAAAAAACTAAACTGTCTGGCAACACTGGCTAATTATGCTACGCAAAACAAGACTTTCTGTCAACGCTGTTTTTTGCCGCGCAAAAGCTGGCTGCTAGATGCTTGTTGATATGACACTTTGTTGTTGCTGTCATCCTTGTACTCTAAGTAATATGTATATATACACTTATTTGGTAATATTTTTCCGAAACGAATATTTACAGATAAGTCTGATGTAAAAAATAACGCGGAATTTTATTGACTGTAACATATTGAAATTTGATAAAAAAGACATAAGTCAATTTTTCTAAAATAGCCTAAATGTAATCTAAAAAGCCTTATTTAACCTGTAAAATGTTACCTGAGTACTTTAGAGGTATTCCTAAAAGTCCTTAAACTACCTTTTCAACGATATATAGGACATATCTGTAGCTTCTATGTCTTGGGTTTCAATTTTAGCGGGAAATAGAGTTTTCCCGCTAAACTAGCGGGAAATTCATAAAGTCGTAAAACAAACATTTCTAGAATTTTAAAAAGGAATAAATTCTCATTATTACATCTTAGGAATTTTAGCGCTTTAATACAAAGTCCACTTAAAATTTTAAATTTAATTATCTTTTACACCAGTTGTCGGATTTGGGTGATCAAAAAAATAATTTTCAATGCCAATTAAAATGGCGTTTCATTGGCATTACTTAATGCCTTCGAAAAATTTTAAATTCAATTTCTAAGTTGAAACACCATCGGCATTTTCGTCCAATAACAGTCTTGCCTATGTAACAATAACAGCAACAACAACAACACACAAAGGGCAAGATCAGCTTTTACAGCTATTTTGTCAATTTTTCGCCTTAGAATTCTCAACAGGTTCTAACGACACAAGATTGACATTCAGCTTGAATCGCTGGTCAAGTCAGCAGAACGGTACTGATGATAGAGATTGGTGTCTCTTGAAACAGCTGTATGCCGAACCATGCTCCTTGCATTTTTGCAAGTGCTTTGTGTTTTGTTTGTTGTTGTCAAAAAGTGTCTTTTGACAATATAAATACATGACCTCGAGTTTGCTAAACTTACCCTATATAAAATAGAAAGGTCGCCAACCAACAAATAATCTCCATTATTTAATGGATTTTTACATTTGTTATTTAGTATAAATTATAAATTATACATTATACATTATACATTATACATTATACATTATACATTATACATTATACATTATACATTATACATTATACATTATACATTATACATTATACATTATACATTATACATTATACATTATACATTATACATTATACATTATACATTATACATTATACATTATACATTATACATTATACATTATACATTATACATTATACATTATACATTATACATTATACATTATACATTATACATTATACATTATACATTATACATTATACATTATACATTATACATTATACATTATACATTATACATTATACATTATACATTATACATTATACATTATACATTATACATTATACATTATACATTATACATTATACATTATACATTATACATTATACATTATACATTATACATTATACATTATACATTATACATTATACATTATACATTATACATTATACATTATACATTATACATTATACATTATACATTATACATTATACATTATACATTATACATTATACATTATACATTATACATTATACATTATACATTATACATTATACATTATACATTATACATTATACATTATACATTATACATTATACATTATACATTATACATTATACATTATACATTATACATTATACATTATACATTATACATCATACATTATAATTATAATTATTGTCCAACTTTTTTTTCCCAAATCTAGCAATTTTTGCCTCGGAGATACTGGCACCACTGTAAATAGCACGCTCGGCAGCTTGTTCTCTTACGATTTGAGTGTTCGGCTGCTTTAGGTCTCACAACTAGTGTTGCCAATTTAGTTATTTCCCCGCTAGATCTAGTGGGATGCAATTAGCGAATTCGGGATAAATTGTAAAATAGCGACTAGCGGGATTTATAGCTATTTTCCAAGCAAGTTGGAATTATCCAATATTGAAGAGATTCTGTCCACCATATTAAGTTTTCCAATTTAAAGAATACCACAAATTTTCGGCACTGACATCATTTGCGATAAGCCTTTTATCGCTTCCATGGTCGAACGCAGAGGTGGAAAGAGTCTTCAGTCAAATTGACAATGTTTCAACCAAACTTCGAAATAAAATGGCTGTTCAAACATTAAATTCAATTTTACACATAAGATTCGGACTACGCAGGGACGATGAATGATATTTTGAAACTTGCTAAGAATTACAAAATAAGGTAAAAGTCTATTAGCACGGACCAACTCCAAATTAAAAAAAAAAAAAAACCCCCAAATAGAGGGCAATTTATCATGAATTTAGCCGAAAAAATTGGTTTGCCGTCTCAACTAGTTTTTTTTTTTTTTTAATGTTTAAAGTTTCCATACAAAATAGCCTATTTTTGTTGTTGCTTGTGCAACTTGTCACTGTTATGGCCCGTTTACCAGCACTACTTTTCTTTGACTTGTCCATTTTATGGCCAGTTTATCAAGTATATAATGGATTTGTGAGTTTTATTTGGAAAAATCTCAATCAAAAAATAATTTAATAATAGATCAAAGGGCAATTTATAATGAATTTAAAGATAAATTCAGTTGGAGGTCTCTACTAGTTTTTTTTAATTGAATTTAAAACACAATAACTTTTGTAGTTTGTCTAGAACAGTGGTGTCCAACATTTGCAAAGTCAAACAAAGTTGTTTGGGAACCAAAATTCTGCCGGCGTTTCAGCCGCCACACGTATAGGGAGAGAGAATATGTGTATTCTATAAATAGCACGCTCGGCAGCTTGTTCTCTTACGAAGCGAGTGTTCGGCTGCTTTTGCTCTCACGATGCAAGTGTTCGGTTGAAGCTGGCGCATTTTCATTCGTCACGTTGCCTTCGTGTTTCTCTGCTTCGCATACAAGCGCATTTTTTGAATGTATGAGTTTGGACACCACTGGTCTAGAAGATCCAACGAAAAATTTAATTTTGCATTAAGTTTTAAATTAAATTCAATTGAAATTTAAAATAATATTGTTTATTATCTATATTTATTTCAGATTACGAAACTAAAGGTTGCATTAGATGCGGAAACTGAGGGTTATACTATGTTAAATGACTCTGAAAAAGCTATCTCCAATAGGTTGAAATCAGAGACGCCATTTAAATCAACGGTCTGCACGAAAAACAACTCGGAGGAGCGAGTTCAAGCCCTGAGCATCATCATGCTGTATTTTTGCACAGGTTTACAACATGCGCAGGGCAAAGTTACGCAGTAGAGAAAGTTAATATATAAAATTGGTGTTGTTATTGACTGTACAAGTGTTAGTGAACCTATAGACATTTGTAATTTTTTTTGTTTTATAACATTATTATTTAGCCGTTTGTTTCGGAAATATAAGTATTTGTCTTTCTAGAACTACATATGTATTAAAGTAAAATTCCATTTAAATATCTGATTTTTAGACTCTGATAAAAATAAATCATAAACTGTTCAAAAAATCTCAATTAAATTACGGAACAGTCGAGCACCGTTATATATATTATATACTATATAAGCATTATCATTACTTTTTAATTAGCATTGAAAAAAGTAGTGCTAATGAAATTTCATTTCCCTAGCATTGAAAAAAGTAGTGCTAATAAAATTTTATCTCACTAGCATTGAGAAAGTAGTGCTAATGAAAAAATTTGTAATTGGCATTGAATTAAAAATTGTTTGAAGGCATTAAGTAATGCCAATGAAAACCCATTTTAAATTGGCATTGAAAATTATTTTATGGATTAATTTGTTAATAGGTAACAAAACAAAAAGTATTACCTGAAAAAGCGTGGGTTTAATGTGTTTCGCTGGGTCGCTAGAAAAATTTGGAAGTATATGTGCGCCAAATTTACCAAATTTAACTTTATTGGTCCCCAAAAGCTTGACGATCGCACAAGCAGACATAACTTTATCGACTTGCATGTTAACGCATCGTTGTAATTCAGTGGACTCTGTATGGTGTGTTGCATTGAAAACAGCTTTTGGAGTCAAGAAGTAACTCTTGATTATGATATCCTGATATGATTATGATAACCTTGAAGATTCTTGGATGTTATTTCTTTGAGCTGTGAGGTCCTGGATCCACAAAATTGACCAGGTTATCCTATTTGTTCTTGTATGTAGGCACGGTGCATAATATTTGACGACCTATCTGCTATCATCAATTAAAGTTTGGCTAACAAACTTACAACCTCTAATCCAGTGATGCCCAAGCCATTGCTCTTCAGGCTCATTTGTTTTTGTAATTGCTCTTGCTATAGGAAAAGCAATTGCCATATGCATGTGCGGCTCACTCCATTGACATAGCAGACTACAAGAACAATTTTGCGTATTCTCTTCATTCTCCGCGCCTTCGTTGAACTGAGCAACAACACTTTCATAGGCTTTACCGTTCACTCGTTAATCCGAATGTAAATTGTTGTTGCCTTTTCGCGAGCTTGCACTGAAAGAAACCTTTTTTTGTGTTAGAGTTACTTATGTTCGCCCTGTTGAAAATGTAAGCAAACTTTTTTTTAGTGCAACAAATAATTTGATCGCTTCAATGTATTTGTGTTTTTATTTGTGAGTATTGGTGAGTTGCTCTGTCATAAGCAGCATTTGGGCACCCCTGCTCTAATCTAATGACCCAGGTGAGTAACTATAGCTTACTATGTACTTTTATTTAGTTAAAGCCAGTCTTTTCGACCAGACAGTCGCAGCTAGTTATCTATTCTTCCAATATATATATTGTTTAGTCGTGTCGTGGGTGTCTTTTACGGATCCTACAGTTCCTGACTCAGAACTGTACTCCAGATTCTTTGTTGATTGTTGAATTGCAACAGATTCATCACATTGGATGGCTGCTTTACCTGGATTTGACAAACTGACTACCATCGTCAGATCATAGCCCTCTTCTTCGTCCAAACCGTTCAGCGCCAGACTACTTCGAGCATAGATTCCAATGCTAGATTCTTCTCCACCTCACCCGATGGCTGGTTGTGCTTAGCCATATTTTCGGAGTATCGCTTTGAGGCGCAGGTAAACGGTACCCTCCCCCCACACCTCGGGTGCAGCAAGTCATCTGGATTCTCGATGAAAAACTACTATGAAAAACTGTATGCGGAATCGGCGTCAAAATTTCCAATTTTATTAAATTTTTAGTAATTAATAAAAGTACAATTTTTTTATAATTGCCTAAGTTAATATGTAATTAAACAAATAAAATAAAAATATATTTATATATTTAGCTCACTCTTTGTATTAACACTGAAAAGAAACACTAAATAAAAGATAGAACATTAAACTTTTATTTAAAATTACATTTATCTTATTATGACTATTAAAATCATTGTCACAATAAATTATAACGCATTAAACTTACCTTGTATAATGGCAAATAGCTACGTATATATCGTCCCCTGTTTGCGAAATGATAGTAATCGACAAAAAATACATTTTTCATTCTCCAAAAAGTGGTCATTAGAGAGCTGCAATGGGTATTAAATGTTCGATCAGACTCGAGCATTGACTCGAACTCGTTATGATTTTTTCGCTTTTGTTGAGCGATTGGAGCGGACCGTTCGAACTGAGCGCTCGGTTCGCTTGTTTTTGTTAAATCACGCGTATTGATCGAACCGGCGGGCTGACTTGATTTGATGCACACTCGTTTTGATCAAACGATCAGATCGATCATGGTACACGAGGTTCGAGCTTGTTTTCGGTATGCGAACGGGTGTCGGCATTTGGGTATGCAATAGACATCTGCATGAATGAAATAAAAACGGCGAATGAAACATTCACTGCATAGTGAATGCCAATTTTTATGCATTCACTAAAGTAGGAATAGCAATGTTCCTATTCCAACGTTCGAGTGCACACACAATATCGTATGCTATGCTATGTGTACACACTGAACAGACCCTGTACACTACTATTTACTAGTGCGTAGTAGTATGAAGCTCGTGTACAACGTTACATTAAGTATGTATGTACTTGCCAGAGACCGGCCTAATTAACTATTTATTTATGTTGTTTATGTAAAAAAAATTTAAAACATTTTAAAAATGTTAAAATTTTAGAAAAATGTTATAAACTTAAAAAAAGTTTAAAATTTAAAAAAAAGATAAAAAAGTTAAAAGTTAGAAAAATGTTATAAAATTGTTAAAAGTTAATACAAATTTTTACAATTAAAAAAAATGTAAAAATTTAATAAATCTAAATAGTTAAACTTTTTCATTTTTGAATATTTTTTTTACATTTTTTTTAATTTTTTTTAAATTTGTATTAATGTTTAACATTTTTATAATTTTTTAACATTTTTCTAAAACTTTTAAATTTTCAAAACATTTTTCTAAAATTTAAGCAATTTTAAAACATTTTTTTAAATTTCGCTATATAATTCGATTTCTTTCGTATGCACCTCATTTCAGTCCATGTACACCACGCTTTGAATGCTATACTAGAATTGGGGTGAAGAGCAAACACAAGTACACCACACGCATTGTGTTCCTATTTTGGTGTTCCTATTCTCCTCCTTTTATTTTGTATACATAGTGCAATGAGAAGCGTGTACACTATTTTGGCTATACTAAACTATGCAATCTGGTATGGGTATATAAATGGGTATGGGTATGGGTATGAGCTCGAGTGCCTGTGTTTCAAAAATGTGCGACAGAGCGCGAAATAGGGAGCACGCGCGGTGTTTACTCCTACACTGAAATGTGTATATAAATGAAATAGTATGTATGGTAACAGGTGTAAGAAAATAAAAAACTTTACTATTTGCATAATTACACTAGGCAACAGCCAAAAAATTACACGAACCAAACCCACTTTTTTGGATAGATTTGGGGCCAAAAACGACGAAAAACATTTTTTTTTTTATGGTGAACTTTTTTTTTTTAGAATTTTTTAAAAATCTGGCTTTTTTTAGTACTTTTTTTCAGAGGTGCGCCCACTCTTGTCATCATTACTCGAGACTGACAAAACCGATTTTTAAAAGCTTTACTATTTCTGTCAATGTCAATGAATATATCTATAATTCATTAATACAAAGTTTTAGATTTAAGCTAGTAGTTTAAGAGACATTAATTTTTGAATTAAGAAAATTATGATTTTTTTAACGTTTTTTTTTTAAGCTTTTTTTACTTTAAAACTCGAGGAAAAGTCCAAAAAAATGTATTACATTTTGTCTTCTATTTTATTTACATAGCTGCATTAATTACGCGTCGCTTAAGATATGATTAATCAAAATCTGTGAAGAAACGGCGATATAATATATTGATAGGACATATCTTAAACGACGGGTAATTAATTCAGCTATGCAAAGAAAATTACAGACAAAATGTAATAAATTTTTTTCGACTTTTCCTCGAATTTTAAAGTAAAAAAAGATAAAAAAAAAAAAAAAAAAGCTTACAAAAATTCATCATTTTCTTAATTCAAGAATTGATGTCTCTTAAACTATTAGTTTAAATCTAAAACTTTGTATAAATGAATTCTAGATATATTCATTGGCTTTTCGAAAAAGTAAAGTTTTTGATAATCGGTTTCGTCATATTCGAGTAATGATGACAAAAGTGGGCGCACCTCTAAAAAAAAAGTGCGAAATTTTAAAAAATTCTAAAAAAAATTTCACCATAGAAAAAAAAAATGTTTTTCGTCGTTTTTGGCCCCAAATCTATCCAAAAAAGTGGATTTGGTTCGTGTAATAGCCAAAAAGTTCAAATTTGTTGCCTAGTGTTATAACTTTAAGAATTAGGTATATATTATTTACAACTAAAACTTCGTCAATTACTATAAATAAACCATAACATATTCTTTAGTTTTAATATGTATAAATTCTTGAAATTAGTTAATAATAATTAGTTTCTTTCGTTTAAATTACATAAAAAATGCAGTCAGTAAAATGTTTAAAGCATTAGTTCATTTTTAAAATGCAAAAATAATATTTATTATTAATAACACGTTTATTATTTCAATATTTTCAATATTAAATAAAATAATTCATATATTTTCAATTAATAATTCTTTGTCATACAATTTATTTTGCCATTCAATAATAATTATAATACTAAGTTAGTATTACTAACTAACTAACAAAAGTACAGAAAAAACATACCCCTAGATAACCAAAACCGAAACATGTTTGCATGCCCATACCCATACTAAGCACCCAGAAGAACTGGTCCTCAACGAAATATTGAGGAAAAGTTGAAGAACATTCCCTGCTCATTGAGGAAACATAGAGGAGTTTGTATGAAAATGATTGAGGAATTTAACATTGAGAGTTCCTAGGAACGAGGAATGAGGAAGCTTCCCTATACATTTCTCAACGTTTCCCTAACAAAAAAACGCTGGGGACTCCTCGAGGAACTCTGCCAAGAAATCCTCGGGCACTAAACTAAAAAAAAATTATTTCGAGTGTATTTTTTTAATTTTGAGTTTTTTTTTTTGTTTTTTTTTTTTTGTGTATTTGTTTTATTATAACTTTTTTTCTTTGTTTTTTTTTCTTATTGATGTACAATATTGTATTAAATTATTGTTTTTTTCATGGCTGTTCTTAGTGGTATTCGAACCGAGTTCCCCGAACTGAAAAGTTCTCTTTCTTGGCGACTCTAACCATTGAGCCACGGGCGTTGAAATTTTTTGCCTAACAATAATGTGCCTATTGATTCAAATTTTATGCTTCGAAAAAGCAGCGGCCAGTTGACGCTGGCAGAATTATTACAAAACTAACAACAACATTATTGTAACGTATGGGAAAATCAGGAAAAAGGAAATTCAGTTCTTCAGGGTAAGTATTACTTACCCATACACAAGCTCAAAGCATACCCAAACCAAAACGAGCCTTTGGGTGTCGTCATAAACGAGCCTCAATCGAGTTAAGTAGTTCGTAAACAAACAATCATGCTAGTTACTCGATCGTAAACAGAGAGGCTCGGAACCCAATCGAACACGTTTCGTCTGAACCGCTGATTTTATTTGATCACTGCGGACGGCAGTCCGCCCTAGTGACGAAAGCAGCACGAAAGCAGTGCGAAAGGCGACTAGCAATATATAAAGCTAATTTGCAAAATTAGCTACGACTGTCCGATCAGATCGAGTTATATACCGATCGAAAGGTTTAGTCCTTACTTACAAAATGGCGTACTAAAACTATGACGAAAGCATATTATAGTCCCAAGATTTCTGATATCCAATTTTGTGACGAACAAATTTAAGCTTAATATAATATTTAAAACAAAATATATATAAATTTTAAACAAAAAAAAAAGCCACAAAATAATTGTCATTCGGCACTGCGCAAAAAGTAATTTTTATGTGCTAAGAATCTCAACCTTTTTTTTTTGTTAAAAATTTATATAAATTTTATTTTAAATATTATATTAAACTTAAATTTGTTCGTCACAAAATAAAAAATTCGAATTTTTGGGACTAGAATATGCTTTCGTCACTAGACTATCACTTCGTGTAGAGGTGAGGTGAAGTTTTGTGTGATTGAATATTTCGCACTGGTGTTCGAACATACCCGTTGCAGCTCTCTGGTCGATATACAGTCGAACTTAACTAACTCGAATCCCTATTATCTAAAAAAAAAAAAATTCGATCTATGGAGACTTCGAAATATGTAATTATTTTTTTTTTAAGTTTATTAAAAGAAACTACACTTCATTCGTGTTAAATTGTTATTTTTTATAATCTTATTTTTTTCTTGTTGGTCTTACAAGCTTACTACAAAAAAAAAGAAAGAAACTACCCAGTGGAACTGAAAGTCCCTGTCTTGATTTTTCATTACGTTTCCTTGATGTTGTTGTCATTTTTTTGACGTTTCATTGTTAGTGTTGTAATAATTCTGCCAGCGTCAACTGGCCGATGCTTTTTCGAAACATAAACAGTAATAATAAAACAAATACAAAAAAAAAAAAATCAAAATTAAAAAAAATACATTCGAAATAATAATGGGGATTTCTTGGCAGAGTTCCCCGAGGAGTCACCGATGTTTCTTGTTAGGGAAACGTTGAGAAATGTATGGGGAAGCTTCCTCATTCCCCCCCCGTTCCAAGAAACTTTCAATTTTAAATTTCTCAATCATTTTCATACAAAAGCCTCGATGGTTCCTTAATGACTAGGGAATGTTCCTCAATATTTCTTTGAGGACCAGTTCCACTGGGTAGGGACAAAAACTCAAACATTCAAATTGCGAACAGTTTAATTTTTTTTATCTTTAAAGTTGAACAAAACAAAACAAACAAAATCAAAAAATTAGCTAATAAATTTAATACACTTCAAATTGCTTTTACTTTTACTTTACTATACTTTAACTTATAATTTTTTTCATATTTGTCAAGCTAAACAGAACATAACAAACCGGATATTAGGGTCTGATAGCATTTATATAAGTTATTTTCTTGAAAAAAAGAGATTAAAGTTTGTTTAAGGCCATATATGTAAAGTTTTGTAAAGTTACTGGTTTGCAAATAAACAGTCAACGTTTTTAGGCGTGTTCTACATACATAGCTGATGGAGGGCTGGCAAATATTATCCTCCACAGAGCCTTCGTTAATGCTTTCCGCTTCGATCAAAATAGTTTCCAATAAGTCCGAGCTAATAAAATGCAATTTATGATTTCTCTGAAAAATTTGACTTTCACGTGCCCTTATTATTGTTTGAGCTATGGAGGAATTCGACATATGGAGGTTCGAGTTACGGAAACAAAATTGCTCAGTAAACGCTATTGCTACTCAATTTTGTTCGAGTTAAAGAAAATTTGAGTTATAGAAGTTCGACTATATATGTACATATGTAGTACATACATACTATGTACATTAGCGTGGAAGGAAAAACACTTTTTTCAAAACACCTGCATCATTAATGAATGACAAAAAATTTAAATTTTGAAAGTCATCCTTAAGTAGAGCATCGACTATCAAGTCTAAGAAATCAGTCAGAAAACTCAAAAAATCTGAAATAATTGTGATTTTAAAATGTATGTCAGCACTGTAAAAATTTTCGCTGGTTATTGCACCAACTAAAGTGACAGGGCATTTTACAACTTTTTCACAACCATATTATAAAATTAATCAACCTTTAAAATTATTTCGAACATTTGCCAAAAATAACGCACACATTTCAAAAACGTGACTACATTATATTAAAAGGATTTTTGAAATTTTTTGTATTTTTTAAAATTCTGTAAGTCCGATGATTTCCTACCGATATAAACAGTTGATATCGTTTTGAAAAGCTGGGGCTAACTTAGATTTATAATACTTTTTTTTTGTACACACCTTTTAGGGTTAAATCACAATTATATAAATTTTTTTAGTTTTGACCGATTTCTAAAAATATATCGTCGATGCGCCACCTCAGGATGGCCAGCAAAAATTTTTTATTTTTTATAGATTATAGAGCTGGGACTTTCCGATTTTTTTTCGAATCGATTTAATTCGATTTTTTAAGTAGTGAAAATCGATTAAAAATCGATTTTTTTTTTAAAAAGTCTAAATTTGGTTTTAACTTTTATTTTCGAACTGAAGTATATATTTTTTTTAGTACAATTCATCATTTATCATTATTTATAAAAAAAACATCATTTAGAACAAAAATAAAAATAGACAAAGGAAAATAATAACATAACTAAAATTAAAAAACTCATGAGACCCAATTTAAGATGATGTGAATTAAAAATTAAAGCTCGCTTTAAAAAGAAAAAGGAAAATAATAACATAATTAAAAATAAAAAACACATGATATTTAATGGTGTGGTAACATCCCTAGACATAAGTACTCCTTTAGCAGCACTAGATTTTTTATAAAAATCGACCAATTGTTCCTATGGCAGCTATATGCTATATGAAACCGATTTGAACTAAATCTGGTCAGAATATACAAAACCAACATAAATGCGTATTCTATTAGTTTGGTTAAGATATCTCAAAAAACAAAGATTTTTTCATACAAAGATTTACTTTTCGATTGAGCGTCTCTATTGCAGCTATATGATATAGTCGACCGATTTGAACCAAATTTGGTCAGGATGTATAATACCACTCCAATTGTATATCGTGTGAGAATGGTTGAGATATCTCAAAAATTTAAGTAGCTTTTTATACTAAAACTTCATTTTTGATGTATCGTTCCTATGGCAGCTATATGATATAGTTGTCCAATCCAAAAATAAAAACAAACTTGATCTGCGTACGGTACCCAGGAACCTACATACCAAGTTTAAAGTCTCTAGCTCTTATGGTTTCTGAGATCGACGCGTTCAAGCAGACGGACGGACGGGCGGACAGACAGACAGACAGACGGACATGGCTAAATCGACTCGGCTGTTGATCCTGATCAAGAATATATATACTTCTGCCACGCCCCCTTCTGCCTGTTACATACATTCTGCCAAATGCATTATACCTTTTTATGCCCATTTTCAATGGGCTCAGGGTATAAAAAGGTCAAGGTCACTCCACTCTAATGTACATACATACATCATTTACACTTATCATACATTAATCAAAGATATACAATTTATAATCAACTATAGGTATGAAATTGCACAGATATGTACGTAAGCTAGTATATGTACATATGTACATGTACGTATGATGTATGTATGCACAAATGTATAAATGTTTGTTTCTGGCAAGTTTACGGAAAATATTTACAATAGTTCCGGTATCTGAACATCGCCATTTCTCAGATGCGTAAAAGTGGGATTTGCTTATTTGTAAATATAAATACGGACATTATATATATAATCACAAATACATATATTTTGTATATTTTCATCTTGTACGCATCACTTTCTTATTGAATGTTTCGCTCTCTCTCTCTCTCTCTCGCTCACAACATGTTGAACTTTTGCACTTTTCCGTTGGCAGAACAGAGCGAAGGAAGAGCAAAATTGTTTATAACAGAGGCTATTGCTCTTACGATGACAAGACGATTTCGTAGTATGCAACCATACCCTTTTCTCGATATAATTCTGTTATTTTGTCATTATTTATGTAACAAGTACAACTAATACTAATTCTAAATTCAATATATTCTTATTGAAAAAATTGTGATTGATTTTCAGCTTATATATATGACTTTAGATATGTTCATGACGTTAATTTTTACTAACATTTATAAAATTAAAATTTTATTACGATTTAATGTTTTGCACTCATGTACACTGTCCTGAACTTTACATTTTTGATGATATTGTTTTCAGGTTTAATTTTTTCACATATAAATATAAAAATCTTAATTTTATGTACAATTCTAGATGTCTTTTAAAAAAATTACTAATATTTTTGAAGATACTTTTGAAAAATGCTACCAAGAAGTACATCAATAATAGTCTAAATTAGAAAAGGATTTGATTATTAATTGTTAGTAGAAAAAGTAGCGATCCCATAATTAAATGTAGTCTTAAAAAAAAATGGATTACATCTTTGGAAAGGGTATACACCAACTTTCTAGCTGCTAGAAATGCTGATATCTGGCTAATTATTCGTGGTTTTTCCTACCATTTTATTTTTCATTTGGCTTGTTATGCGCAGTTTTCTTTCTTCTTCCGTGCTATAAAAACCGAAAGTGCAAAGTATTTTCAATATTTCAAAGCGCAAGAGAGTCATGTTCGGTTGATTACGGAAAGTTTCGCTTTTTTTTGTTTTAAATATAATATATTAATAATTGTGAATTCAGTAGAATTAAATGCGAAACCGATTAATAAAACAAACTGATTCAGTTATAAATATATTTAAATTTTCTAAAGTGTGGCTTATGTGAAGCTAGACAACAGAAACAAAACTTATTTAAAAATGCGCCCATTTGGCAATGATATTACAAACATCGCGAATAACAATGGTGCCGGAAATAACGAAGATCGTTCAAATGGTAATGATAACAACTCCAACAACAGAGATAGCGGTAATTCGGAATCCTCGAGCAATGAAACAACACTGGACACTGAATCAGATTCACGCATACCAGAACATATAGCCAGAATAGGCGGCATAGTAACTTTCTCTCCAATCGCCGGACGTGGAGTAATACGAGTGGTACGCCGTTGTGAGGATGCTAAGGAGAATCACAAGCTAGGTAACTGACAACACAAATATTTGTTATTAGTTAAATTAAGGGCCGTTTTCTCATCATGCTTTTAACCTTACAGTGTAGACAAATTGGCCTTGAAGGGAACTTTGATTTTCTTGTCAAAAATTTAGTTGCAGGCAGGCTGTAAGTTACAGGGCGGATCATCCATACTATAAGGGCTTAACATTCGCCAACTACGATTATTTCGGTGTTGCTAAGGGCAACGCCATAAAGTATATCAATTATTGCATACCTTTAGGGTCCTGAATTGCTTATCATCATTTATCCTAATTTATAACCGCGATTTTTATCTGATATTAATGAGAATAAGCAGAATAATAGCTAAAAATAACACGAAACGTTATTAAAAAACAAAAGAATTTTATACTCAAAAATGTGGGTGCAATATGTTGTTTTTGCGATTTGCATTGGACAACCGTGGCGTGGAATAAATTTGAAAGGCTATTGAATTACTCCACATTCATGGTAATCCGTCTACCATATTTGGTTGTACTAGCTCTCAAAGCGGTTGAGATATAGGCACAATTCACACAAAAATTTCCGGATTTTAAATTTTGCGCCAAACCTTCTGACAAGTGTTGCTCATTTTTTAAAAGTGTGACCCTTTTTGTGGAACCGAGCTGCCAACTTAGTCACATTTCTAAATGTGACGTTAAAATCAAGATGAGAGAACGAAAAAAGTTAAAGCCTACATTTAGAGTAAAGTTCCCTATGAGTAAAGTAGGCTTTGAAATTAAGATGAGAAAACGGCCCTAAGTGATGTAAATCCAAATTTTAGATCGAGTTTTATATCGAAATAGAAAATTTACAAAACTAAGTATCGAGTTGTAGATATATGGGGAAAATAGTAGATCGAGTTGAAAATATCGAGTTTTCTTAACATTTTTTTTTTTTTTTGGAAAAGTAATACACGCAAATACACGCGTTCTTTTATTACAAATATTATCTTTTTAATACCGTTTTCATGCTTTTTTTAAAAATTGAACGACTGAACTCAATTCTACAAATTAACTACAATGAATAATCCCCTGTGAGTTGTTGAATTTTTTGGGAAATCGATACAATCAACTCGATAGATCGTCAAAAGAATCATCGAGTTGAAGTACTTAATAATCGCTTCCAAGAAAATCCAGTTGTCGATATTTCGATATATTTGTACACCACTAGTAAAATTCATTTTCAAAACAAAACAAAAACTGGCCAACAGCCAATTTCAGTTATTGCGCACTGAGATTGAGGTGAAGAGTATTCATTTATCCCACAAAAAAAAAAACCTCTACACGAGGTAAAACTCTGGGGACGAAAGCATATTGTAGCCTAAAATTTCTGATACAGAATTTCGTGACGAACAAAATTGCGCATACAAATTTTAAATAAAAATATTAATTATTAAAAAAAAAATTGACATTCTGCAATGTGAGCAAAAAGGGTGAGCTTATTTTGTACATAAAAATTAATTTCTGGGCAGTGCCGAATGTTAATTTTATTTTTAATAAAATAAATGGGCTCAGGGTATCCTACTGTCGGGCGTGATCGACTGCAGCCGCACCTCACTACTATTAGCCGTTTACTAACACTGATCTTGTCATACGGTCACAAGAAGCTTTTCAACTATCTGTATAATCTTCTCCCTAGGAGGTTGGTGAATGTAAATAGTGAACCGTAGGCAAAATTTTGTATTTTTAAATTGCCCGATTTTTGATTAATCACCCCCTATTTGGGGTAATTTTTTTTTTTTTGAGGTTGGTTCGAACTTATAGACAATTACCTTCGATTTTAAACTCGTCTGTAAATTGCTTTATTTACATACCTTAAAATGAGTGAAGGGTCGACACAGGCCACATCGAAGAGGTCAACAATGTAACACTTAGGAAAGGTGCTTGTCTCGGCTGAAACGGGTACTCCAAAGCTCAGAACCGGGACTCTACTTGGAAAAGTAAATTGGATCAACTTTTTCTTTATTTTCTTTCTAGCTTTTTTGTTATTTATTCCATGTTGCTGGTTTATGTAGCATTTTGCTTACAAAGTTACGGTGCTCTACAGCTGTTTATATATCGATGCTATATCTATATATCGATAGTTCGGACTATGAGCCAGGGAAGGAAATTTTATATACATATTGTATGCTGGCTCGCACAATACGGCATCATATTCTGCAACAATTTCTGACACCTCGTGACACTAGTCAAAGTATTAACATTGACTTCATTTAAAATGTGCTTCACCCAGCGCTGAAGCCAAAATCACTGCCGTCAATGTGAACAGTACCTTTCATTTCCACACAGCGCCGCAGCTTCGGAAAGTTCACTAAAATGAAACATTGAAACAGTTCGTGGGCAATAAGAAAGTTCCATAAAAATAACACTAGGCAACAGCCAAAAAATTACACGAACCAAACCCACTTTTTTGGATAGATTTAGGGCCAAAAACGACGAAAAACATTTTTTTTTTTTTTCTATGGTGAAATTTTTTTTTTAGAATTTTTTAAAAATCTGGCTTTTTTTTCGTACTTTTTTTCAGAGGTGCGCCGACTTATGTCATCATTACTCGAGAATGACAAATTTTCAAAAGCTTTACTATTTCTGAAAGTCAATGAATATATATATAATTCATTAATACAAAGTTTTGGATTTAAACTTATAGTTTAAGAGATATCAATTTTTGAATTAAGAAAATGATGATTTTTTTAAAGCTTTTTTTTTTTTAGCTTTTTTTACTTTAAAATTCGAGGAAAAGTCAAAAAAAATTTATTAAATTTTGTCTTTAATTTTATTTGCATAGCTGCATTAATTACGCGTCGTTAAAGATAAGTCTTATCAAAATCTGTGAGGAGACGGCGATATAATATTTTTTTGTGTCTAGGCATGTTTTTGTCGACTTTTTTGACTTCCTTGTTGAGTGTCATAACCTTTAGTATGAAAATTTTTTGTGATTTTTAAGATATCTTCACCAATCTCACACAATATCAATTTGTTATTATTTTACATATTTTGACCAAATTTGGTTCAAATCGGTCTACTATATCATATAGCTGTCATAGGAACGATGGTTCGAAAATCAAGGTTTAGTATGAACAAGTTTTTTGTTTTTTAAGATATTTTAACCAATCTGACAGAATATGCATTTAAGATGGTCATCTGAACTATTAAATTTGTTTATATATATATAGCTATATTAATTACCAATCGTTGCGTATGTTTACTGTTAAAATATATGGAAGGACGGCTAAGTTACTAGTATATTAACAATGAAACAATTTTTACGCAAAGGTAGATTTTCGAATGATCGGTCCCATGGAAGCTTTATCGACCGTTCGTATCGATTGTTCCTATGGCAGCTATATGATATAGTGGTCCGATTTCTACCTAATTTGGTAAGGATGTAATGGGCAATTAAAGATACCCAATTTATGAGTTTTATTGAGATTTCTCCAAAAACAAAAAAGTTTTTTATACTAAAACATGATTTTCTACCGATCGGTCCTATGACAGCTATATGATATAGTGGACCGATTTGAACCAACTTTGATCAGGATGCATAAGACCAACTTATATGCATATTCTATCAGTTTAGTTAAGATATCTCAAAAAACACAAAAGTTTTTCATACTAAAACTTGTTTTTAGACCGATCGGTCCTATGGCAGCTGTATGATATAGTTGACAGATTCGAACCAAAATAAATCAAGATGTAAAGGACAACAAAGAGTACACAATTTGTGAGTTCGATTAAAATATCTTAGAAAATAAAAAAGTTTTTCATACTAAAGGTGAATTTTCGACTGATCGTTCCTATGGCAGCTATATTGAATAGTGATTCGATTTGAACCAAATTTGGTAGGGATACATACCACATTACTAAATACATAACCAGCAATATTGGATGATATATCTCAAAAAACAAAAAACTTTTTCATACTAACCCTTGTATTTCTAACGATCGTTCCTATGGCAGCTATATGATATAGTAATCCGATTTAGATTAGGTCAGGGTGTATGAGACAGTCCCAAATACACTATCTGTGAGTTTCGTTAAGATATCTTAAGAAACAAAAAAGTTTTTCATACTAAATGTCATGCCGCTCTACAAGGAAGTCATAAAATTCGACAAAAACATGCCTAGACAAAATAAAAAATAATACATCGCCGTCTCTCCACAGATTTTAATAAGACATATCATAAACGACGCGTAATTAATGCAGCTATGCAAATAAAACTAAAGACAAAATGTGATAAATTTTTTTTGACTTTTCCTCGAATTTTAAAGTAAAAAAAGCTTAAAAAAAATCATCATTTTCTTAATTCAAAAATTGATATCTCTTAAACTATAAGTTTAAATCCAAAACTTTGTATTAATGAATTTTAGAAAAATTCAATGGCTTTCAGGAAAAGTAAAGTTTTTGAAAATCGGTTTTGGCGTTCTCGAGTAATGAGGCGCACCTCTGAAAAAAATACGGAAAAAAAAGAAAAAATTTAAAAAAATTCTGAAAAAAAAATCTCACCAAAAAAAAAAAAAAAAAAATGTTTTTCGTCATTTGGAGCCCCAAATCTATCCAAAAAAGTGGGTTTGGTTCGTTTAATAGACAAAAAGTTGAAAATTGTTGCCTAGTGTAATTATTATTTAATTTTGAAAATACATCGAAATATATATGTGTTTCCTAAGCACTGCTTACGACATTACGACATTACGACAAATCGGTTTTGGCGTTCTCGAGTAATGAGGCTCACCTCTGAAAAAAGTACGGAAAAAAAAGCCAAATTTCAAAAAATTCTGAAAAAAAAATCTCACCAAAAAAAAAAAAAAAAAATGTTTTTCGTCATTTGGAGCCCCAAATCTATCCAAAAAAGTGGGTTTGGTTCGTGTAATAGACAAAAAGTTGAAAATTGTTGCCTAGTGTAATTAACCCTCTACCGCATATAGTGCCATATATGGCTTTTCATTTTTAACGAAATTTATTTTAGTTTAAATGATATCTCAGCGAAACGGATTATTATTGGCAAATATATTTGCACTATTTTCTATTGGAAAAAAATTTAAAAATAATTATAATTTGGCTTTATTTCGTGTTTTTATGTATTTTGTTAAGACGTCTTTCGTGAACGAAAATGAATTTTGATGAATTTGATGAACAATGAATTTTCGTATGAAGTTTTCACAACAAAAAACAATTTTTTATGTTGAAGAGTAATTTTTGTCTCAAAGAACATAGAGTAATCTTTTATAAAAACTAATAATTTGACTGTAATTAAGCCTTATATTTATTATTTTAAGCAAAAACTGAAAAAGCCAATATCCTATTTTCTCCTAAACTATTTACCCAAAAAAAAAAGTTTGCTCAAATATTTCTTAATTTATACCAAACACACTTTTATATGCATGATAAAAATGTTTTTCTTTAATGATTCTATGAGCATGCAGTAGAGGGTTAAAACAAACAATTGGCGCGTTTAGTTCAGTACACAATATTAATCTTATGCATATTTACCAAATTATGATTATTTCTGAGCTTTTCACACAAAATTCGCTAGCATTCCTTGTTTCTTTCAATATCACCTTTTGCTTTTCTAGGGAATCAGTTTCGATACCACATTATTTTAAAAACTATGAAAATGTGTTGCAAGCTGCAATCATAAATCTAACGCTAAGCTTGCTATAAGCTATACATCTAAAAGCTCCGTTTATTGAGTGTTACTTTCATTATTTCATAGCCTTTTGACTGCCATATCATTAGAATAATCAACCTTAAAAATGCATTCATATTTTATAAAATATAACATGCCTTTAACATATGTTGAGCACATTCCAATAGCACGTCCCTGCCAGATATTTAACATTTTAACATTTAAAACTTTTGTTTTTTACCAATTTAGGTAATCTTAGAAATTATGTAATTTATATGTTTTGAGCCTGATCTTAACAGTCCATATCGTGTCGAAAAGCAAACATTTAGGGCTAACTATTATTACTAAAGTTGGGAAACCTGCACTGCGACCTCTTGAATCTATTGTGCCCCCTTCTGAGCCTATAGCTCGATCATCAATTCGATTTCTCGCACGAAGTTCCATTGCTTACGATTCCTAGTTTGGATAGGTGACTTCACAGTCTATAATGCCCTGTCAGTAGACCGGTGAGTATCCTGAGTCTATTCTTTCCCAAAGTGATTACTTGTTTGAACCGTTTTTGGTTGTAGTTGCCTAGGAGATATTTGGCTTGCCTGAGTCCTGTGGTATTCTCCCAGTGCGACTGCTGCAGTCGCCTCTCCTCTTAACGTAGGTAATCCCGGATTGTGTGACTTCCTATTCCACAAAACGGTTCAGGACCTATTAGGAGCTTTCTTGCTCCCATTCTGGCTAGTTTTTCAGCTGCTTCGTTGCCTGCTATTTCCCTGTGACCTGGGATCCATCTAAGGGTTAGCCTATTGAGCAATCCCAGTTGGTTTAGGTTCTTCCGCACTTCGTGCACTACTTTAGACGTAACCTTCGTCCTGTCGATTGCATTTAGTGCGAATGGCTATCGGATAGAATAGCTATGTCTCTATTCCGATAGTTACGTTTAAAGTTGAGATCGACACACCTCCCTATTGCACATACTTCAGCTTGAAAGATGCTGGTGTATGCCCCTAGAGATTCATGGTATGATATCCGAGGGCCCACAACACCTAAGCCTGTGCCCTGGTCTGTAAGAGATCCGTCAGTGTACCATTTTATAGTGTGTTCTCTCATAGGGTGGACCTCATCGAGTATTGCCCTTTTTTTTACTGCTTAGATTTACTTCGAAGTTTTTCTCGAACACGTGTACAGCTGTCATTTCGTCCCTTGCTTGTACCAGTAGCGGGAGATTATCTCATAGCAATCCTACATCTCTGTGACGGTGATGAGGTGCTCTCTTTCACCCCAGGCTATTGCTCCGAGTGTGAGCATCGGCCTGACTACCATTAGGTATAGCCATCTTATTATCTTCGGTGATGTGCCCAATGATTTCCCGGCTGTACTGCGACATGTGTAAAGTGATCTAGAGCACTTTGCTATCGCGTTCTTAACTTTTGAGCCGAAGTTTAATTTACTGTAACAGTATGCAGACGTTGGCCTGATCATGATCCTTATTTCGATTGTATCTTCTTGTACCGGGATGCTAACTGGGAAGTAGGTCTCGAATAATAGCTCTAGTCTCGCTATGCTACTGCTAGTGAAGGTGTCATCCCCTGACCTTTCTAATCTCCTTGTTATAGGAGGTAAGGCTTTCCCGGTATGAGTCCCATATTCCGTCCCTCTTCGCTCTGTTGAAGAGGCGGTGGGTGGTGAGTCTCAGCCTTTTGAGGCTATCGCTCTACCATGGGGCAACTGCTTCTTTGCAATTTCTTCCAAAATGACAGCTTTCTTCAAAGGCATTTATAATGCTACTGTTAAGGTTGCCTACAACTCTCTTTAATTTCAGTGGTGCCCGTTCTTTCATTAGATAGATTAGGGCTAACTAAGAAAAATGAGAATTATTTATTTTATCAATTATATCAGGTTTGTTGAGTTTTGGGCTGATTTCTCAGAATACATCGTCTGTTCGTCAATAATAGTACTCCGTCCTAATAGACTTATCGCTTATTAAATAGAAGAGTTTCATAAGAAACACGAATTATGAGTTAATGATGCATAAATGTTTGTAATGTAATAATTTACGTTGTGTCAAAACTTCATTATCCTAGCTTTAATATAAACAGCGTGAGAAGAGTTAATGTATGACCGCTTTGCATGCAGACATACGGCAAGTGAAAACACTAAATGCGTTTACATGTATGTATCTCGAAATGACATTTGAAATATTTTGAAATATGACATTCTTCTAGTAAAAGGGCGATATGTACATACTCAGAGAACTGCAACGGGTAAGAGATGTTCGATCAGGCTCGAGCGCTGACTCGTACCCGTTGTTATTTTTTTACTTTGGTTGAGCGATCGGAGCGGATCGTTCGAATCGAGTGTTTGATTTTTTCACTTTGGTTGAGCGATCGGAGCGGATCGTTCGAATCGAGTGTTTGATGCGAACGATCAGTTCGAATCAAATCCTCCGCGATCATGCTGATCGTTTGTGAGCGTTCGTTTCGATCGAGTCACGAGTCATGATCGAACTTGCTGGCTGATTTGATATGATGCATACCCGTCTTCTTCAAACGATCGATCATCGAGTCATACTCGAGTTGACTCGTTCAGAAAATGTTCGAGGCAGAGCGCGCACGTGGCAGCATTTGCGCTTACAATGAAATTTATTTCTGTGTGTAAATATGTATATACATATGAAAATGCAATAGTATTTATGCTTAAAACGTTTATATATAATATTATTTAAGGACTAATAAAAAAAAAACTATTGTAATTATTTACAGACTAGAAAAAAGTATCAATCTTTAACTAAAATAAAATAAACTATACTTTTATAATTTTTTTTAATTTTAGTTTTAATTTAAAATTTTAATGTTTAAAAGACATTTTCATCATTTTATTATAATTTTAATCAACTTTTCTAAGCTGACATTAAATAAATAAAAAATATTTTATTAAAATTAAATAAATATTTTTTATTGAAATGTGTGTACATAATTGCGTTTATATACAAATGTATTTACATTAATATAAATGTACATATGTATGTACATCAGAGAACTGCAACGGGTAAGAGATGTTCGATCAGGCTCGAACGCTGAGTCGTACCCGTTTGTGAGCGTTCGTTTCGATCGAGTCACGAGTCATGTTCGAACTTGCTCGCTGATTTGATTTGATGCATACCCGTTTTCTTCCAACGATCGGATCGATCATCAAGTCATGCTCGAGTTGAATCGTTTAGAACAGCGGTGGGCAAGCCCTTGCTCACGCTGGTCAAAACGGTTAATTGGCTTGCCTGCGATTTTTGACAATACAACAACTTTTGACGTTGCGCGAAAATTTTTTATGACCCCCAATAAAACAAAACAACAAACACACAGCAAATGCTCGAGTTTCGGCTGCGACGCGTACCGTCATAAAAGTGTTCATATTGCTAAGATTTATGACTTTAGAAGCGTTTTGTACACTGTGTGAAAAGTTTTGATGCGTTTTGATCTTTACCACATAATAAGCGTTCGACTTTATTAAAATTTCTTTTAGTGTATAATTGTTTTGGCTCATCAAAAACAAACAACAACCACACAAATCTTTTGTCGCGGCGCACAGAATCATTAATGTGCTCTTTTTGCTTTAATTTATGACTTCAGAAGTTGTGTTTGTTGTAGATCACGATCGGGTACGATCGTATGACTCGAGCGCTACTCGACCCGAATTGTTCGAAAGCAAAACAATCATACCCGTGACTCGATCGAAAATAAAGAGACCCGTGACTCGATCGAACACGTTGCGTTCGAGTCGCTGAGTTGATTTGATTTAATTTTTCGCACTGATGTTTGATCATACCCGTTGCAGCTCTCTGATGTACATGTGCACATTCACTTAGAAAAAGAAGCAGAAAAAAAAATACAAAAACAACACTGTCACTTTCGATCATACTCGAACGATCACGAACGCTCAAAAATCATTTCGATCATTGCTACTCGATCGAAACGAACGCTCAAAAATCAGTTCGATCGTTTCTACTTAAACGTGATCAGATTGAAACGAACGCTCACAAACGATCACGATCGAGTACGATCGTATGCCGTTGCGTTCGAGTCGCTGAGTTGATTTGATTTAATTTTTCGCACTGATCGATCATACTCGAACATACCCGTTGCAGTTCTCTGCTACATACATGTATGTATACACACATTCATACGTCTGCTCACTGAGGCAATCGTTTTGTGATGTTTTATACTCATTCACATTCAGTCTTGCCCGAAGAGTGTAGTGCGTTTGGGAAAGTCCAGATACAACGTTGATGGCACATGTGAGCACTGTTAGATATTCGTTTGTTGGATAACTTATACGTACATCCATACATATATATGTATGTATGTATGTACATTGTTTCGCATAGATAATACGATATTAAAATGGCGCACATGGTGGTTAAAGTAATTGAGCGTTGTGAAAATGCTACTGAAGATTCTCGACTAGGTAAGAGAGATATAGTTGTCGTAAATAAAACTACGTACGTTAATACGTATTTATACATATGTATGTACATTACCACATTTTACATATTTTTTTTATTTTGGTTTGAGTACACTATAAATTTTGAACTATGCAGCCAAACCAAATATAAACCTATGTGCTGTATATGTATGTAATATTACATTAAATACCCTGCAGAACTAAATGTGCATTTGCTTGATTGTCCCTAACGTTGTCCATGATGTTCTTGTCATTTCTTTACGTTTTGTTAGTTTTGTAATAATTCTGCCAGCGTCAACCGCTGCTCGTTCGAAATTTAAAATCAGAGTCAATTAGTATATTATTGTTGGGCAAGAAATTTTAACCAGAGTGACGTAATATTTAAAATCACCGACTTGCCACAAGCAGACCTATTTAGTTAGGGTTCCCGGGTTCGAATACCGCTCTGAAAACAGTTTAAATAAAAAAATTAAATAGATATACGAACGTCGTCAAAGTATCATTCACGTAGTTTTAAGCTCTAAAATAAAAAAAAAATTAAAAAATCAACATAAAAAACCAAAAAAGTTTAAAATATTGGGTAATTGTCTATTAGTTAGGGCCCACCTCCAAATCAAAAAAAAAACCCCCCCAAATAGAGGGCCATTTATCATGAATTTAGCCGAAAAAATTAGTTGGCGGTCTCAACTAGGTTTTTTTTAAAAATGTTTAAAGTTTCCATACAAAATAGCTTATTTTTGTTGTTGCTTGATTTTGAGGTGGGCCCTAACTAATAGACAATTACCAAATATTGTTTTTTACTTTAATGCTTAGGGAATTCTGGGCCGTGTTCCACGAGGAGTCCCTAATGTTTTATTTGTGAAAAACCTTAGGGAATACCTAGGGAGGTGTCCTCTGTCCACGATCCTAGGAAATCACAATGTTAAAGTCCACAACGTTTTTTATACAATGCCCACAAGGGTTCCCTAAGGATTATGGACAAATCCATATGGATTCCACAACTTTTCCTCGATGTCTGGAACTGCTGGTTATGTTATGTGTAGAGTTGTTTATCGCAGTTCACTTGATGGATTTAGTTTAGTAGTTCAATTTTGATGAACGAACTTGTGCTCGTTCTTTTTCAGTGAATGGAATCCCAATTTAGTTGATTCGTTTGACTGGATCACAATTTAGTCGAGGTAATGGTGGGATTCCTGAAACAGATTCGGATTTGGTTTCGTTATAGATATAATTTTATATAATATATCAGCTGAAAACAGCTGCTCCATGCAAAATGTGTAGGTGTGTGCCAGGCAAAATAAAAAAATAATACGTAAAGTGTAGAAACCCTAAGAGATTCACGAAATCATGTCTGACGCTGATTTCGTTTTGATTTCATTGCGATAATTTGGGACAGTGCAAATCGATAATGCTGTGACATTAAATTTATGTGGCACAAAAAATGTGTTATTTCAATGTGTCAGTGTCACCAATGTCATTCCGTGCCTCATATTTTTTGTGCCAGAGCACGTCCTGGGCCATCCAGAAATGACATGTTTGAAATACTTCAAAAAACAAAGTTTGAACTTGGTAAAAAGAATTAAATTATTCAGGAAACGAAAGTGCAAAAACACTTCAAATATGAGGCTGCAGATGGAAGCGAAAACATGCCAGAAACTGATACATTTCTAATCCCTATTTTTTAAATCAATCGACCTGAAATGGAGATTAGAAGCACTTTTTTTTATGTTTCTGAGGATTTCAATTATTTCAGATGCTTTAGCATTAAATGCAAATAAATTGATTGGTTTGGCGACCTTTCTAACTGTTAAATTGAGTTGGTTAGCTGGCTCGAGGTCTTCATGTCTCAACCACCATCGGTAGTAGTCTTCAGGGCGACTACAGTGAACATTTGAGCATTAAAAAACATTGAAACTTATAGTTAACTAGGGGGCTCCGCCCCCTGCTCGCTTCGCTCGCGATATTGAAACGTAAAACAGAGGAGCACTTGTTATATTTTTATTACGGTTCTACTTCAATAATTTGGATACTTGTTAATTAGGACAACCTGATATTTAAGACACTTAATTTTTATCTATAAAATATTCTGTAACCCGGGCACCACACAAACTTATTGATTCTGAAATCCGATCATATTTACGTGTTTGTATGTAAGAATAGAATAAAAGTATAATAGTAAAAAGATTGCAAGTGAAGGCACTTCAACTGCAGTTTCAGTCATTTAAGAGCAAAGGGTCGTTTTTTAACCGTTCTTAAGCAGCAATTATTATCACTTATCAGTTATTTGAGAAGAATTTAAAATTGTTTGTTGTTGGGAATTTCCTGCTGAATGTTATAAGTAGCAAAAAATGAATATAATATAATATTTGGTCGAAATAACTTGAAAAAAAAAAGTTTTTCATTCTAAGCCTTAATGTGAACCCGATTCCTATATTATATAGTAACCCGATTATGACAATATTGTAAAATCTCGTTAAATTTAAAAAAATATTATAAACAAAAAATTAAAAAAAAAATAAAATTGACAGCCTTGAGACTCGAACCGCAGATCTGTTGGGCTTAACTCTACACCATCCTCTGCGCCACCGAGGCACCTAGCCATCTGGCTGACCAAACGCTGCTATATGCAAATCAAAATAAACGCGAACTTTGACCTCGATTTTGACGCCCTTGCACTTCGAATTTTACAAAATGGCGTCTTAAACGTCGTTGAATTTCTTATATCTGTCTTGAGTTAAAATTTTAAGCTTGTATCTTGGCCGTTTGGGCTGTACAATGCTAAATCAGTCTGTTTAAACTTTTTTAACTTTTGTTTTATTGAAAAAATATTCTGTAGTGCGTTTGGGGCTATGTGCTAATTGTATTCTTTGTTTGTCATAACATTCCGATTTGTTGAATCTTTCAGATAAATTGGGTATATGTATATATAAGTGATCTGTATGATTTTGGTTGTACTGGTTGTTGTTTGGTTTTTTTTGTGTAGTTGTTTTTTAATAAGTGATATAATTAGGTGGTGAGGAAAATTATTATTTTTAAGGATGTCTATTACTTGATTTTTTATGTCTTGATGGTATATGGGATCGCTCAAAGTTAGCATTCTATTGATACAGCTAAGTGTTGTGTTTATGATCTTGTTTTATGGTGTTTTCAAAAAATAATTAATTATGCGACCAGATGAATTTGGTTTTCTGTACCATTTTAATTTTAGTTTATTGTCACATCTGTGAACAGTTGTATCCAGATATGGTAATGTTCCATCCTTTTCTACTTCATATGTGAATTTAATTTGTTTATTGTAAGAGTTTAATGCATTAAGTGTGTTTTGTATATCCTTTTCCTTAATACCGTCTTTACACTGGGCGCATGATTGACTTTTAGCCGTTAAATAGAAGGTGCGGAATTGTTTTCCATGGGAGAACTGTGGATAGAAGAGGACAATCATGCGTTCGCATCTTTCAACATGCGCCGCATCTTACGAAAGTGTGGCAGCATTTTATTTAGTATTTTTTTGAAGTGTTGCATATTTTCGGGGTATGGGTAGCGATCAGCTGATTTTGTCATCGATAACCGGAAAAATTCAAATTGTACTGCGTAAAGAAAAATTAAAAAAAAAAGAATAAACCCAAACACGAGCTCAATAATCATTTTAGTACGCCAAATATAATTACCGAATGTACCGCTTGCCATTTTAACATATTTTCACTAATTTTATTTTTTAAATTGCAGTAAAAAAGTTTTTTTTTTTCTTCTTGATTCCTGAGATTCCTTACTTTGAAAGGCTTAACAGCTGTTTTCGAAGGTGCGACTCAGTGTAAGTGCTCCGCATCATTTTTCCGCACCTTCGACAATGATACGGCAGTCTAAATCTGGTATAAGCCCCGGTCAGACGAGCGTTTTTTCACCGACAGTAAATTTTGCCATTCACAATATTCGCACACAAAAATCCCATCGGTTAATTTCTCATAAAATTTGGCAACACTCTATTATTTCTGTATGCATTTCAGTGACTTGAGTTGAGCGACGCAAAAAACCGATGAAATAGGACGTGTTCTATTTCTATCGGTGAGCGTCGGTCAAAAACCGACCCTGTAAAATTTTGTGTGTTCACACGACAACTGACAGCTTTTCAGCAAAGAGTCTCGGTGAAAAAACGCTCGTCTGACCGTTGCTTTAGTTATTGCAACTAAGTCATCAACATATTTTGTTATGAATCTTGGTTTGAAATTAAGCTTCTTAAAGTATTGCCTAAAAGATCTTCGATGACTATATCTGCTATGACAGGAGTTGCAGGGGATCCCATAGGCGTTCCTTTGAGTTGGGTGAAAATCTTGTCATCATATTTAAAATAGCTGTTTTCCGTTTCGCAAAATTTTATGATGTCCTGTGTATTCTGTGTATTTTGTAATTTCCGTCCACTTTTTACTGATGATGTTTAGGGCTTAGATGATTAGACAAGACATCTGAAAATAAATTAAATAGTTATTAATTAATTATCACTCATTTAATAATTACGCTGTCATACCACTTGGTTGCACATTATTGTTCGGTGGTATTGGCGTTTCGTCTTTTTCGCCGTTCATGTTTACATAAAACAACTCCTCATAGCTCATGATTAATCTGAATATAATTAATTGAAGGAAAATAAATATGCTTATCATTTTACAAAAAATGAATCATTTTTACCGATATGTTGCAATTTATTACAGTAGTATCTGATGTTTTTTGAAAAAAAATTTGCCTACAAGGGAAGAGTCTTTAGGAAAATTGAAAAAGGACTCGAGATTAATAATTTGGCGGCTATGTAAAATTTTTTTTTTTAATTTTAAAGATTTTATATATTTTATATGTGTTATATTTTTTAATGAAAAAAAAAGCATTGGACTTTTGCAAATTATTGTAGTAAATTTGATTAATGAGCCTATTGCAATTAAAATTTTTGTCTTTGTTGAAAACATTTCAATTACTATGTTCTGCAATACGTTTGTACAACTGTTCAATTACATAATCCGACAATTTCACCATCTGCAAAGAGCCAAATCTTAAAGACTGCTCGCTTAAATGTGTTAGCGAATGGAAAATAAAAGTAACCATTGAAAACATATATAGCATAGGAACATCTTGTACAAAATTATCAAGCAAAATAGAAGCAAGCAAATATTTGTAAATACAGTAATCACTATGAAAAAGAAGTCTAATTCTCAAGCTTAACAGTAAAAAATTATTGTACGTGCAGAATCTAAAATGTCTTACAATACTACGGGCCCAGTATATAGTAAGAAGGTTCGAAGCTCTGTAGCTTTAAATCTTTCGAGTTGGTCAAGACATCTCGATTTTTTTTTAAATTCTGTGGGTATGAAAGTTCTTATTGAAATGAGTTTACTATTCAACATACTAATTGATGACTTACTTAAGGAAAATCGATGACCTCTAACTCTGACGAGAGCTACTAATAAGGTTTTCATAACGCCAAGGCAAACTACATGTAGTCATTTGGAAACTGATTGAGCAAATCAATTGGCAATTTTTTTAATTCTAAGGGGCTTAGAATATTATGGTGCTCTGGTTGTTGACGATTTTGAAAACTATTATTGGTTCGAAAAAGATTCACTGATTTTTTAAAGACTTATCGCCTTTAAAAACTTTCGTCCCGTTGAACTCATTGATTGCACGAGTAAAAACCAGAATGATGTTCACACTCAAAATAAATGCGCGGGCTGGTGCATCAAAAGTAAATGCTCTTACTTTAACTTGAAGATTGCGAACGTGAAAATCTATTCCTTCCTCTATTAATTTTTTCAATTCCTTGACAAATTCTTCTAAGTATGAATTGGGATCATGAGGCTTTGAATTGCCAACATATATTCCAGCTACTAATACGGGCGTTGTGCCATTGACATTGATTAAAATAGGACTAGTTTGCTTATTTGAATTTTTAAATAAAGAAAAACCGCCGAAATTAATATTTAAGCTTGTGCTATTTGACTTGTACCAAAAATGGCTCAGAAAATCTAGAAGAGCAAATTTTACACCGTAGTGTACATACTCGACTGGCTCTACAATTCGCTTAACAATTTCACGTCGAATAGACTTTAAAGTTCTGACATCTTTTAACAAACCGTTAATTTTTTCAGATAACCAAAGTAATAATTCGTTGGATGTCCTTCTGCTAATATTATTTATTAAAGCCCACTGTGCTAAGCGCTCATTGAAATCATTGGAACTGGAATGTTTTACAGAGACATTTGCAGTATCATAGCTGAAGTCGGACAATTTTAAGTCTTCTAAATTAGCTGCATTATTTTCTTCAAGATTATCAGTAGCTTTTGTTTTAATCTTTATATGCTTTGCTTCGCATATCTATGTTCGACTATTGCATAAAGTAAATTCAATTGAATACTTACTTTTTCTTCAGGCTAATTTAATTATTATTTATTTTATTTATATAAGGTACACGAGATTGGTGTAGTTGTCAAAATTTGAAAGAACACAAATGTTTAATTGCACAGAGAACGCAACACAATGTACGACACGGAGAAAACATAACAGCAACAACCATTGTCATTTTTGAATTGCAACATGTTCAAGTCCGTTTCCTGCGCATTGATGAGCTTGCTGGCGAATGTTGACCGTAACTTCTGATTTCGCTCGCTTATAGTTCGATTACCGACCGTTGTTAAAACTGAGTATGGACATAAAATTTGACACTAGAGAGGGAAAAGTGCTCAATATTTATTTGTCGGCGAGCTAAAGCAGTGTTGCCAATGCAATACAAAAAAAAAACCCAAAATTTTAATGGTAACTCTGTTACGTCAACTGTATTTTGTTAACATTTTTTAACTACACAACTGATTAAGTTACATAGAAAATGAAAATCGGCGAAGTGTAAGATATTTAGTGTGTTCTAATTCAAGTAGGAAGAATATACAAAGTCACATAAAAGTTATGGATTCCTTAATTTTGTTAATAAAAATCAATAATATATAATTTGCGCCTACAGATTGTTTCAGTTTTGGCTAACATTCTTGCCATATTGTCCTGGTTGAAAAACACCAGACGTCTTTGTTTTGTTTTGAAATGAATAACGGCCATTTTAAGCTGAAAAAGTTTGAATAATTTCAATTTCAATTTGTCGGTTTCCAACACTGTTAGTGAAACAGCTGATTTTCGCTAGGCTGCCTGTAAGAAGAATGAAATTTTCAATCCTCTTACACCCCTTGGCAAAAATGGCAGCCATTTATTTGAAAACAAAACAAAATGTTTGGAGTTATTCAACAAGAATACAAAATCTACAATATAGGATACAACTGAACTCATCTTTGCACCCTGAATATACAAATTTTTTTTTATTTTTATTAAAAAAATGCAGAAATCTGCAAAATATATATATTGAGCTACCAAACATATAATATCCTACATTTTCCATTTCCCAGGCCTCCTCAATGTGTTCTAATCAGTTGTGTGTTTAATTTAAACAAAGGGCGCAACTAAAGCAACAGAGTTACCATTATACTTTAGTTAATTTTTGTGTGTTGCATTGGCAACACTGGCTTTCTCTAGGCCTTAAGGCCAATATCGAGTAGAGCAGAACGACCTACCAGAACGTCAAACTTCATATAAAAAAAACGGTGGCGTAAAGACAAGCGGAAAAATTTGACAAGTGTGTCCGCTAGCCGATATGGTGTTAACCAGAGAAATGGCGTTGCCAGATAAAAACTGGCGTTGTTTAGCACTGTTTGTCAAAAGGTAAAAAAATAACGATTTCAAATATCATTCGAGTGAAAGATGGCCGGGAAAAACTCTAAAATATATAAAATTAGCCGTTTGGATTTATTTGATACGGATGAAAAGATAATGCTGATTAAAGAGGTAGAGAAGCAGCCCATTTTGTGTGATTTGTTCCATAAAAGGCATTACGATGCTGTCTTTATTAAAAGAGCTTGGGAAAACGTAGCATTTTATTTTAAATTACTTTGTTTCAATTTGCGCAAAACTGACACAACAGTGCTGCCACTCAGCTACTTGTCATTTTTGTGTGACATTTTGCAACACTGTCTCTCCGCCTGCCATCAGCAAAATATAGAACACTTTACGCCGGTGGAAATTTCTGCTCTACTCGAAACTGGCCTTTAAGGTGAGTACTCAGAAAAAGTTTGTCTTCGCTGGCGAAAAACTCCCAATCATTCGCTAGGCCCTAGAAAAAGCCAGTGTTGCCAATGCAACACACAAAAATTAACTAAAGTATAATGGTAACTCTGTTGCTTTAGTTGCGCCCTTTGTTTAAATTAAACACACAACTGATTAGAACACATTGAGGAGGCCTGGGAAATGGAAAATGTAGGATATTATATGTTTGGTAGCTCAATATATATATTTTGCAGATTTCTGCACTTTTTTAATAAAAATAAAAAAAAATTTGTATATTCAGGGGCAAAGATAGTTTCAGTTGTATCCTATATTGTAGATTTTGTATTCTTGTTAAATAACTCCAAACATTTTGTTTTGTTTTCAAATAAATGGCTGCCATTTTTGCCAAGGGGTGTAAGAGGATTGAAAATTTCATTCTTCTTACAGGCAGCCTAGCGAAAATCAGCTGTTTCACTAACAGTGTTGGAAACCGACACCCCTTAGATCTGGCAACTCTGAATTTTTTTTCTGAGGACTGCTCAGCTAAACCGCTGCTGAAATTTCTTCTATCTAATTTAGACAGCTTTTTTTTTTTTATATGGAGTTGACACCTCGCGAACAACATTTTTTTCTCGAGAGTACTCCGCTTAAAGGTGAGTACTCAGAAAAAGTTTGTCTTCGCTGGCGAAAAACTCCCAATCATTCGCTAGGCCCTAGAAAAAGCCAGTGTTGCCAGTGCAACTCACAAAAATTAACTAAAGTATAATGGTAACTCTGTTGCGTCAGTTGCGCGCTTTGTTTAAATTAAAAAAACACACAACTGATTAGAACACATTGAAGAGGCTTGGTGAATGGAAAATGTAGGATATTATATGTCTGGTAGCTCAATATATATATTTTGCAGATTTCTGCACTTTTTTAATATAAATAAAAAAAAATTTGTATATTCAGGGTGCAAAGATGGTTTCAGTTGTATCCTATATTGTATTCTTGTTGAATAACTCCAAACATTTTGTTTTATTTTCTAATAAATGGCTGCCATTTTTGCCAAGGGGTGTAAGAGGATTGAAAATTTCATTCTTCTTACAGGCAGCCTAGCGAAAATCAGCTGTTTCACTAACAGTGTTGGAAACCGACAAATCCTTAGATCTGGCAACTCTGAATTTTTTTCCTGAGGACTGCTCAGCTAAACCGCTGCTGAATTTTCTTCTACCTAATTTCGACTCCGTCTTTTTTATATGGAGTTGACACCTCGCGAACAACTTTTTTTCTCGAGAGTACTCCGCTTTACCAAATGATTGGGAGTTTTTCGCTAGCAAAGACAAACTTTTTCTGAGTACTCGCCTTTAGCGCACAGAGTTTTGCGAAAATTGTCCGTTTCTAAGCCACTGGGTCCACTGGGCTTATAAGTTGAATGAAAAATTTAAAAATGTTACGGAAACACTTTTGCAAACAAATAACTTTATAAAATGAATAGCTAAAAAACAGTTTCAGAAGGCATTAAAAAACTTGCTCTTAGAGGAACAAATATGTTTCTTGTGAGTCCTTTCATCCCTTGGTAATTAATTTCTAATAAAATTAATATTAAATAAAAAATTTAATAAACTCGAAAGCACAATAAAATTCATTAAGCTCTGATAAACCAAAATTAAGATAAGATGTTCTGTGCGCCATTAGGAACCATACATATAAAATTGAACTTTGTATTTTCTCCTGATGCCAGAGTATTTATTTAAAAATTAAAATATTTTGAGTTGAACTCACGATAGCTGCATAAAAGGTTAAAGGACATACAGATATTGTCTTATAAATGAACAAGATAATTATAAATATTCAGTTTTTAAGTATGAATCTTTGAACCAAATCTTATTAAAAGTATAACAACTATATTCTATTGTCAGATCTATCACAATGTGAACTTATGCAAATACCAGATGCAGTTTATCATCTAATGCGCAATACGGAACTACAGACATGCAATTTAAGCGGAAATGTGCTGAAGAAAATCACTCCAAAGTTTGCGCTGAAATTTAGCGCAATTACAGGTGAGAATTTAAAACGAGAGCTGACCCAAAAATACCTGATCTACCATATTCGAATTGGTACATGTTCGCAAACAAAAATTAAAAAAGGGAGAGTGCCGTGCTTTAAAAGCTTAACTTTAAAGTTTGGTGCCTTTTAATTGGTAGTTTGTTTTTGATTAATAGAGAACATGAAATTACAAACAAGAGAAATTTGCTCACGAACAGTAAAATTTGGTAACAGAGTTTAAACAAGGGCGATTGAGCTGCTAAGAGGTTATCATTCCATAAACTGCGAAAATTAAACATTTGTGAGGTAACTGATCCTGTAATCCGAAATTTTTGTGTTATTATTATTTGACGGACCAGTTTTGGGACCGCTCTCTTACTTTGGAATCGATATGATACTAAAGACATTAATATCATATTTTAGATTTAAATCTGTCACATAATCAACTTTCAAGGCTGCCAGATGAATTCGCCAATCTTTCTGCGTTAACGACTCTGAACATTTCTCATAATTCATTTATTGTTCTACCTCAAGTTGTCTTTAAGCTGCAAAAACTAGCAACTTTGGATGCTCATCATAATGCCATTTTAGGTAAGTTCAACTAAAACGTTTTGACGACAAGTCCTCTAATCACTTTCCTTAATCGACAATTTTAGAGATCGATACTGAAGATGCAATTACCAGCGACTGCTTGGCTGTGGTAGATCTGCGTAACAATCCATTAAGCAGAAACTGTCGTCGCAAGTTGCAAGATTTTAAAACAAGTTTTCGCCTAGAGATTTCAGATGACGTCGAAGATGATTGGTAGAACTGGAAGTCTTTTAATAAATGCATCGATATTTCGTCATGTATTCTTTGTAATCTGCAATGTTTTCTATTTATTTAATTTATTGTGTTTTTTTTTTACATAAACTGTATAATCAGTCATGATCCCGTTTTTACTTACATTTGCGTTTGGCATTTCTTATTATTATACATAACGGAATATTTCTTTAAAATTTTGTATAAAATGCAAACTAGTCACTCGGTATTGAAGCTATCTTGATACAAATTGGTACATGAGTGTCTTTTTGTTGCAGAAATTATATGGGCGAAACTGCTAGATAAACAATGATTCATAAGCCACACAACTTAAATCATCAAAATCGAATTACTATATGTATCATATAGCTCACAACGGGATACGTTTTTGTATTTACAACTTTTTTATTTCTGAAGATATTTCAACCAAACTTCCATATAAAATTTTTCTTCAAGTAGGCATTGATATAATTTATTTTCTGTATATCACTGCGGACGGCAGTTCGCTTTAGTGACGAAAGCAGCACGAAGGGTGCGAAAGGTGACTAGCAATATATACAGCTAATATGGAAAATGTGCTATAACTGTCCGATCAGTTATATACCGATCGAAAGCTTTAGTCCTAACTTACAAAATGGCATACTAGAACTTTTTGTAACTCACCTGGTTCACGAGATACGGGGGTGCAAGTGGAAGGGGCAAAATTAAAACGATCGCAGCTAATAGGGCCGTTGGGGCCTACAATTTTTTTTATCAAAAATATTGATATCGATTGATACTTTGATCACCCAAATCCGACAACTAGCTCAAATGAAAATCAAGTTTGAAATTTTTAGTGGACTTCTCAAAATGAGATGAAAAGTCAGTTTGTTTGTATCAATTTAATACTATCAAAGCGCTACAATTGCTAAGATGTAATGATGATGACGAAAATCTAGAAATGTTTTTTCGACGACTTTTTGAATTTTCCGCCAGTTTAGCGGGAAATCGCTATTTCCCGCTAAAATAAAAACCCCCACCGATTCATAACCGTCCTTTACATTTTTTTCTTAAGTACCCAGGTAATAATTTACAGGTGAAATAAGGTTGTTTGGCTTACTTTTTGGCGAAATATTACAAAACGGTTTTAACGATTTTCAATAAGTTGTAAAACGTAAAGTTTCGCGTTTTTTGGCATATGCAACATCAATTTTGGGTGAGTAGTTTGCAAGATATTACCTATTAACTGAATATAGACATTTTTTTAACGAGAATCGAGAATCATTATCGTTTGTTATTACGAAAAACTTTTTGGTTTTATGAGATAGCTCGAACCACTATATCATATAGCTGTCATAGGACCGATCGGGCGAAAATTAGGCCTTAGTATGAACAACTTTTTTGTTTTATGAGATAATTTAACCAAATTCATTAAATATGCATTTAAATTAGTTTTATCCATCCTGATCGAAGGGGGTTCTATTCAGACCACTATATCAGATAGCTGTCATAGGATCGATCGGGCGAAAATTAAGTCTTAGTATGAAAACCTTATTTGTTTTATAATATATCGTAGCCCGAATCGTCCTAAGCAACGTATTTTCGAGTTTTTTCACGAAACTTGTAGAACACATAGATTTGAGGTCGCTGAATCCGAAAATCACATTCATTTTGTTCGTCCTTGTCAGAATAATCGACAGGACCAATTTTACGGCTGTTACCATACAAAATCGCTGGGAAGTACAGGGTACAGGTTTTCTTAATACTACAAATTACAAATATTTGAGAAAAGTTCAATGAACCATGCTTTTTCCAACAGGGGGGCTCCTCCTTAGTATATCTGACCAAATTTGGGTGAAATCGGTGCAGTATATCGTATATATAGCATTGCTGTCATAGGAACAATCGGGGTCAAATTCACCTCTGGTATGGAAAACTTTTTTGTTTTCTGTGACATCTCAACTCAAGCGTAAATTAACTTTAAAAAAGTGTTTTTTATTTAAAATTTGTTTCATAATTAAAAAGAGCACTGTTTTACCTTTCTAATAATGGGTGCATTGCATGTATTTCAGTACTAAAATTAGTTGAACGATTTAAATTTACTTGCGACGAATTGCCAAATGCCGTTTTTTTTGCTCTGAAGAATATAATGAGCAACTTAATGAACATTTTTTCGATAAGCTAACTTTACGAAATTGTTTCAATCAACTTTTTATCTTTTAATCTCAGAATATAATATTAAAGTTTTAAGTTTTAAGTTTTAGTATGCTCGAATGTAGCGAAGCGAGCAGGGGTCTAAATTGCAAAAAAAATGTTGATACCCCACAAAAAAGACCTCTTCACGAGGTAAAAGTCTTGTAACAAAAGCAATTTCTAGCCCCAACATTTCTGATATCTACTTTTGTTACGAACAAAATAAAGTTTAATATAAAAATTTTAAATAAAAATAAAATTTAATACAAAAAATCACGAAAATTGCATTGGGCAATGCGCAAAAAGTATTATGTACAAAAAACTCTCACCCTTTTTGCGTACAGTGCAGAGTGCCAATTTTCGTGTTTGTTTTTTTTTTATTAATTTATATTTTTTGTATGGGATGCTTTAAAAAAAATTTTGTATGAAAAGGAGGAAAATGTGCAAAAAAAAATGTACTTTTTAGAAAGATTAAAAAAAAATCATATTTTAGTATATGTTCTGCCGAAGCAAGAACAAATATAAATATAAGCAAAGAGATTTTCGAAATTTTTTTTGCTGTCACTATTAGAATGGTTTGGAGCAACTTTTTGCATAAAATCATTTTTTATTGAAGCCCTAAGAAAATAGTCAAAAATGTAGATTTTTACATAAATTCAAAAATTTCAATGAGTCCTTAATGGGTTAAGGAAAGTTGTGTATCATTAAAACGGAAGACCCTTCCATTAATACCAAAATGTTAATGGAGTAACTTTAAATAGCGAAGAAATTTAACTTTAGTTTTGTGTAAATATTTTTGACCACCCCTGTGAATTCCTAACGAAACTCCAAGACTTGTCCACAAATTCCGGGACAAATATTGCTTACAATACCGACATGATACCCTACCGCGAAAAGATTTTTAATAGTGATATAAAAATATATCGAAATATCGACAACTCGATTTTCGCGGTTTAAATCGATTAAAATGATTAAATCGATTTCCATGAAAAATCGACAACTTACTGGCACTCATTGTAATTAATTTTCAGAATTAAGTTTTGTCGTTCAATTTTTTATAAGAATCTGTAATATATAAGCTAAATAATTGTCAAACTTTTAATTGAGCATAAAAACGATGCAAGAAAAATAAGATTTCTAATACAAGTACACGTGTATTTTGTGAGTACAATTGCGTTTTTGAAAAAACTAGATATTTGCAACTCGATCTAATATTTGCAGATATAACGACAACTCGATACCTATTTTTGGCGATTTTCTATTTCGATATAAAACTCGATCTAAAATTTGGATTTACATCACTACTTTTTAATAAGCATGTGCAGCATCGGAACATCCATGGCCTTGTCAACGTCAAAATATATTGGCTGCTTCCATGATTTTCGCAATCCTTGCGCCATTGCGACCTGAACGTAATCTTTTGGCGGCAGGGAGTGGTACTCAAAGCTTGACGAAATTTTCATTTCGTCAAAGTATAAAATTCATATCTTATCCACGTCTACCATATCAACCGCACTCTCTGTTAGGTCAATTACAAAATCGAATGGTCCGGGCTGAACATCGACTGAGCGCAGCCAAGTGTTCAATGTGGATAGGCAGGGGGATAGAAAACCCTTTCTTAAGAGAAGGCGACAGGCTCTGGGTCCAACAGCATGTGGGACATAAGGGTGGGGGAGCGTGGCAAATATCAAATTTTTTCGATGAAATAATGATGTAGAAATAATATATGCATTCTATAGAGAACTCTTCAAAGATAAACAAATTTTGAGATCGGGTAAGAATTGTGGGCGTGGCAGCCTCTCAAAGTTGATCAATTTTTCAGTGCGCGCACAAATGTTCAAATTTTACTAAAAATGCTAACTTTAAAACTGATTTGTTGGCCAGTTATACAACCGATCTTTATGTTTTTGGTTTCATATAAAAAGTAAGTTGGATTCTAATTAAAATGCAGGAGAAATGTTATAAAAAAGCACTAAAATTAGTCTATTTTTTGACTTTAATGGAATAGAACTTCTAATGGACTCGTTTGGACTCCATCCCATTACTACAGGAGTCTTCAGTAATCAATTCTCTAATCAAATAGCCCTGGTCTTGCCTGCGTCCAGCTGCGTCTAAGCAAGTTATAGAGTGAAAAGTGTTGCAGCCTCGCAATAAATTGATGATAGAAGAGAAAGAGCGCCGTGCAATTTCATACGTATGCCGGGAACGAGATCTTTCAAGAAAAATTTTTTTTTTTTTTGTATTTAGCGTAAAAAAACTTTATTAAATATTTAACAAAGGACGAAACAGATTCAAATGTGAACTTTGGACAGAAACGAACTGATTTTTTTAAATTTTACATGTAAAATATGCACTGAAAATATTTTTCAACTTTGACCAAAAACTCTGAATCAACCAGTAGGCCTATCTCGCAGTGCAAACACTCATTTTAAAGCTTAAAAATTAATTAATTTAAATTTTTGAAATATCTTTTTTGGTTCAAAAGATATGATTTTTGCAAAGTCCGCAGTTTCTTAATTTAAGATTCTGTGAATATTTTATTCAATGAACTCATCAGGGTTTTCATTTCGCGAAGTTGTTCCAAGAGCTTAGCATTTTGCTTTTGCACTTCGGCAATTTTCTTGTGCAAGCGCATATTCTCTAGAACAATCCCTGCGTCTACAACAATACTGCCTATCAATTAACAGTATTTATAAACAATAATATAAATAACGAAAAGACAAGTCCAAGGTACCAACATCACATTCTGAAGCCTTGTGATCCTTAAAAACTTGATGTGCCTCTGCTTTCTGCTGGACAGCATTTGGCATCAGTCGCCTACGTTTGGAGGAGCTTGTAGGTGCATAATAAACATCTTTATCCTTGAAATGCTTCTCGCAACAGTGTTGGACAAGTCACCTAGTTGTAAATACATCTTGCCTTAGCTTCTTGCAAAGGTGAATTTGACGTCTTCAAGGTCTCAAATTTTTGACTGTTTGGAGGCAAACGGCCGTTGCTTTTTAGTGTTTGTCGAAAAAGGGAGATGAAAATAATTTATAGGACCTACCACTTCGGACAATGTCACCTATTAGTAAATACATCTTAATCGAGCTCATCTTGAAGAAGGGTGATGCCACATTGCGCACATTGTTGCATAAGTCTCCTTTCGGTTGCAAATAATTTATGGTGTGGGAGACTGAAATCATTTGCTGAGGCCCTGATTGGACTTAGCAGTGAGGTTTGCGACCTGGTAAATCCGCCATGGACCAGATTTTTACGCTGTAAAGCCCCGGTCAGACGAGAGTTTTTTCACCGAGACTTTTTGCTGAAAAGTTGTCAGTTGTCCTGTGAACACACAGGGTCGGTTTTTGACCGACGCTCACCGATGGAAATAGAACACGTCCTATTTCATCGGTTTTTTGCGTCGGTCAACTCAAGTCACTGAAATGCATACAGAAATAATAGAGTGTTGCCAAATTTTATGAGAAATTAGCCGATGGGATTTTTGAGTACGAATATTGTGAATGGCAAAATTTAATGTCGGTGAAAAAACGCTCGTCTGACCGTGGCTTTAGCAAATAACCCAGAGAGAAGACATCCCATACAACTGAAAGTATCTCAGCTAACAGCTTGACATTGCGTCCACCAGTAAGTTTAAAGGGAAGCAACTAATAAACAAAGCAATGTAGCCGATTCTCACAGCAGTCTATACATACAGCCATACTCATACAATTGGCACATATGAAATACACAAATTAAAGTTGATTTTTTTCATTAAACAAAATAAGTAAATATCAAATATTTAATGGCATTTTGTAGCCTGATAAATAGATAATGTTTTCGATTAGAAAATGATTCTCGATTTTAGTATTTGGTACTATATCCCGAATTATCAATAACTGCTTGACACCTGCGACTCATACTTAGTGCCAGCTTTTGGCAAGTTTGACATAGTATGGAGTACCAAGCCTGTTGGACTCCTGCCCACAAATCGTCAAAATTTTAAAAAATTTTCTTGGAAACTGCTACTTTTTCATTATTCCAAAGATTCTCAATAGGATTTAAGTCGGGGCTTTGAGACGGCCAGTCCAGAACTGGAACCTTTTCATCCTTTAGCCACTTCTTAACGATCTTGGACGCATGCTTAGGGTCATTGTCGTGCATAAAAGTCCACTTTACAGGCATTTTCTCAAATGCATAAGGTTCCATTGAGTTTTTTAAAATGTCCAAATATTGAAACCGGTCCATATTTCCATTAATCCGGACAAGCGGGCCTACACCGTACCAAGAAAATGCACCCCAACACATAATTCTGCCTCCTCCATGCTTGACTGTTTTGGTTGTGAACCTTGGATTAAGAGCCTGGCATTTTGGACGACGCACAAATGTTTTCCCATCTGGTCCCATCTGGAATGCACACACTTACTGTAATACTGTTTTTACACTGGGCGCATGATTGACTTTAAGCCGTTAAATAGAAGGTACAGAATTGTTTTCCATAAGCGACCTGCGGATAGAAGAAGAAAATGATGCGGCCGCATCTTTCAACATGCGCCGCATCTTTTGAAAGTGTGACAGCATTTTGTCTAGTATTTTATCGAAATGTTGAAATTTTTGGGTTAGCAAACAGCTGAATTTGTCATCGATAATCGTGAACAATTCAAAATATACCGCGTAAAGAAAATTAAACAAAATGAATAAAAGCAAACACGAATTAATAATAATAAATACCGAATAATAATAATTAGCGAATGCACCGTTTGCCATTTTAACATACTTTAATTTTTTTTGTTAATTGCAGTAAAAAATGTTCTTTTCTTCATCTTGATTCTCGAGTTTGCTTACATTGACAGGCCGAACAGCTGATTTCGAAGGTGCGACTTCAGTGTAAGCGCTCCGCATTATTTTTTCGCACCTTCGACATTGCACTATGGGGGTTTTTCGATTAAGGCGGCATAAAGTTCAAGATTTGATGGTAGTAGAATTAAAAAATTACTTCATATATTAAAAGTAGATACTTCAGTTAGCTTAAAATCGATTTTTTTTTTTTGAATTTTGGTGGTAACCTTTTTTTGTGGCAGCTCTGCAAAGTCAGTTGATTTATCATAGCATGTGCTTGTGCAATTTGGCGCCAAACGTGTGGTAACTTTCAATAGTCAATATTTAAGCAAAGGTACAAGTTTAAAAAATTAAATATGGATGACGTTTCTTGCGGTATGTTTATTAAATATTTTCTATTTTTAGTAAATATATGTCTGTTGTGTTGTTGTTGTTCACTGTTATTGTTACTGTATTTTTTAGCAAAAATTAACCAAAGTAGTTGTGTTCCATGAACTATAACTTTAGTGGTGCAAGCTGGTGCAAGCAACTAAAAATGACAAGTTACTTGTTAATGTCCATAGTAAATAATTTAATTAACACCTTCTGCTCCTTTTTGCTTCTTTTCGAAAAAATCGCATTTTACAGTGACATTTGAGTTTTCGAACAAAGCTCTGCTCGATGTGTGGGACAGCAACAATCGTAATAAAGATGCCGTAACAGAGTTCATAATAGCAGAAATCAACAGGGACGACTTAAGCACAACAAATATTAATAAAATTAATGCAAAAGTAAAAATATTTGTCACTCATATAAACGATGTATGAGAAAATGCTGCAGATAATTGGCTAAAGTAAAAGTTTTGCACTCGGAATGGCTTTTAAAGACGTTTAAAGTTGAAATTGATGATGAAAATATAACACGACCATCACCTCCCAAAATTGGCCGGCCAAAATTAGTCTAAACGGAGGCAGAAAAACGATTAAAAAGAAAATTGGCTTCAGAAGTCGCGCAAGACAGTCATATGTCAACTCCTTTACTGTTGCATGCAGCCTCTACCTCTGCAAGAAAAAGTAACGATAATGAAGTCTCTTAGACTTCATTCTCATTCTCTTAGACTTCATTCTCGTGAACCCATTCTTACTAGAGAATGGGTTCACGAAACAATAATACATAAACATTAAACAGTTAAGCACAGCACACGGCTGCAATATATATCCAGGATATGATGAGCTAAGGAAGGCGAAATTGCAATGCAGGCCTTCAGAAATTTATATTACAGAAACTGTTGCCAAAGATTCTTTACAAAATTTGTTAAACCACACTGCCGATCGAATATTGCAAAAGGATGTTTTAGAACAAGTCGATAATGTTGCACACCTGAACAAATGAGCCTGATTCCTTAGACCAACCGCTTTTTGTCACGACTATTATACCATTAAGGTTAGTAGACTCCCATCAACGTATCATATGGGTAAATAGAACACCGCAATCTGTAAGGTTTTGCAGATCTTTGAAAATTTAATATACTAAAGAAAGCTATGCCAAGATACTAGCAGAAATGGAAAATTTGGACATGCAAGTAGCACACTTGGAGAAGTATATGTTTAAAAACCATAATATTTCCGTAAGCTTTGAATCAAATATGATATTAATTGATGGAAAAGTTTTAAATGTTGTAACCGGAACAAAATCAAATCAACGTTGTCTAATATGTGGTATCACTCCAAAGAATCGTTTAAAAGTAATAGATATAAATTCTGAAATTTTTAAACCCAAGCCTGAAACTCTAAAATACGGTGTGAGTCCTCTGCATGCCTGGATAAGGTTTATGGAATTTACGTTGAAAGTATGTTATCGAAAAAATATTAAACAAGTGGGAAAGGCTATAGTCGAGATCCCGACCATAGGATACCCGTTACTTATTTCAATACATTATCGATTCAATTCTAATGTCATACTTGCGTTGCCAGAACTACTTGAGAATTTGAAGCATTCTAATAAGGTTTAACAATACAAAAACTATTGCATACTCTAGGGGGAACCTGTTGATCCAACAACTTAGACACGCAATAACTGCTGTTCTACTTGTCCGATCTTGTTGCGAATCAGTGGGATAATAGATAATAATAACAGATATCGGTTATTACCAAAAAATATGTATTATATGAAAAATTGTGGGTGAGGTGGTTTTTCGCGATTTGCGGGGGCGGAGGGGGGCGTGGCCAAAATTTGAAACAAACTTGATCTGCGTGAGGTATATGGAAATCTGTGTGACAAATTTGGTTATTCTATCTCTTATAGTCTCTGAGATCCTTGTGCTTATACAGACGGATGACCAGTTTTTCGCGAATTACGGGCGTGGAAGGAGGCGGGTCCAAAATTTGAAACAAACTTGACCTGCTCCAACGCATTTCTGATCTACGTGTGAAAGTTTGGTTACTCTATCTCTTATGGTCTCTGAGATCTAGGCGCTCACACAGACAGACAGACGGACAGACGGACAGACGGACAGACACACATGGCTATATCGACTCGGCTATTGATGCTGATCAAGAATATATATACTTTATGGGGTCGGAGATGCCTCCTTCTGCCTGTTACGCACATTCCAACGAACACAATATACCCTTATACTTATTTTTTATAAGTAACGGGTATAAAAATGGCACACAAAAAGCTATGATAAGATTACAATGCTAGCGAGGAAAAAATATATTCAAGATAGGATATGAATAGAAATGGGATTACACATAAGTCTGCCCAAACAGAATGGAAATGGGAATAGTAATGATGGAAACACGGATAGGAGAGTCTTTGCAAATACTAAAGTTTTTGCATCAATAACAAGTTTTGATGAATAAATTTTAAATAATTCTCACTACATTTTGATAGCAATATCATATGAATATTTCATCATCACAGAAAAGTTTCAAATTCTGTGTGGGAACTTCACTATACATGAAGACATATCCGTGGTACCCAATGTCCCCAACTGTTCACAAATTTTTGGTTCGCTGATCGGATATAATCAGTTTGTGCCTAGTTCCTGTTGGATGTCTTGGTGAAAATGCCTCAGAAGCACGAAACAAACTATAAAAATGACAGACGATCTCATGCCAGGAAAAACAGCAGATTAAATAATTTGGCAGACGTTTATCATAGAGCTATGGACTCCTCCGATCCTCTGTTATCAAGCTTGTGCTTAAATGAGAGGCTTAAAAAGAACAAAAAGAAAAAACTTCCAAAGGAAGTCATAATTCGTTTAGACTTGCCGACCCCGCAAATGTAATCTTCATATAGTGAATCAAATATAAATAATAATGATTCGGATACGGATTCTGTTGATGAAGAAGAATATATTGAAGACTTTGCTATTATTTTAGATGAGGAGAAAATATAATGATCTTTTATTTATCAATTTGCGAAATATTTTGTTAAAAAGTATAAAAAAAATGAATAATAAACATTTACCTTTTTTTGAATTTTTTTTCTCAGATAGTAGTAAGGGGCGGGAAATGAAGGCGTAGTCCAACTAATTAAATTTTATTTTCGAATCTCTAGTTTGGTATATATAATTTTCATTCAAAATTTCAAATGCGTAGCTTTAGTTTTAGAGCTTATGCTAAAATATCTAATTTTTTCAATATGTCGGATAAGGGCGGTAGTGAAGGCGTGGTCCAATTAAAAAAAAAAAAATTGAAATTCTATTTAAATCTAAGAAATATTCATGCCAAATTTCAAGTTTCTAACTTTACGTTTAGATTTTATGCCGCCTAAATCGAAAAATCGCCCATAGTGCATTGATGCGGCAGTCTTAATCTATAAGACACATGCAAGCATAGATATGAGCCGACGCGCTGACTAGATCTGTCTCTGTCTGGCTACACAGAGACATTTTTACGGATAGATTTCTTTTGAATACTTAACTTTCTCGAAAATTAGTTTTAGTAATGTATTCAAAATGTAGTCAATTTATCAATCTGTGAATGGCAAATATCATACGAAAGTTACAGTTAAATAATTGAGTAATCGATATTTTTAATTTGCAACGCAGAAAAGCGCCACTTAAATTCTAAACTTTGTTGTGCACGATTGGTACGTATAATTCTTACTTTAAATTCATATTATTAAAATTTGTTTAAGAACATTTTGGATAATAAAAACCCAATCCAAATAAATGCACTTGGCCCTCGCTTAACACGGGGGTTACCTTCATAGAAAAATCTCGTGTTAAGTGAAATTGTGTTAAGGGAAATATGAATTCAGTACAAAATAAGGAGTTAAGTTCCTGAAATTCAAAATCGGGAACAACAAAATTTTTTATTGTCCAAATTTGGTCTGGTTTTATTTATATTTCATACATTTGTTCAAAATTAACCAAAAATTACTATATTTATGCCTTAAATATATATATAACATTCATATTTTCAAAATAAAAAGTTGGTATTACATTAAAAAAGTTACTCCATGTAACCTCCAAAATAACATATTTATTTGTTGTTTCCTTGTGCAACTTATCACTTTTCAGCTCGTTTACCAACACTGATTTGGTCAGCCGGCTTCTCAAACATCTCTATAAACTTCAGCCTAGAGGTGTTGAGGAGTGTAAATAGAGGACCGTAACCAAAAAAAAACACGCGATTAAAAAAAAATTTTTCCCTTATAAATAGTTAATAATTATGTTTTCATTATTTTATTTTTTGATTGAGATTTTTCCAAACAAAACTCATAAATCCATTATGTAATTGGTAAAATGGTAAACTTTTTTTTTGTATTGATTTGGAGTTGGCCCAGCCGTTTAGACTTTTACCAAATGCTTAAAAGGAATAAGATCTTTTGTTTCTTTTTATTTCAAATTTGAAATGTATTTGGTAGCATTCATAGATAAAGCCGTTTCGTTTCAACATGTATTCTTTTTTGGTGACTCCTTATCAAAAAAATCAGTCATTATACACGTTACTTATAAAAAACAAGGGGGCTCCGCCCCCTGCTCGCTTCGCTCGCGGTGAGGTGCGACTACAGTCGAGCACGCTCGACAGTAGGATACCCTGAGCCCAGGTACTCTTTTATAAAAGTTGATTTTCGACCAATTGTTCCTATGGCAGCTATATGCAATATGGAACCGATTTGAACCAAATATGGTCAGAATATACAAAACCAACATAAATGCATACTCTATCAGTTTGGTTAAGATTTCTCAAAAAACAAAAAAATTTTTTTTTACTAAGATTTACTTTTTGATTGAGCGTCTCTATTGCAGCTATATGATTTAGTGGACCGATTTGAACCAAATTTGGTCAGGATGTATAATACCAGCCCAGACGCATATACGCTCCAAAATTTCTGATATCCCATTTTGTGACAAACAAATTTTAAGTTTTATATAAAAATATTAAATAAATATAAGATAAACAATACCTGAAAATTGGCATTCTGCACTGTGCGCAAAAAGTGTGAGCTTTTTTTTACATAAAAATTACTTTTTGCGCAGTGCCGAATTCCAATTTTCAGGTATTGTTTATTTTATATTTATTTTATATTTTTATATTAAACTTAAAATTTGTTCGTCACAAAATGGGATATCAGAAATTTTGGAGCTAGAATATGCTTTCGTCACTAGACTTTTACCTCGTGTATAGGTTTTTTTAAGTGATATCAGAAATTTTTGCAATTGCTTTTGGTTTTGACATTGTAACCTTAATGCAGGCAGATAGTAAATTATATATATAATTTTATTTTTACATATATTAAAAAAATTGTTTTCTTAAATTATAAGTAAAAATAGGAGGCTCCTCCTTCCGAAAAGTTTTTCATACTAAGACTTAATATTGGACCGATTGTCCAATTTTCGTACTAAAACGTGATTTTCGACCGACACAAAAATGCCTATATTCAGTTAATAGGTAATGTCTTCCAAACCCCTTATCCAAAATTTATTTTTCATTTACCAAAAAACGAGAAACTTTACGTTTTACAACATGTTGAAAATAAATAAAAATCGTTAAAGCAGTTTTGTCATAATTCGCCAAAAAGTACAGGTACACCTAAAAGCCTTTAAAAATACCTTTTCAACGATATATAGTACATATCTGTAGCTTTAACGGTTTGGAAACTACAGGGGCTTTAATTTTAGCGGGAAATAACGTTTTTCCCGCTAAACTAGCGGGAAATTCAAAAAGTAGTAGAGCAAACAGTTCTAGATTTTTTAAATCGGAATAATTCCCCATCATTACATTTAAGCTTTTTAAGCGCGTTGATACAAACAAACAATCAGACAAACAAACTGACTTTTCATTTCATATTAAGAAGTCCTCTAAAAATTTAATTATCTTTTGAACTAGTTATCGGATTTGGGTGATCGAGGTATCAATCGACGCATATTTTTGATCAGAGTTATTAAAAACTTTACCAAAAGGCCCAAAGGCCCCATTAGCTGCGATCGTTTAAATTTTGCCCCTCCCACTTACACCCCGTATCTCATGAACCAGGTGTGTTATAAAAAGTATATGCCATTTTGTAAGTTTGGACTAAACCTTTCGATCGGTATATAGCTCGATCTGATCGGACAGTCATAGCAATTTTTTCATATCAGCTTCTTATATTGCTAGTCGCCTTTCGCACCCTTCGTGCTGCTTTCGTCACTAGAGCGAACTGCCGTCCGCAGTAATATGTCAATTAAAATCATAAAATGTGTATCTTGAATTGCCCTTTACCTCCTAACCAAATTTTTTTTTAAATCGGACCACTATATCATATAGCTGCCATAGGATCAGTCAATAAGCAACCTTTAGTATGAACAACCTTTTTGTTTTTAAGGTGTCTTAACCAAACTCATGAAATATGTATCTCATACCGTCTTATACAACCTGTCCAAATTTGGTTGGAATCGGACTACTATAATACATAGCTGCATGGGACCAGTCAAAATCAACCTTTACTTAAAGTTTGTTTGTTTGTTTATATGCTAATAACTTAACCGTCTTTCTATAGATTTTAATAACGTATCTTACGTCTCCTAATTAATGCAGCTATACAACAAACAGTTCAAACCTTCCGTAGTTTTTTTTCTAGTTTTCCTAGAATTTTAAATTTAAAAAATTGTAAAAATAAAATTTTAAAAAATTCGAATTTTCCTAATTCAAGTATTGATGGCTCTATAACTACTGGCTTAGGCTGTGCATAAAATAATTACAGATATATTCAAAAGCTCTCAGAAAAAGTTAAGTTTGGCATTCTCGAGTAATGATGACAAATATGGGCGCAACTCTAGAAAACGTTAAGAAAAATAAACCAAATTTAAAAAAATTAAAAAAAAATATAGCCTCACCATAGGAAAAAAAATGTTTTTCGTTATGGGACCCCAAATCCATCCAATAAAGTGGGTTTTGCTCGATTAATAGCCAAAAAGAGCAAATATGTTACCTAGTGTTATCGGATTGACATAACGGGTATCGAAACGGCTTAAGCTCGTTCTAGTGCAAAGAATTTCTCTTACACCTTTTAACCTACCCTTTTAGCTTAAGAAACTATAAAGAATCAGTCATCAAGCTAAACGAAAAATTGTGTTTATGGGATAGTTTTACAATAGCCGAATGTCTACACTAACGACTTGCCTGCCGATCAAAAAATATGTTGTGAATACAATAAAAGGAAGAATATGTTGAGTCCTCTACCTTTTTGGTGATGTGGAAATTAATTATTTTTACAAGTTTCTTTACTTATTCAAAACTTTAACTTTTTTATATCATTCTGTATTGGAAGGGAAGTCATTAAATAGTAACACCAAACCGTTTTAATTAAGAAAAAGAATACCTTAAAGCTGTATTGAGCTGTACTTTTAAGTTTATTCTCGTCATTAAAATTATATATTAGTCATCGCTGTTGGCGCATTGTTTCCATTAGATGTGAAACAAAACCCATCGCCGCATTAGGCTAAAATATATAGCTCTCCGGAATTTGTTTTCTCTCTTCTACTCTGAACATTTTTTGGTCGCTCACTTTTGGCTTGTTGTCTAAGACTCAACAAATTTAAAAACCAGCTCCAGCGAATTTTAAAGCCAATGCAACTGGTTTGGCAACATGCCAAGAGATACTTGTAAAGGTACCGAATCCGATGTCGAGATAGCTCTCCACTCACACAGATCAGTCAGCTTATGGTAGAGTCTTGGTTACTTGATTATAGCCAAGTGTAGCCGGGGACGGGAGGCGTGAAGGGAGGAATGTGTGCTCTGGCTGTGTTAGTTCATTGCGCACCACTGCACTATGGTCCAGACGACCAGTTTTGTTGGCCAAAACTAATAACTCAAGAGCGGATAGAGATATTTTGGTCTAGTTTTTTGCATTAGGGTTCTAACATCAATATTAAGCCAGCAAAATGGGCGTGGCACCGCCAATTTTTATTTTATTATAGTATTTATATTATTATAGTGGACCAAACTTAAAAGTGTGAGGTGTCATGATCCTATTAACACTTAGTCCAAAAATTATCCAAATCGGACAACTATATCATATAACTCCTATAGGAACAATCTGTCAAAAATTAACTTTCAGTACAGAGTACCTGGGCTCAGGGTATCCAACGTGCTCTACTGTTGCCTTCCCTTGTTTGTTTTATAAAAAAGGTACCCAGAAGTTGAAAATTTGACCCCAAATTGATACGCCTCATTTTGACCGATGTCCACTTGGCAAACAATTCTGCATTTTTCAATATAAGGTTATTATCTATTTAAGCAAATTTCAGGAATTGTGGTTAAATGTGGCATTTTATACTATATACATTTTAACAAGAATTCATTGCTCTACAACACACAATAGGTTTTAAGGTGGGACTAGGTGGGACTCACTTAGTATATCTTTTCAAATTTGAGTTTTCATTATTAATTCTGATATGTTGAACGGCTCACTTTAACCTATAATTACGAAGACATCACAGCTACTATAAACAATTCACAACACAAAACACGTAGTACAAACCCCACTGATTAACATTCATCACAAAAATTATATGTATTAATAGAATTTTTCAATTTATGACAAATATTAAAACGCATTCAAATTAGCTCTTTTTCACTCTACGTGCTTTTCTGTAACAGCAGCTATGATTTCCCGGAAGTGGCGCCATCTAAAGATATTTCTGGTAAGCAACTTTGGTGATCACACTTTTTCTAATGCAGCGCCATTAAAATCATGTTAGTATCTTAAATTTTAAACAAAGTGGTTTTGGCCAACAAAAGTGGTCGTCTGGACCATAGTGCGCTGATCGAGAGAAATGGGAATGAGAACTGCAATTGTGAGCGAGACTTAAATCGCGTCAATGAGCAAAGAGTGCCGGAGAGCCAACGGAATGATGAAGGCACAGACCCAAGCAAACAAATCGCACACAGATACAGAAACTGTGGCTAACTTTGAATGTTGGTAAGCTGAGAGTGAGAGCGGGAGCGGGAGCCACAGCCAAAACCGCAGAGAGAGAGAGCAAATGTAGCGTACGTTGTGAAACAGCTCCAAACGCAAACGCAAACGCTTGGCAAGTGGTGACAAATGGCAAACGGGCTCAACAGTCGCTAGCAGTCAATCTAATTGAGCGCGTTCGGGCACGGACAAGTTAAAGGTGTTTGAAAAAAAAATATATACCAGACCTCGAGCTAACCAAAATCAAACCTCATATATAAAATAGTTAAAAATAACATAATAAAACATCTAACGTGGTAAGCACGAAATGCAATGAAAAATAGTAAAAAATTTCAACCATCAAAATCTTTTGTTAGTGTTCTATAGAAAAGAAAATTCTCATAACGCCGATGCGAGATTCTGTTGTTTATTGCTTAAAGCAACACAAAAAATAATATTATTTACAAATATACAGTCGAACTTCCGTAATCCGAACTTTTATAACGCGAATTTTCTCTAACTCGAACAAAATTAAGTTGCAATAGCGTTTACTGAGCAAACAATTCTGAATTCATAACTCGAAAATCTCCATAAGTCGAACATTTTCTTTGGATAATGGTGATTCGCGTTAGGGAAGTTCGACTGTAAATTAAATTTAAGCTTAAAGTGGCGTTTTCAAATTACTTGACACATTTCAGTAAAAACGCTTATCAACTGTATATCGATTATTTACATAATCATTTCAGTTTTAATTAACTACACACACCCAGTTTACAATTTTTTTTTGTTTATGTTGTGTCTACAAGGTGTGCATACAAAATAAAAGCCTTATATTGGCTATAATTATTGGAGAACTAGTTTTATTCTGACTTTAAATATACATTTGTACATATTATGTACTAGTGATGTAAAATTATATCGAAGTATCGACGAATCGCGGAAGCAATTATCGGGTACTTCAGCTTGACTATATTTTGAAGATTTATCGAGTTGATTAAATCGATTACCATTAAAAATCGACAACTCAATGTGGTTTTTTCATCGCGTTAATTAGTTTATTCGTTAAATTTTTGATTAAAAAGGACAAATAAGACTTGCAATAAAAGTACGTTTACGTTTTCAAATTATTTTTTTTTGTTGAGAAAACTCGATCTTTTAATATTCGATGTATTGACAGCTCGATATTTTTTGTTTGTTTGTGGATATCTGTTTCTATGTAAAACTCGATCAAAATTCTAAGTGCCTAAAACCTCATCAACCATTTTTTTATTTGCGAATATATGTTTCGATGTAAAACTCGATCAAAATTCGTATTTACATCACTAGATGTAAAGTGATGTATTTTTGAAGTAACTAAGTGCCTAAAACCTCATCAACCAGCACCTAAAAGAATGTTAAACCAGTTATACCAACCAATCTACAAAATTGAAAATGGTTTCAGACACAGGTTCATTTAATATATTTTATAAATAATATAATACATGCTTCCTCAAAATGAATTGTATTTATTTTAAATCTGATGCTAAAACTTTCTTTGGCTTAATCATTTGTCATCTTTTTTTTACGTGAAATTACTCTATTGATTTTAAGCTTGAAGATTGGCATTCAATATGCTGATTCTGTATGAACATGTAATTTTTGACGCAATCAAACTGGTATTTATGTTCACATAATGTACATAGTATATGTATATGTACATAGTATGTAATACTTGGTGCTACCATACTGGCACTTATACTTGCATTTCGTCAACTTGAGGCACGAATGTAGCGTCCGCGTCACGTTATTATTAAGTCAGTATGTGCTGCGAACCAAGGCAAGTTGAGTTGAGGAACATCGTGAGAGGAACAGCGAGAGGCCAGCGACAAATCAAGAAAACCAGTTTTGCTCGCAAATCGCCTTCATCTGGGCCGAGTCTTTCAGCCAGGGAAACAATTGTATGCATGGGTTGCTTGTGACTCTAGATACATACATACATACATACGTGCACGGTTCCCAACTTGAATAAAATATTTGAACTGACATTTTAAAAAAAGTACAATTTGAAATTGAAGTGTACTAAGTCTGTGTATCAAGACTGTGCGATGACTCTTAACTAAGAACTTATGTGACCCACTATATTTTATTTTTTAATTTAAATATTTTGCTAAAGTTTAAACATTAAGCTGAGTATGGACTTAAGATTTGACAGTAGCGAAGGAAAAGTGCTCAATATTTATCTGTCGGCCAGCTAAAGCAGTGTTGCCAATGCAATACAAAAAAAATCCCAAAATTTGAATGGAAACTCTTTTACGTCAGCTGTGTTTTGTTTACATTTTTAAAACTGCACAACTGATTAAATTACATGGCAAAATTATCTTTTTTGCGATATCGGCGCATTAAGGCGGTCAAGGATGTTACTTTTCACCCCACCTAGTACCAAGGAGTACTGTTGCCATATTCGGCTTATTCCCGTCAAATCTGTCATTTTTTAAAGGCAATTTGCTAAAAAATTTGCAAATAGCGGGCAGCGGGAATTCGGGCTTTTTATTTTAAATCCTTTTTTTTAGATTTTTTTTGTGTATGCCCAAAAGTATGCTGTAGAGCTTTAAACAAAATTTCTCTATGGAAGCTTTTCGACAGCTCTACGTAGAGCAGTAGATTCATAGAGTTGAGCTATAGTCTAAACGCAATCGGTAGAGCTCTACACTCTACTCTTCTGAAAAAAAAACTCTATAGTGTATAGGGGCCTTAAGAACGCTACAGTTGAGTCTTACAGCAGGGCAGTTGCTGACTCTGTTGGTGAATGTCACACTTGCGCATTTGCTTGCATTGACGCAAATATTCCATTTTGCCGCCCACTCCAGAAATGAGTCCAAGTGTTCTTGTAATGCACTCGCAACGGACGCAGTTACTTTTGGTGAGCAATGCTGTTTTATCTGCATAGGTAGCGATGAGTGTGCTTACGACGAACGTTTGTAATCGTGTTGTAGCTTAGCATCTCTGGGATTTTTTTTTTTACGGAAATGGCTAGATCGTCAAATTGGCTTCTAATGTTTATTATGTCAATATGATAGGGGACGTTGTATTACAACAACAACGCCGTAGTTAAAGATTTTAAATGCATTTTTGTATTCTTGTTGTCAAAAAGTTCCACAAAAAAAATTTATCTTTCGCCAATATTGTGATACAATTTAATACATTGTTTCTAATTCATCCTGAAGAAATTTTGCTTAAATATGAAAAATATAACACTTCTTAACATCACTTCTATTTTGTTTTTCTTGTATTTATTTAAAACATGTTAAACTTAAAGCTGACCAAAATCTCTGATAATTAGCTACAGCAAATTTAACTTGATAATTTTGTGAATATGCTCTCGAGTCCTTCACAGTACGTGTAATTGTAATTTTGCATATAAGCCTTATGTCAGTGTATATGTACTTCGTTGAGACTTCACTGGACCTAAGCCAGTCTGAGAGACTTAACTTGAATTCATACCTTAATCACGTCGCTCTCCTCAGAGCATTTATTGCCGTAATTGTGTGCTTGTATTGAATGCTTGTTGGCTAAAACTTGTTTCGACAAAGTTGCTCAAATCAAGTAGAATTTAAGACACAAAGCAAGTCAAGCCAACAGACAACCTCTAAGATTTTCAACTCTGTTTTCTCGCATTGCAGCTGTCTGCTGACTGTCCAAGGCGACTATCTGACAAATATGGCAAAATTGTCGTAGGAGTTGTGTTATTGGTAATATATACATGTCCATTTATATGATTACGTATATTTATATTTGTGTAGGTATTTTTCTTACACATATGTATCTCAAGTATCTCTATATCGCTTGCGGTTGTGCAAATATCTATGTATATGCATTTCGTATTAAAGTTGTATAAGTCGCTTATTAACTTATAGATAGTTATCACGAACAAAAACAAAACGATTTTAAAGAAAACGAATGTAAGGTGTACAATCTTGAATCTTTTGATTCTGACTTGAATATTATACAAGATATCACAACTAAATTTTCATATAACGAAAAAGTAATACAGTGGCTCACAGCTTATTTCGTGCAAGGGTGCAGTAAAACTTTGGTGCCGGCTAGCCAGTATTAGAGGTTTCAAAATAATTTAAATGCATTTATTTTCAGCAGTCTTTCTACATTAGTTTGGATCACAAAACTTTTAATATATTTCTTAAAATAACCTTTAAAACTAAGGAAAACCAAAACTATAGAATTTTTCCATGTCACAGCTTATTTTGTGCAGAGCACTTAATGTTAAATATTTTTATGAAAACTAAAAAAAATATATTTTGTGGCTTCCATTTAGTTTTATTGATCCTTTAAGAATTGTTTTCGAACATTTCAGTTTCCGGTGGTATCGCTGGAGATTTTTGCCCCTTCCTCCAACAGTAACTCATTTATGTTGGAAATTGTCCTTTTTCGAGTGACAGATCCAAAATTTGTCCAAAAATTCTTGATTATATTGAGGTCAGGTGCCTGGACTATTGGATCCATCACATGAGGGCAGTTCCACATTAGCCAGGTCTGCACAATGCCCGCTTTATATTTGGGGTCACTGGGCTGGTAGAACTTTAAAGTACTCCGTGTGCCCAGATTTTCGGCGCTTTGAAGCAAATTGTCCTTTAATAATTGAAGGTACATATTCTTACCCATTATGCCATTAATAAAAACCAGGTTTCCAACGCCTAAACCCGTATGTACAAGTGACTACGATTACAAGAACACATTCATCATCTGTCATCATGAGATTCAGTCGAATCAATCCTACTTAGCCATTGTTGCCATTTCTTGCCCGATCTTCTTTTGTATCTATGCATGTATGTCGCTTTGATAGCATAATCTTTAAAAAAAAATTTATGTTACATACATATGTGGCTAACTTCAAAATCGTAGCTTGTTGCTGGCAATGAAAGAAGTTTCATTGTTGTTGCTTTTATTAAACGACTTTTGAATGTTAAAAAGCTACTAATATTTCAACTCTATTCTCTGTGTTGGTTTTTTGTTCTTATTTTGCTGATTTTTGTTTGTATGGGAACTATTTAGGCCACATATCGTTGGCAGAGGGCAAGTGAGAACTAACATATTCATGGACTTCCTACATCGTTGCTGGGGGCAAATTTTCAAATTATCAAGTGATATATTTATTTGCCATCGGCTTCTTATCTGACTTGCTACTGACTTGTAGGTATATAGCTGCAATAACTTAGCATTTGTCCCAAGAACAGTAACCCCAATTTGGTAAGTTGTTTGCAGTTTACGATTTCTAATGAAGCTTCAGCTACGATCAGTAACAAAAAAAAACAGCAGTGTTGTCAGAACAGCTTTCTTGCTGTCAAATCTGGCTTTTTTCGAGGTATATTTGCAGCGAAAAATTTAAAGCTGAGTATGGACATAAAGGTGAGTACTCAGAAAAAGTTTGTCTTCGCTGGCGAAAAACTCCCAATCATTCGCTAGGCCCTAGAAAAAGGCAGTGTTGCCAGTGCAACTCACAAAAATTAACTAAAGTATAATGGTAACTCTGTTGCGACAGTTGCGCGCTTTGTTTAAATTAAAAAACACACAACTGATTAGAACACATTGAAGAGGCATGGTGAATGGAAAATGTAGGATATTATATGTCTGGTAGCTCAATATATATATTTTGCAGATTTCTGCATTTTTTTAATAAAAATAAAAAAAAATTTGTATATTCAGGGTGCAAAGATGAGTTCAGTTGTATCCTATATTGTAGATTTTGTATTCTTGTTGAATAACTCCAAACATTTTGTTTTGTTTTCAAATAAATGGCTGCCATTTTTGCCAAGGGGTGTAAGAGGATTGAAAATTTCATTCTTCTTACAGGCAGCCTAGCGAAAATCAGCTGTTTCACTAACAGTGTTGGAAACTAACATGCCCTAAGATCTGGCAACTCTGAATTTTTTTTCTGAGTACTGCTCAGCTAAACCGCTGCTGAATTTTCTTCTATCTAATTTCGACACCGTTTTTTTTATATGGAGTTGACACCTCGCGAACAGCTTTTATCTCTCGAGAGTACTGTGCTTAAGATTTGACACTAGCGAAGGAATGTACGTCAAGATAGCAACGAAAAACGGAACTAGGTTCACGGCGTCGGAACCACTTATAAACTTTCGCATTTTTAAATGTTTTGGGACATTAAATCAATAAAGTAATGATGCAGAATTAAAGAAAATTGTTTTATCTATAGTTTTAAGTAACATTTTGGCAATTTCAGCCTTTGGATTGGGTGACCCAAGCGAAAATAGAAACTGAAAAAAATGAAATCTTCACCATTTTTGAAATATCTATGCTTAGAGGCCACGGCCCCGAAAACCGCTAATGCACGATTGAAGGTCACAATTTGACCTTTCTAATGAGACTACTTTTAAAAAAAGTTTTCAGAACGTTTTTGAGATATTTTGCAATGAACGCAGCTACCTCGGAAAAATCCCCATACAAAATGACCGCCAAAACAGATGCATGGTTCTCAACCTTTAATAACTTTTCTCAGGACGCACGGCCCAAAAAGCGGCATATGCCAAATTGAAGCTACAAGCTTGTAGAAGCTTTTTCAATTAAATTTAAAAAAAGTTTTCAGACAGTTTTTGAGAAATTTAATTAAATGTACATTAACCTCAAAAGGTTCATTAGCCAGTCCAATCGAACCAGTAGCTCCGATGTGAACAGAAAAGCTACGCAACAGAAAGCTGGCTGATATGAATCGGTTCATATGCGAATGTCTACAGCAGAAAGCTGACTGCTAAATGATTTCGTTGCTATATTTTAACTTTTTTTTTTAATTATTTAAGTCATGGCCCGAGTTGCACGGTATTGGGGAGTATAGTCCTTATTTTTACTAACATTTTGCTGCAACAATCATCAATTTCTTTCAGACAGTTTTTGAGAAAATTGCATTTTAGTATTTTTGCCATTTTGGCGAAATACAAATGCATAAAACAACATGGCAGCTTATGTACATTCTAGCTGCAACAATGAGCAAAATGTTAGTAAAAATAAGGACTATATTCTGTAATACCGTGCGACTTGGGCCGCGCGCTAATTAAAGTTAGCAACGATTTTTTAAGCGATGCCATATCTTATACTAGAATGTACATGAGCTGCCATGTTGTTTTATGCATTTGTATTTCGCCTTAATGGCAGAAATACTAAAATGCGATTTTCTCAAAAACTGTCTGAAAGAAATTGATAATTGTTGCAACAAAATGTTAGTAAAAATAAGGACTATATTCTGTAATACCGTGCAACTGGGGCCATGACTTAAATAATTAAAAAAAAAACTTTAAAAGATAGCATTGAAATCATTTAGCAGTCAGCTTTCTGCTGTAGACATTCGCATATGAACCGATTCATATCAGCCAGCTTTTTGTTGCGTAGCTTTTCAGTTCACATTGGAGCTACTGGTTCGATTGGACTGGCTAATGAACCTTTTGAGGTTAATGTACATTTAATTAAATTTCTCAAAAACTGTCTGAAAACTTTTTTTAAATTTAATTGAAAAAGCTTCTACAAGCTTGTAGCTTCAATTTGGCATATGCCGCTTTTTGGGCCGTGCGTCCTGAGAAAAGATAATAGGGGTTGAGAACCATGCATCTGTTTTGGCGGTCATTTTGTATGGGGATTTTTCTGAGGTAGCTGCGTTCATCGCAAAATATCTCAAAAACGTTCTGAAAACTTTTTTTAAAAGTAGTCTCATTAGAAAGGTCAAATTGTGACCTTCAATCGTGCATTAGCGGTTTTCGGGGCCGTGGCCTCTAAGCATAGATATTTCAAAAATGGTGAAGATTTCATTTTTTCCAGTTTCTATTTTCGCTTGGGTCACCCAATCCAAAGGCTGAAATTGCCAAAATGTTACTTAAAACTATAGATAAAACAATTTTCTTTAGTTCTGCATCATTACTTTATTGATTGAATGAGCAAAAACATTTAAAAATGCGAAAGCTCAAAAGTGGTTCCGACGCCGTGAACCTAGTTCCGTTTTTCGTTGCTGGTGAACCGTTGCTATTTTGACGTACATAGCGAAGGAAAAGTGCTCAATAATTATCTGTCGGCGAGCTACAGCAGTGTTGCCAATGCAACACAAAAACAAGGGGGCTCCGCCCCCTGCTCGCTTCGCTCGCGATGAGGTGTGGTATGTCTACAGTCGAGCGCACTCGACAGTAACTTGCTCGATACCCAAACGTTCACAACCGATTAATTCAATTTCAGTAAAATATGGTCAACATAAAATGCTACAGACTATATGCTATCCTATAGCCTACAGTTAGGGGTGCTAGTCTGTGACAGAACTGGTATTAATAATAACTATAATACAATACGTGATTAATAAAATACAGATTATATTATATATATATATTTAGTTACTCTTTTCACAAAATCAAAGAAAATACAAGTTGTTAAAAAAGTACAAATTGTAATAAAGAAAATAGTTGACAAAAAAAGGAAATAGTTGACACAAAAAAAAAATAAAAAGTTGCACATGGGCAAGATTGAAACGGGATTCGAACTCTCGACTCATCGCCTCGAAATACACGGCTCTATCATCAGAGCCATCGGAGCATTATATTTGCATGTGGCAATATCAATGTATATCATTTTTTTTCGTTGTACGTTTTGCACGTTTCTTTTGTTTCAATTATGTCTCGCTCGTTAGAAGAGAAGCCCTACTTACACACATACATACATGTGCAAATAAAGCTATTTATAGAACCAAATTCGTTTTGCTGCTAATTCATGGTACTGATTGCAAAATGTGCATCACATAAAATTATTGATTAAGTATGTATAGTATTCATTTAAAAAGTATGTAATTATTAATTAATATGTAATTAATTTAATGCAATGAAAAAAAAAATAAAAAAATAAAAATAATAATAATAATAAATAATTTGGTTCAAAACAAAGAGTTGTTTTGATCCCGAGTCCAATGTACCCACAAATCGCATGCATTGCTGCAAGTTTTGTACCAAAATCTGGCCACTGCTCGTAGGCATGAGAAATGTGAAGTTTTGATTTAATATCTTCTGTATTTGTTATCCGATTGCAATGCAGTTTTCAGGATGCATTTAAAAATTGTGTTTAGTGTGTGTGCAGATTTTGACATCTGTACCTATTAAATTGGCCTTGTATTTGGATATTTTAGTTTTTTGTCGATTACAGGATAATTGGGGGGCGTGGCAAAATTCTAAAATAAACTTGATCTGCGTGCGCAACATAGCAGTATTGTCACCAAATTTGGAATCTCTATCTCTTATAGTCTCTGAGATCCAGGTGATTATATTTTCTCCATATATCATACGATATATCATATCATATCTCAAACTACTTCCCTGTTTATAAACCGATCTCAATGAAATTCAGCACACCTCAGGACTCGTCCCCCCATCCTGTGTGCCAAGTCTCAATGGTATCGAGCTAAAAAACCTCAAAATGTGAATGGTAACTCTGTTACGTCAGCTGTGTTTTGTTTACATTTTTAAAACTGCACAACTGATTAAATTACATTAAGGAGGCACGAAAATTAAAACTGACGAAAGTGTAGGATATTTAATGTGTTCTAATTCATGTAGGAAGAATATCCAAAGACACAAAAATTATGTGTGGATTCTTCTATTTTATTAATAAAAATTAGTTTTGGCTAATATTCTTGCAATTTTGTCCTGGTTGAAAAACTGCAGACGTCTTTGTTTTGTTTTCAAATAAATAACGGTCATTTTTAGCTAGTCAGCTGAAAAAGATTGAACAATTCCACATTTTTGCAGTGCTGAAAAACGACAGTTTATTGATCTGGCAACAGGATCTGGCAACTCTGTGCTATCCAATCTCTGAACAAATCAGCCAAAAAGCCGGCTAAATTTTATTTAGCTAATTGAGCGACTGTTTTTCGTATATGGATTTGACGTTTAGCGCACAGCTTTTAGGTGATGTCCATACCTAGCTTAATGATAAATTTAACATAAAACCTCAAAACCACCGATTTTTTTTAAAATATTTTCATCATGAATTTTTATCATATCTTAGTATTTTTAGTCCGATCCTGACAAGATTGGTGTCAAATCTTGTGCTAGATTCAGGACTTTCAAATACAAAAACAAATTGTCATTAAAATATAATTTTCGTCTTTGCAAGGACTAAGACGAAAAATTGTTCAACTCAAAAAACGGGGACTAGGAATCGATTTTAGAACTAGAGTTTATTGGTAAAAACATTTTTAAATTGACCGTAGATTACGAATATGGGGTACTATTTTTTTTTTTTTTCAAAAAAATCGGAATTATTGATGTAATATTGGGTCGAAAACTCGATGTCTATGTTCATCGATGATTACAAAATGAAAATTCGATGGTGTATAAAACATCAGTCAGAAACTTCGATGCATCGATAGTGGCCGATGTTCCTTTTTCAAAACAAAGTTCCATAAAAAAAATGAATACAATTCTTTTTTGTTTTCACAACATTAACAATTTTTAATTCCAATGTCTTAAATAAATATTATCACATAAATACCGTTGATTCAATTCGATTGAAGCATATATTTGATGTTTTAAATTAAAATTATTACAAGACTGCTTTCATAGCAGTCTTAAACGTTACGACCGATGTTTTTGTCAAACTTCGATGCATCGATGAACATTGGTATCTGCAAAAACATCGCGAAACATCGTTAAATAAAATTCGATGTGCTATGCATCGATGTTTTTTTACATCACTAATCGGAATACAATAAATTGAGTTGCTAATATAGAGTTTTCTCAAAAAATATTTTTTAAATTGAAAACGTGTAAATATTCTTTTATTATAAATCTTATCTTGTATCGTTTTAATGACTGATTCAAAATTTGGCTTTTTTGTAGGTCATTCTTTACGGTTTTTCATAGAAAATTGACCAAATCAACTTAATTCTGCAAGTTAACTCTGATGAACTCGCCCCATTGAGATGTCTATTTATACCCGTTACTTATAAAAAAAAAGGTATAAGGGTATATTGTGTTCGTTGGAATGTGCGTAACAGGCAGAAGGAGGCATCTCCGACCACATAAAGTATATATATTCTTGATCAGCATCAACAGCCGAGTCGATATAGCCATGTGTGTCTGTCCGTCCGTCCGTCTGTCTGTCTGTCCGTCCGTGTGAGCGCTTAGATCTCAGAGATCATAAAAGAAAGAGTAACCAAACTTTCACACGCAGATCACAAAGGCGTTGGAGCAGGTCAAGTTTGTTTTAAATTTTTGACCCGCCTCCTTACACGCCCGCAATTCGCGAAAAACCGGTCGTCCGTCTGTATAAACACACGGATCTCAGAGACTATAAGAGATAGAGTAACCAAATTTGGCACACAAATTTCCATATGCCTCACGCAGATCAAGTTTGTTTCAAATTTAAGCCACGCCCCCCTCCGCCCCCGCAAATCGTGAAAAAACCACCTCACCCACAATTTTTCATATAATACATATTTTTTGGTAATAACCGATATCTGTTATTATTATCTATTATCTCACTGAATCGCAACAAGATCGGACAAGTAGAACAGCAGTTATTGCGTGCCTAAGTTGTTGAAGCAACAGATGCCCCCTAGAATGCTTAAAATTCTCAACTAGTTCTGGCAACGCAAATATGACATTAGGATTGAATCGCTAATGTAATGTATTTTCTTTTAAAACCCGACTCGTTTCTTCAAATACTCCTTAGAGATTGACGATTTTTAGTTATGTAAATTCAAATATAGAAAAGTATGTTAGTACTTGACTACTAGATCTGTTCCTTTTTGCATTTCTACATAGGTATACATTCAACAAATATAGTCAGCAGTCAAAAATTTAAAAATCTCGCGTTTTTTTTTTTTTTAAATTTTTGTCTACGGTTTACTATTTACATTCCCCAACCCCAAGGGAGAAGATTATACAGATGTTTGAGATGCTTCTTGTGACCGTGTGACAAAATCTGTGTTGGTAAACGTACAATATAAGTGACAAATTGCACAAAACAACCATGAAAAACTTAATTTTGTTTGGGAATTTCAAAGATTTAAGGCCTGACTCCAGCAACTTGAAATTCCTTGTCAGGAATTTGACAATTATTTCTTGTGTTTGTGGAACATAACTAAAACAGTGTGACCAAGCACCTAATGTTTACCTAAAACTGGCATATTTTTGACCCTGCACCTAAAACGTACATGGTCACACTGACAAATCAGTTTAGCTTGTAAACAGCGCCAAATTTTAAAGGTCAACTAAAATTAAAAAAGAAAGCTAATAAGTTTGGACGATGAAGTGATTGTGTTGGTTGTGTCAAATATTATATTATTATTTCTCCAGCAACACTTTTCCATGCACTTTTTACAGATATTCTATCAAAATTATTCGTATTTGTGATTTGCCAAAGACATGGTCGAGCCTCCACTGCTTTAATTAAAGTTATCTTTGCGATTTTTTGTTTTGCGCACAGCACCTTGAGTCTCCATGTTTGACATTTGTATGAGTTGACCAGGAAAAATTGCTAAATATATTTTCCTGATAGACTCATCAGCTGTTCTCTCAGTCCACATATGCTACCAATATGCCCATAATCGATATTCCGGGCCTGCTGGAGAGAGTCCTTTAAAAAAAAAAAGAAGCTAAATGAGACCCCAATCCACTTGTTACTGTTAAATTCATCATAAATCACTCCTTATTTGGGTTTTTATTTTTTTTTTGGGGGTGGGTGCGAATTAATAGACAATTACCAAGTCCGAACTTAGACAGCTTTTGAGATCGTTTGTACTTGAAAATGGCCTGTTAAGTACGGAAACTTGATGTTTTTTTCTGAGTGTACATTTGCAATTATGGCTCTAATCTACATTAAAGTTTAAACCTTTTTCGTTGCAGTTTTGTTTTCACAGATATATTTGATATAAAATGAAGTCGAGCCTATGGTCAATATTGACCAGCGGTTTGAGTTGCATTAATCTCACTGCTTTCCTGTTGCTAATATGTAGCGGTCAAGCAGCAGCTCAATCGAATTATGTGCAACATGGCGATAGCGGTAACTACTCTACAAGCGGACTTCCAGAGGAGGCGACACTGGATGGAAAGGTGAGCGGTACACGTTTATGCCCTGTCCTTACTAAAGCAACATTCCAGCCAGTGGTGTCATTTCCGCTTTTTCACTAGTAATCACTATTGAGCTATAAAAAAAACAGGCTGAGTGAAGTGTCTCATCAATTTGTGTTTGTAACGGTTTTTTTTTTCAGGTAACCAAGCTCGATGACATTAGCCCCTTGATCTTTTTGAATCGCACGAAGGCTGCTCTTAACTGCGCTGCTGGCTCAATGCAAGTGAGTTAATGGTAATGGAAGCTATAAATTCAACCCCATGCTAAATGATTTGATACCACAGGTTGATTTAAAATTCAATGATCCGTTCCATGGCATCATACAGGCTGACTATGATCGCAGCAGCGCCTGTCGTGTCAGTGGCAAAGGTGCATTTAGCTATCGTCTCGAGTTGCCCCTTAAAGGATGTGGTACTATACAAGTAAGAGTCCTCAATGCAAATAGTTTTGTTTTCAAGTTATTGATGTTCTGAATTGAATTGTGTCATATAAGAATCCCACTCGTGTGTTTACCAACAATATTATTGTGCGCTTCCATGCCAATTTGGAAATGGATGGCGATGAGATCATCACGATAGTGTGCCGGTATCCGCCGCCTGTACCTTCACTGCCACCAGCACTGCCAGCACCTATGTATGTATTGTCAGAAAGACTAGTGATTAGCTTTGCTTCTTATTATTAAATATATATTTACATTTTTGCAGTTTGAATCCTATTGCAACGAGTGCTGTACTCCAGCCCCCATTAAAGAGTATACAGATACTAATGATTATCTGTGCTATCATGTTCCTAACACTTCTTCTGTTGGGTCTGGCCGTCTCCTACTACTGCCTTCGTAGCAGGCCCATTCCAGTGGTGCGTCGCCTACCCATGAGCATGGGTAGCGGCTCGGAGATAACCAAATTAAGTGGCAGCAGCGTTGGCAACATCAGTGTGTTTGAGGGTGTAAAAATACCGCGAGCCCATGCTGCACTCCAGGCCGTGTACAGCTCTTCTGGTAGCGAAGGAGCTCTGATACCATCGGACTATCCCAGTGAATCACATTCGGAGATTGAAGAGATTGACACTCGATCATTGCCATTCAGTTCAGCGGGTAGCTTTGAAAATCGCGCCTTCATTCAAGAGACTTCAAGCATTTACACTGACCACTATGCCCCGACTCAGGAAATACCCGCAACCAACTCGTTGATGACAGCCGTTATGCGACTTAACTCACCAGTACAGGAGGTTATGACTAATTCGCCCAAGTTCGATGTTCAGGTGCGTGTAAAGAAATCTCCGATACCAATTCCATCGCCGGTTACATCCGACACGGAGAGCGTCGGCACTGTGCGGCCTGATCGAAATAATTTGTCGACCATTATGGAGGCGTATGAGGATAGAGAGAGTGTAATGACTATGGATTCGTTGCCGCCGAAAGTGGAGACCATGCAGTCACAATTTACATATGTTCCAGAGTTGCATCCGGCACCACACGCTGTACAGTCACAGCCCCTTCCCATTGTAGCCGAACCCAAGTTCTCCGTGTACACTCGAACGCACCATGAGGTAGTGGACGGACGTCCAGAAACCTGGTCTGACTTTACTGACGGACCGGCGCCTAGCGAAATTACAGACTTATCATCTGAAGCTCCCGACAGTCATATTCATGAAACAAGTGCCGCGATAGACACCATGCACTACTACGAGGACGAGTATGAGCCAACGAAGCCGATCGTTCCGAGTAAGCAGCTGCCAGTGACATCGCACACCGTTGACGATGTCTATTTACGCACAGTTACTGAGAAGAAGACCATTGAAGATATTGAAAGTCATAAGCGCCTTGTCACTGAGTACAAGAGTAAACCGAAGGCGCCATTGCCACCGCCTCCTCCGGAAGTGGTAGACACCAAATTCGATGTTAGAGTGCGCAAGTATCCAAGCGAACGCGAGCAACAGCAATGGGAGAACTTCTCTGATATTTCTAGCGTCTCAGGCCTAACACTGACACCCAAGCTGGAGCGCTCGGAGTTGAGTTTACCACCAGCTGAGCCGCCGTCACAAATTCACGATAACAAACTTAAGTTGACCAGTCCAGAACTAGTAGGAAATATGAAGCCAATTGAGGTTCCACCGCAAGATAAGGATGTGCCCAACTGGGATGTGCTCATACGAATTTTGGAGGAGCCAGAGATGTCCGACATAGTTGATGACGCCAGTTCTGTTCACAATATCAGCTACGACGATAGGGCCAAGTGGAAGGAAATCATCACTACGCAGTCTTCACTGCGCACAATGCTAACAGAAGCGGTGGTTCGCGAGGATTTCGAACGCATCCGTCAGGACACCCGTTACGAGCGAATGTTTGAACCTCAAACCTGGGATGTCATAATACGAATCCTTGCACCACCCAGTGACGACGATACAGACGTAGAGATGCGTGCACCCAAACGTGGCAAGAAAGCAGTACCGCAGCCTTGGGACACTCGTTCCAGGCGCAGCTCCTTACCCACGCTTTACGAATACGACAGCGATGGTGGGTCGAGCGTACGCACCATACGCAACGATTCAACGATGCCGATACATGATGGACCTGGTGTCGGGCCTGGAAATGGACCTTTTGGCATGCAACGATCACGCCGCAGCTCGCGCACCTCATACCAAACGGATCACAATGATTTCCGATCGATGTCTGAGGTAACCGTGGACTTTGGAAGACTACAGACGGATCATCTGGATAATGTAAGCGACGCTAGCTCGTATTACCGCATGCAGTACTACGATGACGAAGATAGGCGCTCTTTCCATCGATCTATCAGTCATCCATCGCTTGCTCGCTCCGCCAGCGAATTCACCGAGCACTGGACAGCCCCTGACGAGATTGAGATCTCCTCGCCAGAAGGCACGCCCAGAGCTCATCGGGTGCGTCAGGTAAATCCTTCAGCCATACTATCATAAAGCCTATTTAATTATTTTTTCATTATTTTTATACAACATGCAGCCATCACAGCTCGTAAGAGGCCAGCCTAGTGAGCAACGTATCGTGTCCCAAACGCAAAGAGATTATGTGGAAACACACCGTAGCATCTACCAAGCTGAAAAGCAGTCTCCGCCTGCACGAAAGTGGTAGGCGGATGATTTTTAAATCGAGTCATTTATTTCCCAAATATTCGACTAAACACAAGAGCAAAATTGTCTTCGGAAAGGGGTATCTATATATACATTTGAAAGTATTTATCATACATAATTGCATAAAAAAGGATGAATCTTAGTGCGATTCCGTTAACAGATTTTTAACACAATCAACAATCTCTAACTGCAATTTCAAAATGCTTAGTAAATTACTTAAAGAAATTTTCTAACTTAATGGAATTACCAATTAAAAGAATCTAAGTATAATATAACTAACAAAAGTGCCAATCATAATTGCCTGAAGATATGTTTACGCAGCTAGAAACATGAGCACAAAGTTAAATTCAACTCAAATGCATTTACATCAGCGATGTACGTTTATCGGGGACACAGCCGACGAACCCGAGACTGGCAGCTGTTCCTAAGTAGACTTGGGTTGATCATGAGTGAGTGATCATGTTCCTTTGTTTCTTAATTTTTGCTCAGTTGTTCACTTTTGCTCTGTCGATCAATTTTACATCTGTTGTATTCCCATTGATTAGAAGAATCAAAAAATAATTATTTATTAATTGAAAAGTGCGTTAATTAAAAATACTTGACAAAAGATATTAAAATAAACAGACTAAAAAAATTATTTTATATTTTTAAACTTATACAGGGGTGACACAGAAAACGAAACCAACCGAAAATCTCCCAAAAATGTTTGGAGTTTTGGGAGACTTTCGGTTGGTTTTGCATTCTGTGGCACCCCTGATACTGTTTTTTATTGAATTACTGTTAGAGAGCTGCATGAAATCATTCAATGAATGAATTCTAGAATGATTGAATGCGTTAGGGAGAACGAATTGAGATTTTAAGAATTTGAGATAAGTTGTGCTGCTAGCCAACTTGGTGTTTTTGAGACTGAATTTGAATGAAATAATATTTTCGAGAAACTCTTAGGCTCTAAGTTTTAGAATCTAAAGGCAGCTGTTTCCTATGTTTTTGACAAATAAAGAACTTTTAAATCAATATATTGAGATGACTTAGTTTTTGTACTTGGTAGCTTGATAGATAGAGTAGGCGCATGCGAATCGGTCGGCCAAGATGTATATATTGATTTTAATGTTTCTACCAGACCAACAATACTCAACATAAAACGGAGAGGACAAATTTAATACAGTTTTTATTTTAGTATTTATGTTATGTGTGTAGATAATGCATACTTTTACTTTAGAAACGAAATGACGTAGAAAGCTGACTTTTGTTTGTCAAATGGTTAATTCTGGTTAATTCGAATGGCTTCGAATTTTTACTTATTCAAAATCATGTATCGTCAAGTGAATTTTGACAATGTGAACATTACACGAGAACTCAAATTTATTATAATACAGTCGAGTCAAATTCATTCATTCATTTGAAGCTCCTTTGCTTTATTTTAAATGCATTCATGCAGCTCTCTAATTAGTAATAACTATTACATGAATACTATTACACGGTGTAACAGTCAAATAAACTTCTGGGATGCGACATAGCGTAAGTTCTAAGTATAGTGAAATGTAACATTGTGGCATACTAGATTTTCTTGTTGCACATTAAAATGCTAAATTACGGTAAAAAAAAGTGTTTTCATCCTACAATGTATTATGATACGTCGTTGTATTATGAAAAGTAACACCCAACGGGGAATAACACTGCAAACTCAGATTAAAGTTTAGGGAGCTAAGTGTAAAAATATAAGTGTTTTTTCAGTTTTTAGCATCTTTACCGTATTTTGAATAAAAATTAATAAGTCGTTTTGGCATGAAACTAATTACTTTTGGTATGTAGATTCAAAAAACATTTAATTTTGCGTCTTCTACATTATAGTCATAATTAGCTGAGTTATTTAACTTTTTAGGAAAAAATCCATCAAACTGCTGACAGTATTTGATCGTTTTTAATTCATTTTCGCTACGTTTACGTATTTTTATCGGACCCCAGATCCGAAAACTTATGAAAAGTACAAATTTCAATTAAAAATGGAACAAACGTTATTTTGCTCTATGTGATAATTATGTTGGCAATAACAGGAGCGCCGACTATGTTACAGTTGTAAACTATTTTTTAAGGTACAATGACAGGAACTGCAGCATGTGTATAAGAATCAACTTTTTGCATCCCAATTAAATTTTTTCCTAGTTAATCTGGACTAGATCCGCGACGAAAGACGTGAATGGTTTCACCAAGAAATCGCAACTAAATAAAAGTGCTCTGATGGCAAAAATAAATCAACATAATATCAAATGACTGCTGATCACTTATCACGGATCAAGAAACCGATTACATTCAGCTTAAAAAAAATCTAATAATCCTTTTTAATTGTGAACTAAAAGTTAAAAAAAAAAAATTTAAGATGAAGTAACTTTATATATTTTTTTAATTTTACAGTTCTTAGAGACAAACACAATACGACAGTCGACAGTGTTATAATCACACGCTCTTCAACATATTGCGCAACATATAATTTCCAATAACTTGAATTATAACTTTGCTAATTATTGACCGATTTCCAAAAAAAAATACACACTTTACTCGTGAAAATGTGTTCTTTATAAATAATATATCACGGTAATGGGGTTTCTAAAAAAATAGTGTTCAAAGTCGAAAAAATTAAAAAAAAAAAAACAAAACAGCAGATACTCTAATAAGGAAATTAAAACCTGTTAAGTCTAGTAGGACCACTTAAATACCTAAGTTTTTTCTTTCCAAAACCGGTAAGAAAATTAAAATCGGAGGACATTTGACGAAGCTATGGGCGTATTAGTGAGCGCAAGTATGAATAAAACGATTTTTTTACCACAATTTAAAATTTCGATGTGATCCAAAAAATTCTATTATGCAAATAATGGTATTTATCTGTACCTACAACATACGCTATGTCCCATCCCAGAAGTTTTCTTTTGATATTTTTTTTTGTAACATAGTGCTATGTTCATAAACTAAAAAAGAATTCGAGAAATGTTTAGAAAGTTGAACTGTTTTTGAACAGTAAAGAAACAGAGCCATTTTGACTAAGTGAGCAAGTGAAAATAAGAAGTGAATATTTTCACCAAAGTGAGCTGTGTTTACTCAAATCTATTCTTAACTTAGCTCCATACAATTTTTCATCTCGCGTAATTAGCTAGATAAAAATTTGTATGGATTTGACGTTTACCCAAGTCTTAACTCTAGGGACTATCTGAAAAAGGTTAAGATTGGGTTTTTAAATGGTCGATCAGCTGTTCACTGCTGCAAATTAAATAACTATTAAATGCAGAAAAATAAAGCTGATAATGTTTCAATAACAGATTTTAAATCTGACTTTTTTTCAAGGTTTGTTCGCTGCGCTTCTGTATAGATAAAAAATAACAGCTGATTACACGCGCCCATCTCTGATATTCATTGTATGACTCTTGATTTAAGGCGAAATCAATACAATATACAGGAATGACACTTGAACAATTTTAAGGATTCACAGTTTGTGGACCATTTTTAACACATACTTACAAAAGTACTTGTAACACCTAATAATAGATAAAAATTTTTAACTTTTTTTTAATACAGACATTTACATAAATATGTGTGGAAAAAACGTAATGAGGACATTACATAGTAGTTGCTTTTTCATATTTCAATAGAAAATATACTGCAGTCACAAGTCAAGAATGAACTTAATGTGTATGCCATTACAAATATTTAGTGGCAAATAGGCTTAAATACTTACTTGCAACGCAACATTGCAAACTTCTCAATTACATTCCTTATTGCCGCAATGACATAGGACAAAAAAATAATCACAATTTTAAGAAAGTATTACTACAAAATAATTAGAAGTGCTGACAAAAAAATTAAAATAAAAGAGGTGACAGTTTCAATTAATTTATAATTACTTGTTTTCAATAGTAAATACCACAACTTTATACACTTGTGTATTTTTTTTTTTATCTTTTTTTTTTTGTAGAAACGACTTTATTGAGTGTAAAATATTCACTAATCCGTTTAATATAAATATGGTATAACTGACAAGAAAAAAAAACAATTTGCTGACAATGTAATACATTTGTTTGATTTACTACATTTTTTACATTGACATATGTACATATGTCAGTATTTGTAAGAGCAAAATTAATTTTGTTATTTTGCTATGATCATTTTGTTGATAGTGCGATTGTCATATTTACTGCCTAAAGTCCAGGAATTATTACCGAAACAATTATATGTTCCGGTTATGGTACATTTCGAAAAGAGTATTTCGGTAAAAGGTTAATTTCGGTTTGTGTTTTCGACATCAGTACGGAGAAGTTCTTTTATGTTTTCAATATGTTTAGGATGAACCTAAATAAAAAACAAACATTAAGATTTTTAATATAAAAATTTTTTTTATGTATAGAAAACATCAAACTTTTTATTCACCAAGCGGTTGTCGAAATCGTAATCTGCGGATTATTCTTTACAGGTTTTCCCAAGAAACCATGGGTCCAAACTCAAAGTCAAGCAATCCGTTTTTATATTTTATATAATATAAGAGAAAAATTTAAATTTGTATATTTTTTGAAAAGGTATACTACGTAAAAGTATATTCATTGCCTGCATATTTTTTTTATGTATAGAAAACATCATACTTTTTATTCACCAAGCGGTTGTCGAAATCGTAATCTGCGACTTATTCTTTACAGGTTTTCCCAAGAAACCATGGGTCCAAACTCAAAGTCAAGCAATCCGTTTTTATATTTTATATAATATAAGAGAAAAATTTAAATTTGTATATTTTTTGAAAAGGTATACTACGTAAAAGTATATTCATTGCCTGCATATAATGCAACAATATTAGTTGAATTATACAATATTATACACATATATGAAAACATATGTATACATAAATAAAAACTTCATATATTACTAGATTATTTTTTATCCTAACAGAAAAGTTTATAATACAAATACTACCACTGAATACAAATACAAAAAATAAATAAATCTGCTAACAAATTGACTTTTGTCTTTAATTTAACATCTTGAAGATTATAATCTTGATAATTATCAACGGGTTTTGTCGGTGTGATATCGCGTATTATTGGATTAAGCATAGTATCCATCGCGAAAAATAAAAATTCCTGCCAAACTTCATATAAAATAACGTGTTTAAAAACTGTGCCAGGATATTTTTGATTACGTTTTAGTTTCTTGTGTGTCTAGCAATTTTAACGAAATTCACAGATTTATGCCGATAATTGGAATATCGATAGTGTTTGGTCATTTCTGAAGTCATTATAATCACACAAAAAAAACCTCTACACAAGGTAAAACTCTAGTGCCGAATGCATATTCTAGCCCCAACATTTCTGATATCTCATTTTGTAACGAACGAAATTAAGTTTAATATAAAAATATTAAATAAATATAAAAAAACAATACCTGAAATTTGGAATTCAGCATTGTACACCGCTTTTGCGCAAAGAGCAGAATGAATAATGAAATTGTATTAAAAAAACGGAACATCGGACACCATCGACGCATCGAAGTTTTTGACTGATGTTTTATACACCTTCAAGTTTTTATTTTGTAAGGATTTGACTTCAGCAGGCCCGAAACTAAAAATTCCTGTCAAACTTCATATAAAAAAAACTTTGGAAGGAATTTTTAGTTTTCGTTTCGTGTGTATCCAGCAACTTGAACGAAATCCACAAATTCATATCATCAGGAAAATATACTTAGCATTTTTTCCTGGTGGTCTCATACAAATGTCAAACATGTAGACTCAAGGTGCTGTGCGCAAAACAAAAAACGAGATTTAAATTTTCAACGCGAGGAAAGATAAGTTTAATTAAAGCAGTGGAGGCGCGACCATGTCTTTGACGAATCGCAAGTAAGAATCATTTTGATAAAATATCTGGGAAAAGTGTTGCTGGAGAAATAATTGAATAATAACACTAGGCAACAGCCCAATTCTGAATTGGACCAAACCGACTTTTTTTGGATAGATTTGGGGCCCCAAACACCGAAAAACATTTTTTTTTTTTTTTTCTATGGCACAATTTTTTTTTTAGAATTTTTTGAAATTTGGCTGTTTTTTTAATGCTTTTTTTTTAGAGGTACGCCCACTTTTGTCATCATTATACCCGAATGTCAAAACCGATATTCAAAAGCTTTACTTTTCCTGAAAGCTAATGAATATACCTATAATTCATCTATACACAGTCTAAGATTAAAGTTAGTAGTTTAAGAGCTATTAATTTTTGAATTAAGAAAATGTTGTTTTTTTTAATCTTTTTTTTTAGCTTTTTTATACCCTGAGCCCATTAAAAATGGGCAAAAAAGGGTATAATGCATTTGGCAGAATGTATGTAACAGGCAGAAGGGGGCGTGGCAGACCCCCAAAAGTATATATATTCTTGATCAGGATCAACACTTGATTTTCAACCGATCGTTCCTATGGCAGCTATAAGATATAGTCGACCGATTTGAACCAACTTTGGTCACTATGCGTAAAACCACATCAAATTGATTTCCTGTGAGTTTGGTTAGGATATCTCTACAAGGAAGTCAAAAAACATGCCAAGACACAACAAAATATTATATCGCCGTCTCTCCACAGGTTTTCATAAGACATATCTTAAACGACGCTCAAATAATGCAGCTTTGCAAAAAAAAATCTGAACCCCCGTTCAGATTTTTTTTCGAGTTTTCCTTGAATTTAAAAACAAAAAAAAGCTAAAAAAAAAGATTAAAAAAAACAACATTTTCTTAATTAAAAAATTAATAGCTCTTAAACTACTAACTTTAATCTTAGACTGTGTATAGATGAATTATAGGTATATTCATTAGCTTTCAGGAAAAGTAAAGCTTTTGAATATCGGTTTTGACATTCGGGTATAATGATGACAAAAGTGGGCGTACCTCTAAAAGAAAGCATTAAAAAAACAGCCAAATTTCAAAAAATTCTAAAAAAAAATTGTGCCATAGAAAAAAAAAAAAGTGTTTTTCGGTGTTTGGGGGGCCCCAAATCTATCCAAAAAAGTCGGTTTGGTCCAATTCAGAAGAAAAAAGTTGCAATTTGTTGCCTAATGTAATTGGCGCAACCAACACAATCACTTCATCGTCCAAATTTATTTGCTTTCTTTTTTAATTTTAGGGTAAAAGTCTATTAGGCCAACTCCAAATTAAAAAAAAAAACCCCAAATAGAGGGCAACTTATTAAGAATTTAGCCGAAAAAATTAGTTGGCGGTCTCAACTAGTTTTTTTTTTTTTTAAATGTTTAAAGTTTCCATACAAAATAGCCTATTTTTGTTGTTGCTTGTGCAACTTGTCACTGTTATGGCCCGTTTACCAACACTACTTTTCTTTGACTTGTCCATTTTATGGTCAGTTTATCAAATATATAATGGATTTGTGAGTTTTATTTGGAAAAATCTCAATCGAAAAATTATTTGATGAAAACAGATGTGTATTTGGAATATTAAGCCAAGCTCCAATTTCAAAAGAAGGTCGAAGTGCACTGTATTTATAAGATATATATGCTCATGAAGTGTGTGTATAACCGTGGAAAAGAAGCGCCGCTGGCAAAATTTTTTTAAAAAAAAATCGCGCGATTTTTTTAAACATAATTTTTGTCTACGGTATTTGTGTATTTTTTTTTTTAATCTTTTTTTTTTTTTTGTAGAAACGACTTTATTGAGTGTAAAATATTCACTAATCCGTTTAATATAAATATGGTATAACTGACAAGAAAAAAAAACAATTTGCTGACAATGTAATACATTTGTTTGATTTACTACATTTTTTACATTGACATATGTACATATGTCAGTATTTGTAAGAGCAAAATTAATTTTGTTATTTTGCTATGATCATTTTGTTGATAGTGCGATTGTCATATTTACTGCCTAAAGTCCAGGAATTATTACCGAAACAATTATATGTTCCGGTTATGGTACATTTCGAAAAGAGTATTTCGGTAAAAGGTTAATTTCGGTTTGTGTTTTCGACATCAGTACGGAGAAGTTCTTTTATGTTTTCAATATGTTTAGGATGAACCTAAATAAAAAACAAACATTAAGATTTTTAATATAAAAATTTTTTTTATGTATAGAAAACACCAAACTTTTTATTCACCAAGCGGTTGTCGAAATCGTAATCTGCGACTTATTCTTTACAGGTTTTCCCAAGAAACCATGGGTCCAAACTCAAAGTCAAGCAATCCGTTTTTATATTTTATATAATATAAGAGAAAAATTTAAATTTGTATATTTTTTGAAAAGGTATACTACGTAAAAGTATATTCATTGCCTGCATATAATGCAACAATATTAGTTGAATTATACAATATTATACACATATATGAAAACATATGTATACATAAATAAAAACTTCATATATTACTAGATTATTTTTTATCCTAACAGAAAAGTTTATAATACAAATACTACCACTGAATACAAATACAAAAAATAAATAAATCTGCTAACAAATTGACTTTTGTCTTTAATTTAACATCTTGAAGATTATAATCTTGATAATTATCAACGGGTTTTGTCGGTGTGATATCGCGTATTATTGGATTAAGCATAGTATCCATCGCAAAAATAAAAATTCCTGCCAAACTTCATATAAAATAACGTGTTTAAAAACTGTGCCAGGATATTTTTGATTACGTTTTAGTTTCTTGTGTGTCTAGCAATTTTAACGAAATTCACAGATTTATACCGATAATTGGAATATCGATAGTGTTTGGTCATTTCCGAAGTCATTATAATCACACAAAAAAAACCTCTACACAAGGTAAAAGTCTAGTGCCGAATGCATATTCTAGCCCCAACATTTCTTATATCTCATTTTGTAACGAACGAAATTAAGTTTAATTTAAAAATATTAAATAAATATAAAAAAACAATACCTGAAATTTGGAATTCAGCATTGTACACCGCTTTTGCGCAAAGAGCAGAATGAATAATGAAATTGTATTAAAAAAACGGAACATCGGACACCATCGACGCATCGAAGTTTTTGACTGATGTTTTATACACCTTCAAGTTTTTATTTTGTAAGGATTTGACTCCAGCAGGCCCGAAACTAAAAATTCCTGTCAAACTTCATATAAAAAAAACTTTGGAAGGAATTTTTAGTTTTCGTTTCGTGTGTATCCAGCAACTTGAACGAAATCCACAAATTCATATCATCAGGAAAATATACTTAGCATTTTTTCCTGGTGGTCTCATACAAATGTCAAACATGTAGACTCAAGGTGCTGTGCGCAAAACAAAAAACGAGATTTAAATTTTCAACGCGAGGAAAGATAAGTTTAATTAAAGCAGTGGAGGCGCGACCATGTCTTTGACGAATCGCAAGTAAGAATCATTTTGATAAAATATCTGGGAAAAGTGTTGCTGGAGAAATAATTGAATAATAACACTAGGCAACAGCCCAATTCTGAATTGGACCAAACCGACTTTTTTTTGGATAGATTTGGGGCCCCAAACACCGAAAAACATTTTTTTTTTTTTCTATTTCACAATTTTTTTTTTAGAATTTTTTGAAATTTGGCTGTTTTTTTAATGCTTCTTTTAGAGGTACGCCCACTTTTGTCATCATTATACCCGAATGTCAAAACCGATATTCAAAAGCTTTACTTTTCCTGAAAGCTAATGAATATACCTATAATTCATCTATACACAGTCTAAGATTAAAGTTAGTAGTTTAAGAGCTATTAATTTTTGAATTAAGAAAATGTTGTTTTTTTTAATCTTTTTTTTTTTAGCTTTTTTTTGTTTTTAAATTCAAGGAAAACTCGAAAAAAAATCTGATCGGGGGTTCAGATTTTTTTTCGAGTTTTCCTTGAATTTAAAAACAAAAAAAAGCTAAAAAAAAAGATTAAAAAAAACAACATTTTCTTAATTAAAAAATTAATAGCTCTTAAACTACTAACTTTAATCTTAGACTGTGTATAGATGAATTATAGGTATATTCATTAGCTTTCAGGAAAAGTAAAGCTTTTGAATATCGGTTTTGACATTCGGGTATAATGATGACAAAAGTGGGCGTACCTCTAAAAGAAAGCATTAAAAAAACAGCCAAATTTCAAAAAATTCTAAAAAAAAATTGTGCCATAGAAAAAAAAAAAAATGTTTTTCGGTGTTTGGGGGGCCCCAAATCTATCCAAAAAAGTCGGTTTGGTCCAATTCAGAAGAAAAAAGTTGCAATTTGTTGCCTAATGTAATTGGCGCAACCAACACAATCACTTCATCGTCCAAATTTATTTGCTTTCTTTTTTAATTTTAGGGTAAAAGTCTATTAGGCCAACTCCAAATTAAAAAAAAAAACCCCAAATAGAGGGCAACTTATTAAGAATTTAGCCGAAAAAATTAGTTGGCGGTCTCAACTAGTTTTTTTTTTTTTTTAAATGTTTAAAGTTTCCATACAAAATAGCCTATTTTTGTTGTTGCTTGTGCAACTTGTCACTGTTATGGCCCGTTTACCAACACTACTTTTCTTTGACTTGTCCATTTTATGGTCAGTTTATCAAATATATAATGGATTTGTGAGTTTTATTTGGAAAAATCTCAATCGAAAAATTATTTGATGAAAACAGATGTGTATTTGGAATATTAAGCCAAGCTCCAATTTCAAAAGAAGGTCGAAGTGCACTGTATTTATAAGATATATATGCTCATGAAGTGTGTGTATAACCGTGGAAAAGAAGCGCCGCTGGCAAAATTTTTTTAAAAAAAAATCGCGCGATTTTTTTAAACAAAATTTTTGTCTACGGTCCTTTATTTACACTCCTCAACACCTCTAGGATGAAGTTTATAGAGATGTTTCACAAGCTATTCGTGACCGGTTGACCAAATCAGTGTTGGTAAACGAGCAACAACAAAAATAGGCTATTTTGTATGGAAACTTCAAACATTTAAAAAAAAAAAACTAGTTGAGACCGCCAACTAATTTTTTCGGCTAAATTCATGATAAATTGCCCTCTATTTGGGGTTTTTTTTTTGTTTGATTTGGAGTTGGCCCAGCCTAATTGACTATTACCAATTTTAGTTGACCTTTCCAATTTGGCGCTGTTTACAAGCCAAACTGCTTTGTCAGAGTGACCATGTACGTTTTAGGTGCAGGGTCAAAATATGCCAGTTTTGTGTAAATATTTTATACATATTAGGTGCTTGGTCACACTGTTTTAGTTATGTTCCACAAACACAAGAAATAATTGTCAAATTCCTGACAAGGAATTTTAAGTTGCTGGAGTCAGGCCTTAAATCTTTGAAATTCCCATACAAAATTAAGTTTTTCATGGTTGTTTTGTACAATTTGTCACTTATATTGTACGTTTACCAACACTGATTATGTCACAAGGTCACAAGAAGCATCTCAAACATCTGTATAATCAATCTCCCTTGGGGAAGTGCTTAGCTTTTCATATAGATTTTTTTTAATTGCAATTTTTTTATTAGTTGGAGAGGGAGGGGGTGAAAATAGGATCCAAATAATACAAAAAAATAATATTACTGTCCACTTAAATCTAGCTATAATATAGTTCATGATAAATTTCAATCCTCTAGCATGTTATGAAACTGCGTGTTACTTGGTGGGCCGCGCCGACTAGCTCATTGGCACTCCTCACGGGTGTGTTTCCATCCCTGACCCGCAGTTCACACATCGATAAATCATCGCTAACTGCAAACAGCTGCAGCTCAACTACCATCACTATCGACAAAAAGTAAACAAACTACGCTAAAAGGAACGACAGCAGCAAAACATCTCGATGTTCAAATAGGATCCATTTGCAGGACCCGGGCGTACCGGCGTACCTTCCCTTCCTGAGACGGCATACGTTCTTCGCCTCCCATATGTTGTCCACCCGTATGGGCCAAATCTCAGCCTGCGTTGGATCGCATGTTTCCTCTCCCCCTCTACAAAAAACTTAGCCGGACATCGTATTCATTTTGAGGTGAGTATAGTTTAAATTCTTAAATAGCTTTAAAGTTCACAATCATTCTTAATTTCCATCTTCAAAATTCGACAACAAAGGCAATAATAAACAACAATGATGAAATGAACGTACAGATCAGGAACACAACGGACTTTGGATAACTTGCCAGGCAATGGAGCGGCAAGACGCTACTGCGGAGACGCCGCTGACGTCAATATATACGTATAGTATATACTAAGGGGCTCCGCCCCCTGCTCGCATCGCTAGCGCAATTGAAGCGGGAAAAAAATAACTTCTATTAATTTTCTTGAATAAACTTTTGGAATGCAAAAATAAATTAATGTACTATTTCAATAATTCGGACACTTGCTAATTCGGAAAATTTGATTATTCGGACACTCAACTTTTAGCTATAAAATATTTTGAAGCCCGGGCATCACACAAATCTTGGTTGGTTGGTTGGTTCGAAGATCCGATCACATCAACGTGTTTGTATGTAAGAAAAAAGTTAAAATCAACTGCAGTTTATGTAATTTGAGAGCAAAAGGTCTTTATTTCTAAAATTGGGTTTATTCGGCAGGTTTTTTTAATCAGTAATCCCTTCTTTACTTCTGATGGATTTAGTAATCTTAATGACATGATATCTTCTTATACAAATCAGAGCATTTATAATCAGTTATCATACTATTTAAAACAAATTTGAAATTTTTGGTCGTGGAAAATTTCATGCTAAATGCAATAAGTAACAACAAATTTATATAACAATAACATTTTTGTAAAAGAAACGAATAATTGTATGGACGCTGCTAGATTTAGCAGAAATGTATTTGGTTAATTTTAAACAGACGTTTATATGTTAGCAATATTATATAGTTATCCGATGTAGACCGAACTTGAACAGGGTGTAACATTTAGTAAAAAATACATATTCTGTGAGTTTAGTTGAGATATATTTAAAATAAAAAAAAAAATTTCATACTAAAAGCTAATTTCCTTCCAATTGTTCCAAAGGCAACTATATGACAAAGCTACCCGATGTTGACCAAATTTGGTCAGGATGTAACAGGCAGTCTCAAGTACACAATCTGTAAGTTTGGTTGATATGTCTTAAGAAACAAAAAAAAGTTTTTCATACTTAATATTAATTTGAGCTTAATTGTACCTATGACAGCTATATGATATAGTCATTCGATTTTGACGAAATTGTGTCAGGGTGTAGCATATTTAAAAAAAAAAAAACGAGATCTGAGAGTTGAGATAACTTTAAAAACAAAAAAGTTTTCCCTACTAAAGGTGAATCTAAACCCGATTGTTCCTATTGCAGCTATATGGTAAAGCAATCCGACTTTGACCAAATTGTAAAATATCGTTACGTTTTTCAAAATGTTAATAAAAATAAATTAAAAAATAAAAATAAAATCTTGATGGGTCTGGTTCGAGCTCGCGACCCCGTGCTTTTGAGTCTACGACACCATCCTCTGCGCCACCTAGGCACTCAGCCTGCTGGCTGACTAAACGCTGGTAAATCAAAATAAACGCGAACTTTGACCTCGATTTCGACGCACTTGCTGCTCAAATTTTTTAAAACGCAGCCTTATTTCCCGATGAAATTGTAATCGCGTTGCTGTCCCAAAATTTCAAACTTGTATCTTGAGCCGTTTGGCCTGTACAAAGATACATGAGTGAGTGAGTGAATAAATGAATGTTCAGGTCAAAGAATTTTATATATATAGATGTATATTTAGACTTAAATGGTAATATCTTGCCGAAACTAATTCTTACAGATATGTGTGATATACCAAATACGCGGAATTTTATTGGCTATAACATATTGAAATCTGATAAAGACGACATGTGTAAATTTTTCAAAAATAGCCAAAATGTAATTATTTCACCTGTAAAATGTTACCTGAGTAATTTAGAAAAAAAGTGTAAAGGCACGACTAAAAGCCCTTAATAACATCTTTATAACGATATATAGAACATATCTGAAGCTTTTACGATTTGGGGGCTTAAATTTTTGCGTGAAATAGAGTTTTCCCGATAAGGGTGTTTCCAAAGTAACGGTCGTTACCTTTTTTCGGAGATTTTTTAAATATAATTCCAACCTAAGCAAGTAGGCCACGAGGATTGCCTAATTTAAAGTTACGAAAGTTCAAGCATCAGAAGCAACCGAAAGAATTCATAAAAAGTCTAATTTCAATACTTTTTTTTTTAACGTAAGGTAACGTAAAAGGTAACGGTCGTTACATCGTTAAAACGTTGTTTAAAAATTCAAAGGAGGCTTTTGATGCTTATGTGGTCTTACGAAATTCTTCTTCTTGCTTACCTTCTTACTTTCCGCAACAGTAAAATTATATTGTTTAAATCAGTTACAGAAAAATCAAACTTCTTTGCTTTTAGGGTAACGGTCGTTACACTCGGTTAGGCTATTTATACCCGTTACTTATAAAAAATAAGTAAAAGGGTATATTGTGTTCGTTGAAATGTATGTAACAGGGAGAAGGAGGCATCTCCGACCACATAAAGTACATATATTCTTGATCAGCATCAACAGCCGAGTCGATTTAGCCATGTCTGTCTGTCCGTCTGTGTGAGCGCCTAGATCTCAGAGACCATAAGAGATAGAGTAACCAAACTTTCACACGCAGATCACAAAAGCGTTGGAGCAGGTCAAGTTTGTTTTAAATTTTTGACCCACCTCCTTCCACGCCCGTAATTCGCGAAAAACTGGTCGTCCGTCTGTATAAACACACGGATCTCAGAGACTATAAGAGATAGAGTAACCAAATTTGGCACACAAATTTTCATATGCCTCACGCAGATCAAGTTTGTTTCAAATTTAAGCCACGCCCCCCCCGCCCCCGCAAATCGCGAAAAACTACCTCACCCACAATTTATTATTATCTATTATCCCGCTGAATCGCAACAAGATCGGACAAGTAGATGTTGAAGCAACAGGTGCCCCCTAGAGTATGCAATAGTTTTTGTATTGTTAAACCTTATTAGAATTCTCAACTAGTTCTGGCAACGCAAATATGACATTAGGATTGAATCGATAATGTATAGATATAAGTAACGGGTATCCTATGGTCGGGATCTCGACTATAGCCTTTCCCACTTGTTTTGATTTATTCCAGAGCTTGCAAATAACTGTCGACCGTTTCTCGTTGTTCGCAAATATGTGTCTCTCTCTGACTCTTTACGAAAAGACTCAGAGAGCAACCGTTTCGTGGGTTCTCGAATGAGCTTGCTCGCGCTCAGAGCGAAACCGTTTTTTTCTATTCTGTTTTGTTTCGGTTGTTCCAAGACCGTTTTGTCGTGTTCAGTGAAGAAAAAAGTCTTTTGCGTATGTATTGGTATACATTCACACGCATAGGCAAGCAAATCGTTAAACGTTTAATTAATATTATTATTATTAATTATTAATATTATTATTAATTAATATATTATTATTTAATTTATATTAAGTGAACGAAGAAGTTCGATTAGTGCAGAAAATCTAAACTCCTTACCAGTTGTAAAGATTAACACATAATATCTAAAAAATGTTACAAAAAATATACATATAATATATATAAAAATACAAAAAAAAAATTTTAAATCAAATTGTATTATTTCTTTGCATATGTATTGGTATACATTCACAAGCGTTCGTTTTGCATACGAAATATATTAATTGCAACAACAACGAAAGTAAATGTGAAGACCGTTTGCGTTGAGTTTTTCGGTCAATCGGTCTTTTGCTGACTCTCTTTGTGCGAGCGTTTCTCGTTCCGCTCTTTACGCACTGCTCATTGAACGACCGAAATAAAAAGAGCTCAACGAAAAGCGCTCAACAGAAAACAGAAATAAAGACAGCAAAACTCTCTTGCTCAGAGCGAGAGCGAGAGAGTATGAACTTTTTCGGTTGTGCTCGCAACGAGAGCACAAGAAAAAAAACGGTCGACAGTTATTTTCAAGCTATGATTTATTCACATAAAATTTAATTTTCACTTGTCGCCTTCGAGATTGTTCCTAAGCATGAAGAAAATGTTCAGCTGTCACGTGGCTTTTGTTTTCTTTGTAAACCACCATTAGAACAGTTTTTCCAGAGCTTACAAAAGAATATGCAATTTGCGTTGCAAAAATCGGGTATGGTGTACGAAATTCAAAGCAGCATAAAGAAAATTTAATTTAATCCTTCGGAAAATTACAGATTTATTCATTTTGTGTAATATAAGCGGAAAATAAATAAAAAATAATAGTTTTATTTTTGAGTTGTAAGAGGTCATTTTCTGTGGAAACACCCAAATACATCCAGCTCAAATGTTGCATAACTAAAATCTTAACATTTACCAACATTGTTTAGCAATCAGCTGTGAAACAGATTTGATTTGAAAATAAAGCACATGAAACTGGTATTCTCATTTTTAAGGTTAATTTAAATTTTCTTACTATTTAAAAGCTTTTTTAACAAAATTCATCATGGATTATATTTATTGTGGTTTGTACTTTGTGTTTATATATCTGCGTTGTTTAAAATCAGCGTGCTATATTTTGTTATTTGTAATTTAAAAACTTGCCTCAATAAAATTTTGACTGTGAAAAGATATAACTAATTTTGTCAGCACTTGCCAGCAATGGAACTATATGCATTTTGAAGATTGATCAATTCTAAAATTGTACTGTTAAGCTCCAGTTGTTTAAAGTGTGGCGCCAACACATGAGACAAAATGACGAAAATTATGATTTTTTGGCTTACTTTATTGTGCGCATTGGCGGAAATTACAAAAACTTGTGTTTAAGTATTGAATAAATGTTAATTTTTTACAATCGACAAAAAAAATAAATTTCTCGTTTCATACAAAAAGTCAGTTCATGACTGATTTTTATAATGTTAACAACATGATGTTATAAATAATAGTATTCTGATCTTGATATCTGTTAGCCAGAATGTGAGGAGCATAATATCACATATGCTCAGTTTGGTAAGATATTTTGGAAAAAGCATGGTTTTTGTACAAAAAGTGACTTTTCATCCTATTATTCCTAAAATTTCCATACGATATAGTTGTCCGATTTGAATCAAATTTTACCAGCACGTTAGTTCGTTAATTCGTTCTTGAAGTATTAATTTATTCCTAAAAAATCATCATCGGGACCATAGTAGATTCTTCTCTCTTCTTTCTATTGGTCGCTGCTCTCGCGAGCAAACTGATCAACAACAATTTCAACTATTGGTTTTTGTCTTTCGCTCTCATTCTCATAGGCTTTGCTGTTGCGCGAACGTCGCGCCGCTAATCCGAATGTAATTTGTTGTTGCCTTGCCGGCGCACAGTGGGGCAGGAGGAAAAGCGTTGCAAAAATCATTTTTTTACGCGAGCTTTAGCAGAAAATAATATATGCATTCGATAGAGAAATCTTCAAAGATTAAGAATCCAAAAAATTATTGAAAACGGGTAAGAATTGTGGGCGAGGCCATTTTTCAGTGCGCGCAAATGTGCAAATTTTACAAAATATACTAACTTAAAAACTGAATTGTAGAAAAGTTATGTTTATATGAAAAGTATGATGATTTATAATAGAATGCCGGAGAATTTGTTACTTCACTTGTTGACTTTTTATCCTAGCGATGTTTAAAAAAAACACAAAAATTAGGTTATTTTTTTACTTTGACGGAATAGAACTAAAATTGGACTGATTTGGACTCAATCCCACTACTACAGGAGTCTTCGCTAATCAATTCTCTAACGAAAACGGCCCAAAAACTGAAGCAACCTTGCAATTAAATGGTTATCGTTATGCCTGTCTGTCAGTGAATGAGGTGCAAACAAAAAGATGTGAATATACTTCATCAGCATGATTTTATATTGTACCTGTTTTATCCTTTAAAGCCGTTATTGTGCAAATTTAGTTTGGGGAATTTTGAGCAGGTTTGTATGTATACGTATTAGAAGTGAAGTGTAATCATGGCTTTTGAGAATTCAAAATGTTTCGACATATTATAGCCAATAAAAAAAAAACATGAATTCCAAATAGCTGTACTGAAAGAATTAAAGGTAGCCTTAGAAGATGTGTTACCTGAGTTAATAGTCAAAATTACCAACATTTATCGGAATTTGGACAAAAAATGTGAAAAATGTCAACGATCTACGGAAAAGTTTCAGAGAATCTTTTTGGAGTGGCTTAATGACGTTACGGAATGTGAGGTGACAGGAAAAGAAACGGGCCCATCTACTAGCCGAGGCAGAGGAAGACCGACAAAATCTTTGGAAGAGTGTTCAATCTAAACAAGGAAACGCAAGCTTTTTTTTTGTAGCTAAAAAAAACCGCTAGAGTAGTGAAACGATATTTTTATTGAACCAAGTCAGCATTTTTTAAAATTTCGTCCAACATATCCTTTTCTGCAGCTGAACTTATGTAGGACTGATTGGCCCCTACTTATTTAAACAAAGTGCTTAGTCATGACAGCATTTGTTTGCCATCTTGAAATTTGTATCCGCACAACAATCCCAAATGGACTATTGGGCTGACAGATGAGTGTGTGGCAATTTATAAACATAATGCCGCCTCTTGTTGACACGTTTTCACAGGAACAGATGCAACAAACGGTATTTTGTTTGTCTGTGCAAAAGAAGCTGAAGAAGACTTATGCTTTGCATTCTTGGCATGTGCGTGTAAATCCGAAAGTTTCGCATTAATGCTAGACTTGCAGTATTTGCAGCCAATCCTTAAATGCAGGGTCTTGCATCCAAACATTACGCGGTTTTTGTTTGTATATTTTAGGCATTTTCAACTTACATTCACGATCGATTTAAAAATTGTGAAATACTTCGATAGTGATGGTATACAGCTCGATTAAATTGATTTCATAGTTAAGATCGATCAAAATTTAATGCTCTTTTGGCATTTAAATGGAAAAAATACTATGAAGTATTTAAGTGTGGTCTCGTAAAGCATCAAAATACATGAAGTTCCAGATTGTTTTAAAATATCTACGTAAAACTTGGCAGATGCGCTATCTTCAATATATGTGAAAGTGCAGGAAAAGACAAGAGCGGATATTACAAAAGCAGTAAAAGTCGCAAGCCCATTACGACTGATCAGGATAAAGGACATCATTCCGACACCACCAAACTCTGCGGCAACAAGTTATACAGTTTACGAAGCTTTTGCTTTATTTATGGAATTGGGATTGACGAAGGAAAAGTATTCCATTTTACGGAGCTCCTTACTACGAGATAATGTCGATGTTCTTCCCCCATATAAAAAAAATGGTATCTGCTAAAACGGAAGCCGTTCCGCCCAATTTGACAGTAACCAATGTATCTGTTGAGGTTGGACTTCAATATTTTATGGATATGATATTACAACCAAGAAAGGGTGAAATTTGAAAGTTGGTTTCGCGTTCTTTTTTACAATGATTGATGGAAAAGTCTTAAATGATATTACAAATACTAAGTCAACAAAGAGGTGTGCAATTTGTAAAAGGACTCAAAACCTATTTTAGAAAATGAACGATTCAACGAAGGAAAATAATCTGGACGATTCAACGAATGAAAATAGACTGGACGATTCAAAGAAGGATAATGATGTCTTTAAACACGGAATTTCTTCATTACATTGTAGAATTCAGGACTTAATTTTGAAACTTGCGTACACACTTCCACGGCCAGGAGAAGCATATGACGATCACCAATCTCAGACAGAAATAAAAGCTGACCGTAAAAAAATTATCCAAGCAGAATTTACTGAAACACTTGGATTAAGGGTGGCCTGCCCAAAACACAATTATGGAAATACCAATGATAGAAATACGTCCAGAAGATTTTGTGCTGATGATGAAGTGACCTCTCAAACAACATGTTTATACAATGACATTATTAAAAGGTTGGCTGTTATCCTAAATGTCAACAATTCTAAGGAAATGATAAATTCCTTAAAATATGATGAGTATGCAACAAAAACAAAGCAACTTTTGATGACTGTGGACGGCAGTTTGCTTTAGTGACGAAAGCAGCACGAAGTTTGGTGCGAAAGGCGACTAGCAGTTTATACAGTTTATTTGGAAAATTGGCTAGGACTGTGCTATTAGATCGAGTTATACACCGATCGAAAGGTTTAGTCCTAACTTACAAAATGTCAACTTTTTCTAACTCACTTGGTTTACGAGATACGGGGGTGTAAAAGGGAGGGGAAAAATTAAAAAAAAAACACAGCTAATGGGACCGTTGGGGCATTTTGAAAAAAATTTTAATCAAAAATACTCGTCGATTGATAGCTCAATCACCAAAATCCGATAACTGGTTCAAAAGATAATTAAATTAGAAATTTTTTAGAAGAATTCTCAAAATAAGACGAAAAGTCAGTTTGTCTGTTAGTTTATGGGTGTTTCCACAGAAAATGACCTCTTACAACTCAAAAATAAAACTATTAGTTTTTATTTATTTTTCCGCTAATATTACACAAAATGAATGTATCTGTCAATTTCCGAAGGATTAAATTAAATTTTCTTCATACTAAAAAAAATATGCTGCTTTGAATTTCGTACACCATACCCGATTTTTTCCCCGCAAATAGCATGGCCTTTTGTAAGCTCTGGCAAAACTGTTCTAATGGTGGTTTACAAAGAAAACAAAAGCCACGTGACAGCTGAACATTTTCTTCATGCTTAGGAACAATCTCGAAGGCGACAAGTGAAAATTACATTTTATGTGAATAAATCAAAAATAGCCTAACCGAGTGTAACGACCGTTACCCTAAAAGCAAAGAAGTTTGATTTTTCTGTAACTGATTTAAACAATATAATTTTACTGTTGCGGAAAGTAAGAAGGTAAGCAAGAAGAAGAATTTCGTAAGACCACATAAGCATCAAAAGCCTCCTTTGAATTTTTAAACAACGTTTTAACGATGTAACGACCGTTACCTTTTACGTTACCTTACGTTTAAAAAAAAAGTATTGAAATTAGACTTTTTATGAATTCTTTCGGTTGCTTCTGATGCTTGAACTTTCGTACTTGTAAAATTAGACAATCCTCGTGGCCTGTTTGCTTAGGTTAGAATTTTATTTAAAAAATCTCCTAAAAAAGGTAACGACCGTTACTTTGAATTTATCGACATCAAAAAATCGTTACTATGAACATCATTAAAAAATTACTTTATTCCTTAAAAATCGTCATCGGGGCCACAGTGCGTTCATGCATGCGATCGTTGTTTTCCTATTTTGTGGGCAAATGAAAAAACACCCCGTGGTCAAGGCGTGTTTATGTCGATTTTTATGACTTCCTTGTAGACTTACAGTATGAAATTTTTTCTGTTTTTTGAGATATCCCAACCAAGCTTACAGGAAATCAATTTGCTAGTGTCTTACGCGTTTTGATCCAATTTGGTTGAAATCGGACCACTATATTATATGGCTGTCATAAGCAGAAGCGGGAAGCGGGAATTCTGGCTTTTTTTAGAAATTTATTCAGCTTTTTTTCGGCTTTTTTTTAATTCTTCCAAAGGTTACATAAAAAGTATAAAAAATTGGCATCTTCATTACTATTTCTACCGATATTGCCCAAAGTCAGCTCTATTTTTGGCCATTCTATCATCTTTATGCCAAAAGTCGGCGCCAACTGTAACAATTTTTTCGAAATGCCAAAAGTCTCTGCTCGCTTAGTTCGCATCTGATGCCGTCCGGACCAACATAAATGCAAAAATATTCTATAAATTTACTTAAGATATTTCAAAGAACAAACAAAATGTTTATGCTTTTACTTGATTTTTGACCGATTGATTACACTAGGCAACAGCCAAAAAATTACACGAACCAAACCCACTTTTTTGGATAGATTTGGGGCCAAAAACGACGAAAAACATTTTTTTTTTTTTCCTATGGTGAAATTATTTTTTTAGAATTTTTTAAAAATCTGGCTTTTTTTTCGTACTTTTTTTCAGAGGTGCGCCGACTTATGTCATCATTACTCGAGAATGACTAAACCGATTTTTAAAAGCTTTACTATTTCTGAAACTTATAGTTTAAGAGATATCAATTTTTGAATTAAGAAAATGATGATTTTTTTAAAGCTTTTTTTTTTAGCTTTTTTTACTTTAAAATTCGAGGAAAAGTCGAAAAAAATTTATTACATTTTGTCTTTAATTTTATTTGCATAGCTGCATTAATTACGCGTCGTTAAAGATAAGTCCAATCAAAATCTGTGGAGGGACAGCGATATAATATTTTTTTGTGTGTAGGCATGTTTTTGTCGACTTTGATGACTTCTTTGTAGAGCGGCATGACCTTTAGTATGAAAATTTTTTGTGATTTTTAAGATATCTTCACCAATCTCACACAATATCAAATTGTTGTTATTTTACACATTTTGGCCAAATTTGGTTCAAATCGGTCTACTATATCATATAGCTGTCATAGGAACGATCGTTTGAAAATCAAGGTTTAGTATTAAAAAGTTTTTTGTTTTTTGAGATATTTTAACCAATCTGACAGAATATGCATTTAAGATGGTCATCTGAACTATTAAATTTGTTTATATATATATAGCTATATTAATTACCAATCGTTGCGTATGTTTACCGTTAAAATCTATGGAAGGACGGCTAAGTTATTAGTATATTGACATTAAAACAATTTTTACGCAATGGTAGACTTTCGACTGACCGGTCCCATGGAAGCTATATGTTATAGTATAAGGCAATAGAAGGCTTATAACTTATAAGTTTTGAACAGATAACTTTAAAAACAAAAAATTTTTTCATACTAAAGGTTGCTTATCGACCGTTCGTATCGATTGTTCCTATGGCAGCTATATGATATAGTGGTCCGATTTCTACCAAATTTGGTAAGGATGTAATGGGCAATTAAAGATACCCAATTTATGAGTTTTATTGAGATTTCTCCAAACACAAAAAAGTTTTTTATACTAAAACATGATTTTCAACCGATCGGTCCTATGACAGCTATATGATATAGTGGACCGATTTGAACCAACTTTGGTCAGGATGCATAAGACCAACTTATATGCATATTTTATCAGTTTAGTTAAGATATCTCAAAAAACACAAAAGTTTTTTATACTAAAACTTGTTTTTAGACCGATCGGTCCTATGGCAGCTGTATGATATAGTAGACAGATTCGAACCAAAATAAATAAAGATGTAAAGGACAACAAAGAGTACACAATTTGTGAGTTCGATTAAAATATCTTAGAAAATAAAAAAGTTTTTCATACTAAAGGTGAATTTTCGACTGATCGTTCCTATGGCAGCTATATTGAATAGTGATCCGATTTGAACCAATTTTGGTAGGGATACATACCACATTACTAAATACATAACCAGCAATATTGGATGATATATCTCAAAAAACAAAAAACTTTTTCATACTAACCCTTGTATTTCTAACGATCGTTCCTATGGCAGCTATATGATATAGTAATCTGATTTAGACCAAATTTGGTCAGGGTGTATGAGACAGTCCCAAATACACTATCTGTGAGTTTGGTTAAGATATCTTAAGAAACCAAAAAGTTTTTCATACTAAATGTCATGCCGCTCTACAAGGAAGTCATAAAATTCGACAAAAACATGCCTAGACAAAAAAAAATAATACATCGCCGTCTCTCCACAGATTTTGATAAGGCATATCATAAACGACGCGTAATTAATGCAGCTATGCAAATAAAATTAAAGACAAAATGTAATAAATTTTTTTCGACTTTTCCTCCAATTTTAAAGTAAAAAAAGCTAATAAAAAAGCTTTAAAAAAATCATCATTTTCTTAATTCAAAAATTGATATCTCTTAAACTATAAGTTTAAATCCAAAACTTTGTATTAATGAATTATAGATATATTCAATGGCTTTCAGGAAAATTAATGTTTTTGAAAATCGGTTTCGGCGTTCTCGAGTAATGATGAAAAAACTGGGCGCACCTCTGAAAAAAAGTACGAAAAAAAAGCCAAATTTCAAAAAATTCTAAAAAAAAAATCTCACCATAAAAAAAAAAAAAAAATGTTTTTCGTCATTTGGAGCCCCAAATCTATCCAAAAAAGTGGGTTTGGTTCGTGTAATAGACAAAAAGTTGAAAATTGTTGCCTAGTGTTATTTGCGTACAGTATTCAGGAATCTGCATACCAAGCCTCTAGCTCTTGTAGTCTCTGAGATCGATGCGTTCAAGCAAACGGACTCGGCTGTTGAGCTGATCAAGAATATATATATTTTATGGGGCTGCCACGCCTTCTTCTGCCTGTTACATACATTCTGTTTAAAACTTAATACCCTATTTTGATCATTTTTAATGAGCACAGGGCAAAATACATTTAATTTATGAGCCCATAAGTACCGCTTTTTTTAAAGCGTTTTTCTTAAAATTTTTGGGTTTTTTTGCGGGTCCATCCAGTCAAAAACAGCTTTATTTTGGTCTCAAAAGTTGGCAGCACTGGTCATGAGACCGATCGGGCGAAAATTAGGTCTTAGCATTCTATTTTTCTTTGTAATTAGAGAAAAATGTTGTATTTAAAATATATAAAAATAAAATTATATATATATAACTTACTAACTGCCTGCATTAATGATAAAGTTACAATGTCATAAGCAAAAGCAATTGCAAAAATTTCTGATATCACATATCGTGTGTGACGAAAGCATATTCTAGCCCCAAAATTTTTGATATCCCATTTTGTGACGAACGAAATTTAGTTTAATATAAAAATATAAAATAAATATAATAATTAAATATTCTATCAGTTTGAGTAAGGTATCTCAAAAAACAATTTTTTTCATATTAAGACTTTCTTTTCGATTGATATGATATAGTAGACCGATTTGAACCAAATTTGGTCAGCATATATAATACCAGCCAAAATGCATATTCTATCAGTTTGGTAATGATATCTCAAGAAACAAAAAACTTTTTCATTCTCAAACTTGATTTTCCGCAGAGCGTCTCTATGTTAGCTATATCTTTTAGTTGTCCGACTTTGACCAAATTTGGTCAGGATGTATAATACCACCCCAAATGTATATCGTGTGAGATTGGTTGCGATATCTCAAAAATCAAAGAAGCCTATCATACTTAAACTTAATTTTCGATGTATCGTTCCTATGGCAGCTATATGATATAGTTGTCCGATCCAAAAATACAAACAAACTTGATCTGTACGGTATCCAGGAACTTACATACCAAGTCTGTAGCTCTTATGGTTTCTGAGATCGACGCGTTCAAACAGACGGACGGACAGACAGACGGACATGGCTCAATCGACTCGGCTGTTGATCCTGATCAAGAATATATATACTTTTGGGGTTCTGCCACGCCCCCTTCTGCCTGTTAGATACATTCTGCCAAATACATTATACCCTTTTTTGCACATGTTCAATGGGCTCAGGGTATAACAATACCTGAAAATTGGAATTCGGCACTGCGCAAAAAGCTATTTTGATGTACAAAAAAGCTCACCCCTTTTGCACACAGTGCAGAATGCCAGTTTTCAAAAAAAAATTCTAAAAAAAAGATTGCGCGTTCTCTTTATCCTCTGGTCCTCCAACTTGTTTTCATCGGAATTGAAACTTCTCAAAATATGTATAGATATTTTTTGATAACATTATTTTTATATTAAGATTTTTTACAATTATATTAAAAAATCTTTTAGATTTTGCGTTGTGGAAGAGGCCATAAAAAGAACAGATCACAGAACAATAAAGTTGGTAAACGGGTTGTAATATTGATATTTTGTATTAAAATTTCATTTAAAAAAATTGTTGAGACTCTCAACTAATATGTATCTATGAATTCATCGTAGATCGGTTTCTTTTTGGGTTTTTTTTTAGATGGCAGCCGACTACACTAGGCAACAGCCAAAAAATTACACGAATTTTTTTTGAAATTTTTTTTTTTAGAATTTTTTAAAAATCTGTCTTTTTTTTCGTACTTTTTTTCAGAGGTGCGCCGACTTATGTCATCATTACTCGAGAATGACAAAACCGATTTTCAAAAGCTTTACTACATCTGAAAGTCAATGAATATATCTATAATTCATTAATACAAAGTTTTAGATTTAAGCCAGGAGTTAAAGAGACATTAATTTTTGAATTAAGAAAATTATAATTTTTTTAAAGCTTTTTTTTTTAGCTTTTTTTACTTTAAAATTCGAGGAAAAGTCCAAAAAAATTTATTACATTTTGTCTTTAATTTTATTTTTTTTTATCTCAAAAAACAAAAAACTTTTTAATACTAAACCTTGATTTTCGAACGATCGTTCCTATGACAGCTATATGATATAGTAAACCGATTTGAACCAAATTTGGTCAAAATGTGTAAAATAATAACAAATTGATATTGTGTAAGATTGGTGAATTTATCTTAAAAATCACAAAAAATGTTCATACTTAAGGTTATGCCACTCTACAAGGAAGTCAAAAAAGTCGACAAAAACATGCCTACACACAAAAAAATATTATATCGCTGTCTCTCCACAGATAAGGCATTTGATAAGGCATACCTTAAACGACGCGTAATTATTGCAGCTATGCAAATAAAATTAAAGATAAAATGTTATAAATTTTTTTCGACTTTTCCTCGAATTTTAAAGTAAAAAAAGCTAATAAAAAAGCTTAAAAAAAATCATCATTTTCTTAATTGAAAAATTTATATCTCTTAAACTCTAAGTTTAAATCCAAAACTTTGTATTAATGAATTATAGATATATTCAATGGCTTTCAGGAAAAGTAAAGTCTTTGAAAATCGGTTTTGGCGTTCTCGAGTAATGATGAAAAAACTGGGCGCACCTCTGAAAAAAAGTACGAAAAAAAAGCCAAATTTCAAAAAATTCTAAAAAAAAAATCTCACCATAAAAAAAAAAAAAAAATGTTTTTCGTCATTTGGAGCCCCAAATCTATCCAAAAAAGTGGGTTTGGTTCGTGTAATAGACAAAAAGTTGAAAATTGTTGCCTAGTGTTATTTGCGTACAGTATTCAGGAATCTGCATACCAAGCCTCTAGCTCTTGTAGTCTCTGAGATCGATGCGTTCAAGCAAACGGACTCGGCTGTTGAGCTGATCAAGAATATATATATTTTATGGGGCTGCCACGCCTTCTTCTGCCTGTTACATACATTCTGTTTAAAACTTAATACCCTATTTTGATCATTTTTAATGAGCACAGGGCAAAATACATTTAATTTATGAGCCCATAAGTACCGCTTTTTTTAAAGCGTTTTTCTTAAAATTTTTGGGTTTTTTTGCGGGTCCATCCAGTCAAAAACAGCTTTATTTTGGTCTCAAAAGTTGGCAGCACTGGTCATGAGACCGATCGGGCGAAAATTAGGTCTTAGCATTCTATTTTTCTTTGTAATTAGAGAAAAATGTTGTATTTAAAATATATAAAAATAAAATTATATATATATAACTTACTAACTGCCTGCATTAATGATAAAGTTACAATGTCATAAGCAAAAGCAATTGCAAAAATTTCTGATATCACATATCGTGTGTGACGAAAGCATATTCTAGCCCCAAAATTTTTGATATCCCATTTTGTGACGAACGAAATTTAGTTTAATATAAAAATATAAAATAAATATAATAATTAAATATTCTATCAGTTTGAGTAAGGTATCTCAAAAAACAATTTTTTTCATATTAAGACTTTCTTTTCGATTGATATGATATAGTAGACCGATTTGAACCAAATTTGGTCAGCATATATAATACCAGCCAAAATGCATATTCTATCAGTTTGGTAATGATATCTCAAGAAACAAAAAACTTTTTCATTCTCAAACTTGATTTTCCGCAGAGCGTCTCTATGTTAGCTATATCTTTTAGTTGTCCGACTTTGACCAAATTTGGTCAGGATGTATAATACCACCCCAAATGTATATCGTGTGAGATTGGTTGCGATATCTCAAAAATCAAAGAAGCCTATCATACTTAAACTTAATTTTCGATGTATCGTTCCTATGGCAGCTATATGATATAGTTGTCCGATCCAAAAATACAAACAAACTTGATCTGTACGGTATCCAGGAACTTACATACCAAGTCTGTAGCTCTTATGGTTTCTGAGATCGACGCGTTCAAACAGACGGACGGACAGACAGACGGACATGGCTCAATCGACTCGGCTGTTGATCCTGATCAAGAATATATATACTTTTGGGGTTCTGCCACGCCCCCTTCTGCCTGTTAGATACATTCTGCCAAATACATTATACCCTTTTTTGCACATGTTCAATGGGCTCAGGGTATAACAATACCTGAAAATTGGAATTCGGCACTGCGCAAAAAGCTATTTTGATGTACAAAAAAGCTCACCCCTTTTGCACACAGTGCAGAATGCCAGTTTTCAAAAAAAAATTCTAAAAAAAAGATTGCGCGTTCTCTTTATCCTCTGGTCCTCCAACTTGTTTTCATCGGAATTGAAACTTCTCAAAATATGTATAGATATTTTTTGATAACATTATTTTTATATTAAGATTTTTTACAATTATATTAAAAAATCTTTTAGATTTTGCGTTGTGGAAGAGGCCATAAAAAGAACAGATCACAGAACAATAAAGTTGGTAAACGGGTTGTAATATTGATATTTTGTATTAAAATTTCATTTAAAAAAATTGTTGAGACTCTCAACTAATATGTATCTATGAATTCATCGTAGATCGGTTTCTTTTTGGGTTTTTTTTTAGATGGCAGCCGACTACACTAGGCAACAGCCAAAAAATTACACGAATTTTTTTTGAAATTTTTTTTTTTAGAATTTTTTAAAAATCTGTCTTTTTTTTCGTACTTTTTTTCAGAGGTGCGCCGACTTATGTCATCATTACTCGAGAATGACAAAACCGATTTTCAAAAGCTTTACTACATCTGAAAGTCAATGAATATATCTATAATTCATTAATACAAAGTTTTAGATTTAAGCCAGGAGTTAAAGAGACATTAATTTTTGAATTAAGAAAATTATAATTTTTTTAAAGCTTTTTTTTTTAGCTTTTTTTACTTTAAAATTCGAGGAAAAGTCCAAAAAAATTTATTACATTTTGTCTTTAATTTTATTTTTTTTTATCTCAAAAAACAAAAAACTTTTTAATACTAAACCTTGATTTTCGAACGATCGTTCCTATGACAGCTATATGATATAGTAAACCGATTTGAACCAAATTTGGTCAAAATGTGTAAAATAATAACAAATTGATATTGTGTAAGATTGGTGAATTTATCTTAAAAATCACAAAAAATGTTCATACTTAAGGTTATGCCACTCTACAAGGAAGTCAAAAAAGTCGACAAAAACATGCCTACACACAAAAAAATATTATATCGCTGTCTCTCCACAGATAAGGCATTTGATAAGGCATACCTTAAACGACGCGTAATTATTGCAGCTATGCAAATAAAATTAAAGATAAAATGTTATAAATTTTTTTCGACTTTTCCTCGAATTTTAAAGTAAAAAAAGCTAATAAAAAAGCTTAAAAAAAATCATCATTTTCTTAATTGAAAAATTTATATCTCTTAAACTCTAAGTTTAAATCCAAAACTTTGTATTAATGAATTATAGATATATTCAATGGCTTTCAGGAAAAGTAAAGTTTTTGAAAATCGGTTTTGGCGTTCTCGAGTAATGATGAAAAAACTGGGCGCACCTCTGAAAAAAAGTACGAAAAAAAAAGCCAAATTTCAAAAAATTCTAAAAAAAAAATCTCACCATAGAAAAAAAAAAAATGTTTTTCGTCATTTGGAGCCCCAAATCTATCCAAAAAAGTGGGTTTGGTTCGTGTAATAGACAAAAAGTTGCAAATTGTTGCCTAGTGCTATTACTAAAAAGTAAAAAAAAAAAGCGCACGAGCGATATTGCATGCACACATTTTTTACAGAAATTACGAAGTTGTAGAAGGAGAAACTTTTTCAATTTCGTATTATACAGGGGTGCCACAGAAATCACTTCCGCTTGAATTTCACATCAATTTCATTCCGCCCTGCCACAGAGCAATCCCCAAAATATTTTTGGGCGAAACGAAACAGCTCTCAATCCACTGGCATCCGATGCTGCCACCTGGTACGATTTAGATTTTCGGTGTCAGGTTCAGCTATACCATATTTTTCAATTATAATTCGAAGTAAGGGATTTCTTAAAATTTATATAGAACCACTTCTGTTTACAATTGATATATAAACAAATTAAATTATATTAATTAAACATGAAAACAATTGAAAACCAACTGTTCTGCAATGATAAACTTAAAAAAAATGATAAACAAATCCTTGGGTAATTTAATCTGAGAAAGTGGCAGCCCTTAGAAACCGAGTTCGAAAAGGTTTGTGAAAATGCTAAAAAATCAAAATCACTCGAAGTTCTGTGGCACCCCAAAAATTTCCGCGTGGAATTGCTTTCAGAGAAATTCAATTTCACTAGTGATTTCTGTGGCACCCCTGATAGCATTGAAAAAAGTAGTGTTAATGAAATTTAATTTCACTAGCATTGACACAAGTAGTGCTAGTGAAATGAAATTTCATTACTCAACTCTCTTGAAAAAGTAGTGCAAATGAAAAATTTTGAAATTGGGATTGAATTTAAAATTTTTTGAAGGCATTAAGTAATGCCAATGAAAACCCGTTTTAATTGGCATTGAAAATTATTTTATGGATTAATTAAGTGGGAAAGGCTATAGTCGAGATCCCGACTTTACGATGCCCGTTGCTTATTTTGATACATATAACATTAAATCGCCATATCTGTATTATATTAAAAACCGTGGGTGGTGAGGTTTTTTGCGTTTTGCGGGAGCGGAGGGGAACATGGGTTAAATTTGAAACAAACTTGATCTGTGTGGGGTACTTATATATACTTTATAGGGTCGGAGAGGCCTTCATCTCTCTGTTACATACATTCCAACGAACACAATATACCCTTATACTTATTTATTATAAGTAACGGGTATAAAAATATGCAGGAATAACCTTGTATTTGGTATCAAAAAAGGAAAATATCGTAAAAAGTTCGCAAAAATATCAACTGAAAAAATGGCAACATTTTCCTATAAAACAATCGCATAAAAATATCAAAGAAAAAACAATTTTTAAAATTTTCTATATTTTTTTAAATTATTCCATAATTTAATTTTTAATGCTAATTATTCATTGGCATTACTTAATGCCTTCAAAAAATTTTAAATTTAATGCCAATTACAAATTTTTTCCTTAGCACTTAGTTTTTAATGCTAGTGAAATGAAATTCATTAGCACTACTTTTTTCAATGCTAGTGAAATTAAATTTCATTAGAACTACATTTTTCAATACTAGTGAAATGACGATTTCATTAAAAAAGTAGTTAGTTAAGCACAACTCTGGTAAATAGTAAAGCGATCAAGTGCACCAATCCCCAGTGAAAAGCTATACATTTTTCAATAATAGCTATCTACTCCACTGAACGCTACCGACTAGCGGTAAACAAAGCTGATGATAGTTATCACTGCGGACGACAGTCCGCGCTAGTGACAAAAGCAGCAAGTAGTAGCAATATATCCAGCACATATGGAAAATTTGCTATGGCTGTCCGATCAGATCCAGTTATATACCGATCGAAAGGCTGAGTCCTAACTTACTTTTTACTTTTTCTAACTCACCTGGTTCACGCGATACGGGGGTGTAAGTGGAAGGTGAAAAATTTTAACGATCGCAGCTAATGGCCGTTGGGGCATTTTGAAAAAAAATTAATTTTTTAAAAATTCTAATCAAAAATACGCGTCGATTGACACCTCAATTACCCAAATCCGATCATTTTTAGTGGACTTCTTAAAATGAGATGAAAAGTTTGTCTTTTTGTTTGTTTGTCCGTATCAAAGCGCTAAAAAACCTTAGATGTAATGATAGGGAATTATTCCGTTTCAAAAATCTAGAAATGTTTGTTCTAGGATTTTTTGAATATCCCGCTAGTTTAGCCGGAAATCGTTATTTCCCGCTAAAATTAAAACCCCCGCAGGTTTCAAACCGTATAAGCTACAGATATGTTCTATATATCGTTAAAAAGATGTTATTAAGGGCTTTTAGTCGAGCCTTTAAACTTTATTTTTTAATTTCTCAGGTAACATTTTACAGGTGAAATAATTACATTTTGCCTATTTTAGAAAAATTTGCACATGTCGTCGTTATCAAATAATTATATGTTATAGCCAATAAAATTCTTCGTTTTTTTATATATCACACATATCTGTAAAAAAATTTCGGCGATATTTTACCATTTAAGTGTAAATATAGACACATAAAGTGGAAAAGTGACAGCGGCAATAACGTGTCATAGCAGCAAACCTACGTAGCATACAGATTACGCGGCATAAACAACCGGTGCTGCCAGAAAGTTTTGTTTCGCGACTAAGAAACGCCAGCGTTGCCAGACAGTTTAATCTCTTTTTTTTGAGAAATCGGACTTGCGTCTTTCTGAAACGCATATTAAATTTATATGGTCCTTTTCTCTTTATTATTAAAGAATAATTTTTTTTAAATATGTAAGAAATTCAACAAATAAATTTACATATTGACAATCTGCACTGCGCAAAAATTAATTTTTACGTAAAAAATAGCTTACTTTTTTTGCGCACAGTGCAGAATGTCAATTTTTTTAAAAATAATTTATATTTTTATTTAGCATTTTTATGCGTATTATTTTAATTTCGATCGTCACAAAATTGGATATCAGAAATTTTGGGTCTAGAATATGCATTTGTCACTAGAGTTTTACCTTGTCTAAAGGTTTATATTGTGGGATCAGTTCTAGTCGAGAAGTTATACATTATGTTTACTTTGTATTTGACCTTTGTAAACAAAACGTGTGATTATTTCTAATAACTAAAAAAATATGGCATCATCAGCGATGTCAATTGACTCCAGTAATTCGGATATTGGTGGCGTTGCAATGAACTGTTGGTCAAGCTTTTATACAAATCCGATCACAAATATCATTGGCATAGCAAGCGAATTTTCAGAATTGAATTTGCCAACACATCGAGATGTACTGAAATATTATTTTTTCTTAAGTGATCGAGAAAAAGAAATAGTAAGTAAAAATAATCGTATGCAAGCTTTTCGCAAATCTAAGCAACTAAAGGAACTGAAATATGGGAAAAAATTAATACACAAAAAAACCTCTACACGAGGTAAAAGTCTAGTGACAAAAGCATATTCTAGGCCCCAAAATTTCTAATATCCCATTTTGTGACGAACGAAATTAAGTTACACTATAACTTAGTTTGCATATTTTATCAGTTTGGTTAAAATATCTCATAAAACCAAAAAGTTTTTCGTACTAAAACGTCATTTTCGACTGATACAAAAATGCCTATATTCAGTTAATAGGTAATATCTTTCAAACCCCTCAGCCAAAATTTATGTTTTATAAGCTAAAAATCTTCATTTTACCTGTAAATTGTTACCTGAGTACTTTAGAAAAAAAGTTCAAAGGTACGCATAAAAGCCTTTAAAAATATCTTTCCAACGATATATAGGACATATCTGTAGCTTTTGGCGGGAAATGGCGTAGAGCAAACATTTCTAGATTTTCGAAAAGAAATGAATCCCCATCATTACATTTTCGCTTTTTTAGCGGGTTGATACAAACAAACAAACAAACTGACTTCATTTCATTTTGAGAAGTGCACTGAAAATTTCAAATTAAATTATCTTTTTAACCAGTTGTCCGATTTGGGTCATCGAGGTATCAATCGACGCGTATTTATAAGAATTTTTTAAAAACAAACAAATTTACCAAAAGACACCAACGGCCCCATTAGCTGCGATCGTTTAAATTTTGACCCTCCCACTTACACCCCCTTTTCTCATGAACCAGGTGGGTTAGCAAAAGTTTTAGTACGCCATTCTTTAAGTTAGAACTAAACCTGAACTAAATAGGAATATAACTCGATCTGGTCGGACAGTCGTAGCAAGTTTTCCAAATTAGCTGTATATATTGCTAGTCGCCTTTCGCACCCTTCGTGCTGCTTTCGTCACTAGGGCGGACTGCCGTCCGCAGTGATAAATTTCTCATAGCATACCAAGGAGTGGTGAGGAACATGTCTAAATCCAATGCAGTTTCTGAATTTGAGATGACATTGAAAGACGTGTTTTATTTTGCTAAATGGGGTTGCACAAGAACAATGCCATGCTCCTGTGGATTAATTCCGGATAACTTAAAATTATTCATGATTGGCCAGCAAACCAGCTGAAAAAATACAAATCCCGAATTCGTGCTAAATATCGAAGACCAACAGTCAAGACAGTTTGTAGCCAGCTTTGATGAAAATGAACTCGAATTTGCAATGCCAGTTTCAAGAGAGCTGATTTTGAACAATAAAGGACCTTACTCTAAGAGATACGACACAATTAATTTCGCGATGATGTGTGATAGATTCGGCATTTCAGACAGAGTTGCCTCCGGCTTAGCTCCAGCTTTGTTTACAAATATTGGCTTTAATGATGAAAATGGAGAATCAATTATTATGGACAACTTCCAAAGTGGCTCGATAAAAAATGAAGAGCAGGGAGCTCATGCGTCGTATGCAGCAGAATGACTCCGCTTTACTAGCATTTTCTTTTGATGGCAGATAAAATGATGCTCTGACACGTGAACAAATTAATGGAAAATACCATCCTAAAATACAAAAGGTGTCCCATATTGTGATTCTTAAGGAACCGCATAGCAAATTGTTGGGTCACATAAAAGTCGACGCTGAGGACTCCAATAGTAAACAAATAGAGTTATGTTTTTATACCCGTTACTTATAAAAAATAAGTATAAGGGTATATTGTGTTCGTTGGAATGTATGTAACAGGCAGAAGGAGGCTTCTCCGACCACATAAAGTATATATATTCTTGATCAGCATCAATAGCCGAGTCGATATAGCCATGTGTGTCTGTCCGTCTGTCCGTCTGTTTGAACGCGTCGATCTCAGAAACCATAAGAGCTAGAGACTTCAAATTTGGTATGTAGGTTCCTGGATACCGTACGCAGATCAAGTTTGTTTTTATTTTTGGATCGAACAACTATATCATATAGCTGCCATAGGAACGATACATCGAAAATTAAGTTTTTGTATGAAAAGCTTCTTTAATTTTTGAGATATCTCAACCAATCTCTCACGATATATATTTGGGGTGGCATTATACATCCTAACCAAATTTGGTCCAAATCGGCCCACTATATCATATAGCTGTCATACAGACGCTCTGCCGAAAATCAAGTTTTAGTATGAAAAAGTTTTTTGTTTTTTGAGATATCTTAACCAAACTGATAGAATATGCATTTATGTTGGTTTTGTACATTCTGACCAGATTTGGTTCAGATCGGTTCCATATATCATATAGCTGCCATTGGAATAATTGGTCGAAAATCAACATTTATAAAAGAGTACCTGGGCTCAGGGTATCCTACTGTCGAGCGTGCTCGACTGTAGCCGCACCCCACCGCGAGCGAAGCGAGCCGGGGGTAGACGAGCGAAGCGAGTAGGGGGCGGAGCCCTCTTGTTTTATATTAAACTTAATTTCGTTCGTCACTAGACTTTTACTTCGTGTATGGGTTTTTTTGTGTGTAATGTTATCACCCTAGTTCGGAAGTTGATCTTTTAACTAATTTATGTAGTTTTTGTAGCGTACTGCAATAATTTTCCTAAAAGGTGTTGATATGTGGGACACAGCAAATCTTGAAAAATTCGCACGCTTAATAAAAATATACAATCAGTGCCAACACACTCATACACATGTATATGTACATGTATGTGGTATATGATAAACATATGCTCGTATGTATGTTTATCTAACGCATGGGAACATATTTAAGTAGCGGCTTGACCTTCAGTATTCACAGCAAGTAAAGTGATATGCGCATTTTTGCACACACATATACATGTTCTATTATTATTATTATTTTTGTCTGATAAGCCACAAGTTTCCCACAGTAGCAAAACAAAATAAACCAATCAAAATAAAAATATCCCATCCAGAAAGTAAACTAGCTATATAGTATAATGTGAGTCGGATAAAAAAAAAGAACTGCGTTTCGTTAGAACCATAGAAATAATTTTCATAAAATGTGTGTGTATGTATGTACATATTTATAATAAATATGTATGCACATGTATACATATGTACATCGAGTATGTGCATCTATGTAAGTATGTACATGTACATATGTATACGGTAAGAGCCTGAGGTACCTATGGAATTTGTTGAGTCAATGTTAAAACATGGACAACTGCGGGTTTTTAGTCACAAAAAAACGCGGGCCTTTCTTATAATACAAGTGTTTGTAAATACATATGTGCAATACTTGTACGAAATCTAAGTAATTAGTCAATATACGAATTAATTTTGAATCTGCTGGTATTTAAATTATTAATAAAAACGTGCGCACACACCAGCAACTCACATATCAGTTTGTCCACTGTAGTATTGAAACATATGTATGTATGTAAACGAAATTGTTTGTCCTAGACTTTTAAAATTGTTCTGTTTTGTTGTTTTGTTGTGAGACCGCAAAGATACGACAATCGGTTTTATGATAATTTTTTATCGCAGTACTATCGACACTTGGACCAACATTTAATAATTTTTATTTTCTTTTTATTATTTATTTACTTGGTATAAAATAACAAAAGTGACTTTTGATAGTTGAGTTGAGTTAAGTTTTTCGAAGAGCATAAGAGCATTCTTCAACATACATACATGTATGTACGTATGTATGTGAGGTTAAACATATTTATTTGCGTATGCACAAAAATAAGCGCAGCCAAAGACAAAGAGCGAACCAAAGAGCGGGCTCAGGCCAATTGGTCGCACTGAGATATAGGCACAGAGACAGGCGCACGCTCCACCCAATGGTAGACAGCAATCGACTGCTTGACAGAAAAGCAAAAGCAAAAGCAAGTCTTAACCAACATGACCTACAAATTCATAATCAGACGTACACAATACGCATACACGCGTGCACACGTACAGATACACTGAAACGCTTATACATATCCGTTGGCCAATCAGCACTCGTTTCAGATATAACGGTATGCGCACTGTGCACGAACAACTTCAACCCGATTGGCTGACATCGACGCCGACGCATTTCGGAGCTGGCAGAGAGTAAGCGCATCTTCAGCTATGCAACGGGCAATTGCTGAATACAACTAAAGAGCAAACGCACAAGAGGGAGAGTGAGAAGAGGACTAAAAGAGAGAGAGAGAGAGAGTGAGAGAGAGAGAGAGAGGGAGAGTTGCCCAGTATGTGTTTGTGGCTTATCACAGCAGCAGCAGCAGCAATGACACGAGCACACAGTTGTTGCTGTTGCCGAGTTGCCGAGTTGCCGATGACGATGTCGATGACGATGTGTGTATTTTGAGCTCGGCTCGACTGGCGGCATTCTCTGGGGTTATTCTCTGGGTTAAGTCGCCACTGGTGGTCACGTTAGGTGTCAGTAACAATTTAGTTCGACACGCGGACGCACCTGTTTTTTTTTTTTTTTATTACATATTTTGTTTGTTGCGAATTCAAATAAAAAAAGACCCGCCAATGCACATTGCTTCTCTCTAATAATTTCCGTTGTGCGATTAATTACAAACATATGTATATTTAAGTAATTAATATTAATTATTGGGTTATAAAAACAAATTACAACTAGTATAACTGAAATAAAACACTGAATTTACCGATCGATTTGCAAATTTTGGTAAAATTTGTAAATGCGAAAACCACATCAAGAACACCAATAAATTCTACATAAAACAAATATAAATACAAATACAAATACATTGTGTGCTATCATACAAAAATATATCTTGTTACTTGTACCGGTATGCTGTTGTATATACATTGTATATGTATATATTTCTACGAAACCATTAAAAAAATTCACAGTGCTACAAAAACGTTGCCAAAATAACAATAATAAACCAACATCAGATGTTGAACACAATCAATGCATTGGCTTCATTTCAAAAGCTTAAGTTATTGTTGTTGTTGTTGTTGTTGTTGTTGTTATTATTATTATTATTATTTTATTCTCAATGCGTGAAGGCAAATATAGATGAGCGTCTTTAGATAATTTTATTGAAATTCATTTGTATCTACGTATTGTACATTGTACATAAATGCGTGTACCAATTTTACCAGCAATAAATTGCTATAGATATTCATATTAAGCACTTATGTGTTTGTGATTGATTAACAACAACAACAGCAACAACAACAACGACCACAATAGTTTTGATTTTGATAACGGAACGAGTTAACAATAATTACAATAAATACAATTACAAATGCTGCTGTTTCAGTTGCAACTCCTGCAAATTGGCAACAACTACTAAATGTTATTTTAATTTTTTATCTGTTTTTGATGATCCAGCGTGTGTGATTGTGTGTGTGCTAGTACATGTGTTTGGATGCCAAGCATATAACTTGGGCAAAAGTGATAACAGTAATAACAACAGCAACAGCAACAGATCGTGAAAATAAATCTGTGAACTGAAACTGAAAAACAGAAACGACCCGCGAACCCGCACAACATTGCAACATTGCAATCGTCAAATTGGCGCCGCACAATTTTCAGTTTGATTCAGAGCGACGCGTTTGTCGAATGCATTTGCATTTGTCCAGCGAAACAGCCGCGACAGCAACATCAGCAGTTACGATCATCAGCAATAGGACTTTATATACGGGCTCGACAGCCGGAGCATCAGCCGGAGCATCAGTAGCAAAAGCAGCCGGAGCATCAACCGTATTAGCCGGCCGTCTGACGGGCAGCAGCGGCGTGAACGGCGTCAACGTAAGTGGAAATCTTCGCAGCATGGTCACATCCTCGGCATCGCCAACAGGAACGGGCTGGTCAACGGCTGGAACGGCTGATTACAAAAGCGCCAACACAGCTGTATCTGTAGCGTCTGCAGTGATGTGCGAGGTGCTGCCGTCGAGTAGCGCCAGTGTTGGCAGCAGCTCACCAACAGGTGGCGCCAGCAATGGCACCGTCAATAGTACACATAGTGGTAGCAATAAAAATAGCAATAACAGTGTTAATAACAATAACAACAACAACACCCATAACAACAACAACAGCAACAACAACAACAGTAGTAACCATAATGCTGTTCATCAGGATCTGTTGTGGATGGAAAGGTTTGTGTTGGAAAGGCAACAGGAACATCCTGGAGAATTGGGTAAGGAGTTAGCAAAATGCAAAATTAATTCTTTAACCAAGTAACAACAATCTTGAAAGAAGAACAAAGCATATAGAGTCAAGTAAAAAATATTCGAGGGCTGTCGCAAAAGTAGCCGACCTAACGTATTATTGTTGGTAATGTTAAAGAAAAACTAAAATGAGCAAGTATTTTAAAAGCTAATGTTTTGTTCGCTTTTAATAAAATGTGATCTTAAGGATGTTCCCGCGTCGAGCAAAAACTATAATTTTTTATTGCCCCTTCAACCACCAATGTCGACAGATTAATCTCCATTTGATTACTTCATATTTTCAAATATGAATAAATGACTCGGTGGGAAAAGAATATGCAACAAAAAAGATTTAAGCCTATTTTTAGGACCTTTACTATTCTATTGAACATCGCTGATAAAAGTGTATCGACCTAAAAGGAAAGAACTTCAAGCAATATTTAAAAAAGAATTCGCAAAACCATTGTGTTTTAGTTTTTTGGTCGTTTTTTACAGCGAATACTCACAGAACATGCTCGGAAAATGTTGAATCAACTATTTTAAATCTAATATTTAATATTCTTGCGACAACATTAATTTATAAAAAATTACCTTCTTTAAAACTGTGGGTGTGCTGACTCTTCGCGATTTGCGTGGGCGGCGGGAGGTTGGGAGCATGGCAAATATTTGAAGCAAACTTAATCGAACGTCACTGAAATCCGTAGTTGCTGTATCTCTTATAGGCTCTGAGATTTAGGTCCTCACAAGACATGGCTATATCGGTTGGTGATGCTGATCAAGAGTACATATTCTATATTGTGAACAGATTTTTTTTAAATACCAATAATACTATGTATTTACATTTGTTTTGATAATGAAAATATTCCCCACTTTTTTATTTAAAAACAAGTGGGAAAGGCTATAGTCGAGATCCCGACCATAGGATACCCGTTACTTATTTCAATACATATAAGAGTACTTTAAACAAATTACATGTGATACTTTGAAAACATTAATTGGCCATAGCTGCTGTTCTACTTGTCCGATCTTGATGCGATTTAGTTGGATAATATATTCGCGACTTGCGGGGCGAAGGGGGCGTGGCTTAAATATGAAACAAACTTGATCTGCGTGGGGTATATTGAAATCTGGGTGCCAAATTTGGTTACTCTACCTCATATAGTCTCCGAGATCCTTTTGTTCATGCAGACGGACAGACAAACAGACGGAAAGACACACACGGCTATACCGACTCGACTGTTTATGCTGATCAAGAATATATATAATTTATGGGGTCGGAGATGCCTCCTTCTCCCTGTTACATACATTCCAACGAACACAATATACCCTTTTACTTATTTATTAAGTAACAAGTATAAATAGTATTATTATACCCTGAGCCCATTAAAAATGGGCAAAAAAGGGTATAATGCATTTGGCAGAATGTATGTAACAGGCAGAAGGGGGCGTGGCAGACCCCCAAAAGTATATATATTCTTGATCAGGATCAACAGCCGAGTCGATTGAGACATGTCCGTCTGTCTGTCCGTCTGTCTGTTCGTCTGTTTGAATGTGTCGATCTCAGAAACCATAAGAGCTAGAGACTTCAAACTTGGTATCTAGGTTCCTGGATACCGTACGCAGATCAAGTTTGTTTTTATTTTTGGATCGGACAACTATATCATATAGCTGCCATAGGAATAATACATCGAAAATGAAGTTTTAGTATGAAAAGCTTCTTCAATTTTTGAAATATCTCAACCAATCTCACACGATATACATTTGGGGTGGTATTATACGTCGTGACCAAATTTGGTTAAAGTCGGCCCACTATATGATATTTTTTTTTTACGAAATTATATAATATTTACTTCCAACTCAAATAAAATTCTAGTCTTATCTTTTGAGTGATATCTTGCGTTCTATATATTTCAGTGTTTAAATTATGTCATATTGCAACATGCCTTATGCCATTTCCTAAAAAATATTAAATTTATAATAAAGCCCAATCTTAATAATCTCAACCAAGCCCTTCCCTTCACATCGGCCAGGTTTGCGGATATGGTAAAACTCACCTGACTCATCGCAGATTGTTATGTTTAATATGTTAAACAACGCTTATTTATATCAGTTATGTAAACACCGTAAAACGCAAAAAAAATTATAAATTTTTCTTTTCTTTTGAACTTTAATATAAATTTTAAGTCAAAAAATTGAGAGACTGTATTACATATAAAAACTACAGTGCAATTATTATTTTTATTTTCATTGATTTCGTTCCAATATATTTATTAATTTTGAGTTCTTTTTTATTGCCAGAAAAATATTCATTCTTTTTGAACAAGGAAATTTAAGCTCATATAATAAGGATTAGTCCTTGAGTCTTATTTTGGTTAACGCAAGCATTGCCCAACTTTCTTTTTTTTTAAATCCAATATGTTTGAAAAATCCTTGCCATTATCCTTTTTTTTAATGATTATATTGTTGCATTGATTTCAAAATTTTTTATTGCACATTATTTATACTTTAAATAATATAAATAAAATGCTACATTTTTTTCCCAAAAAGGCGAGCCCTAAAAATTGCCCAACATTTATAAGAATTGAATGGGAAATACGTTTAAATTAATCGATATTCCCTGCTACCATTTGCGATTTTTAATTTTTTTTTTTCGATTTAGATCAGTACTATCGTAATTTAAATTTTTAAAAAGAAAGAAAAACCTGCATGCTTTGTTTAAAATATATGTAGCTATACAGATCACCACGATAGGTATTAAAAGCCATTCTAAAGTATCGTTACAGCACAAGCAACTTATTTTTAGTTGAATAATCGCGAGCTAAATGTGAACCGGCTTGATTGGCTTGTCTTTATTGAAGAGGCAGATATTATTTTGTCCCACAAACAAAATTCTCACGAGGTCAAAGTCTAGTGACGAAAGCAATTTCTAGCCCCAAAATTTCTGATTTTGTGACGAATATTACATCTATGCATTTTTATCGCTTTGATACAAGCAAGCAAACAAACTGACTTTATCTCATTTTGAGAAGTCCACTAAAAATTTCAAATATGATTATCTTTTGAGCTAGTTGTCGAATTTAGGTGATCAAGGTATCAATCGACGCATATTTTTGAAAAGACTTTTTTAAAATTTACCACATTAGCTGCAATCATAAAATTTTTTTCTCTCTATTTTGTAAGTTGGGATTACCTTTCGATCGGTATATAACTCGATCTGATCGGACAGTCATAGCAAGTTTTCCATATTAACTGTATATATGGCTAGTCGCCTTTCGCACCCTTCGTGCTGCTTTCGTCACTAGCGCGAACTGCCGTCCGCATTGATTGAATAATAAAAAAAAACATTCATTTAAAATGAAGCTGATCTCATTTCACTATAGTCTTCGAGATTTGGAATACCTTTACATATTCGGTTGGGGGTAAGATTGAAATATCAACGCGTGTCAATTGCCGAGGATGTGTATCAGTGTACATTCAACACATGTGGGGCTTCTTTTGGTTGTCGATGTTATTCGATAATGCAATCAATGCAAGTAAAATGATAGCAATAATCGTTATTGATATCGAAGCACGAGTCTTGCGACGATTGATTTCTTCTACTTCTTATGATCCTCACTTGAAGCATTTTGATATTTTACAACCACTTGCACATGAATGAACCATTAAGGGCTTTGTACACTACAGAGTTTTTTCAGTAGAGTATAGAGAGTAGCGAGTAGAGCTAGGTAGAGCTAAGTAGAGAAGTGTAAACACCGTGTAGAGCTCTCCACTAGAGCATTTTTACACCTCTACTGTAGTGTTTTCTCTACAATTTTACTCTATAGTGTAAATGCATATTTTTGGCATTTGGATAACTCTAGAGCAGCTCTACTCTCTATTAAACAAGTTAGATAGAGATTAGAACTTTATGTAGAGAATTTGACAGTGTTGTCAATGCAAATGTATTGAATAATATATTTGATCATATATATGTATATATGTTTGTACTTATAGATATATACATATGGGCTAATCCGAAAATTTTTAAACCAAGGGCAGAAATTAAGAGTCGCCCAATATGCAAATGTTGGTTAGAGGAATAATAGGATACATCTTCAAGCTTCAAAATATATAGGCAATATGGTTTTACGGTGATTTGATTTTCCTTGGCAGAGGCAAACCTACACTTACTTTTTGCTGTCAATTATTTTTGTAATCAAAGAGTATTTTCAATGGGTATAAAATGGGCAAAATAGTCGTTTCAGTTTTTTGCGCTAAGCAGATCTTAAAATTTGTTTCATTCCCTTCTACTTAATAAAAAAATCATGTTTATAAGTTATCTTATATATATAAAAAATTGAACTAAAATTGTGTCCGTTGGGTGTAACGTCCGTAACGGAAAATTTTACTGAATGAATTTTAATAGTTTTGTTTTCTAAAGTAGCTTTATAAACAGAGTTTTTTATGCACTTTAATCTGATGAAGAAAAAAACATACCTTAATTACACATTTTTTTGAAAAATATTAATGCAAAATGTGTACCGGCATGAAATTTCAAAAAAAAAAATTGTAGGTGGATATAATGAATATTCGCCTGCAATATCAGAATCTGGGCTTAAAATTACTCTAGGTTGCCAAAATGCTAAAAACTGCATTAATTTAAGTATTTTTATCGGACTCAGCTTTTTGTTTTTGACCATTTCTATGCAGGCTATTCTTTAATTTACGTTCTAACAACTATATGAAGACTTCGTCTGACAAAATTTCAAAATAGTGGTTAAATGTAAAAAATATTCCAGGCATTTAATCTCTTAATAAAAATTGCTCGGACAGCTGGTTCAATAAGGCAGAAGATAAAATGTTAAAAACATAAAATATATAAATTTATTTAATAATAATGAAATATTGTTTAATAAATAAATAACATATTTATAAAGACTTTTGAATACATAAATATTTTTCTTTTACACAATTTGGCTTGATGGAAAAAGTCCGTAACGTAACGTCCGTAACAGATAAAAATTTAGATTTTTATTTAGCGGGACTACTTGTATTTTTTCAGCTGGATTGATATGGTTGTTCAGTCCACATAATTTTATGTATTTGTACTTTTTTGGTTTATTACGCAAAAATTTACTAAAAAAATGAGCAAATGCACACAAACCTCAAGTTTACTTCCATTTTTTGTAACGTGCGTAACGGAACTTCAAGCGAGCATAACATTTTTCCAAAATCAGTTAAGCTTTTATTTTTAATAAGTTTAAAAGTACTCCCAATGAGCTGCATTTTGCAAAAAATGTGCACGCCAGCTGTGTCAATTTAAAAGTGCAAGTTTGCGTACGAATGTAACGTCCGTAACGCAGAATTAGCCCATATACCCATATATATATATACATATAGATATAAAAGGAATAAATATGAATAAGAAACGTTATGGATAAACGTAGCCAAAACACAAAGAACAATTTATGATTTCTGTGATTGTTTTTATTCTAAAAAGCTTTGTAACATTTGAAAAAAGACTGAAATGGCAACACTTCCTGTTGAATGGTCGATTCAGAGTCTTAAATGTGTATCTTGCTTTGTATTTTTGGAGTTACCATTAGAGCAACGATTGAAAGTTTGCATACGACATACGTAGAAAATTTTTATACGCTGCCTTATCACTATCCCTCAATTCAGTCATCAGTTCTTGAAAGAACGCGCTGCATAACTGCCTGCTTGCAACCCACTGCTGTATCCACAATCTCTTCATCTTATTTTCCTCTTTCTTGGCCCTTAGCAAAAGCACAACGACGGCTGCATCAGCTACCCTCTGGCGAGAACTCATTTTGTAGTGTTAGATTCTATTATTTTTCACATACAAACAAGTCAGAGCATGCTGTAAGCTTTACAGTATAATCTCTACCGTTCTCTATAGTAGAAAAAAATTCAACATAGTCTTAATAGTCTGTAGCATGATGAAATTAACAAGGTGGAGTATTCACTCACCACAGCCCTCATTTTCGGGGCCAAAAATATTCACCATGATTCGTGGTGAAAGTAAGTTTTCAAAAATAAAAAAAAAATTGTTCAATTTATTTGTAAAAATGCCCAGGAAATGCAAAATCTGTGGTTCCCTTTTAAACGCGGTACCAGCGTGTGTACCAAGGGATGGGAACAAGAGAAAGCTCTGGACAGATGCAGCTGGAGTTGAATTAGAGGAAGAAAATAGAATTTGTCCACTGCATTTCCAGGATTCAGATTTCCACTATGCATCCAACAGCATCGCAAAACGGAGGCGATTGTTACCAAACGCGGTGCCTCGACGTAGCATGCTTTTCACTGTCATCTCTCTCTCTGTCAAAATGCTCTCAAAGTGGTGAAAACATTGGCCCCTGTGGTGAGTGAATACTCCACCTTGTTAATTTCATCATGGTCTGTAGAGCCAATAGTAGAGCTTTACACACAAATTTCTCTATGGATGCTTTTTGACAGCTCTACGTAGAGCAGTAGAGTCATAGAGTTGAGCTATAGTCTAAACGCTATCGGTAGAGCTCTACTCTCTACACTCTACTGAAAAAACTCTATAGTCTATAAGGGCCTTTAAAGTTGTTCACGATATCTCAGCAAATTGACAAACATAAGTGAGTGAAATGATTGTGTTCAGGTTTCCAAGAATATCGAATGTTCGAATTTTACATTCGGAATAACTATATGTTATTGCTGTCATTCAATAGATAGAAAATTCATAAAAATTTAACAGATATTTAACCCGAATCGTCCTGAGCAACTGATTTTCGAGTTTCTTCACGAAACTTTCAGGATTAATAGATTTGAGGTCGCTGAATCCGAAAAACAAATTCACTTTGTTCGTCCTTGTCAGGATAATCGACAGGACCAATTTTTCGGCTGTTACCGTATGGTAACGCTGGGAAGTACAGGGTACAGGTTTTCTTAATACTACAAAATACAAATATTTGAGAAAAAGTCTAATAAACACAGCTTCATCCAACAGGGGTGCTCCTCCTTAGTATATCTGACCGAATTTGGGTCAAATCGGTGCAGTATTTCGTATAGCCATAGCCTTATAAACTTTGTCCCACCGGGTCGGTGGTGCAGAATTTATTTTTAAACTCTTGTTTAAAATAGTTAATATCATTACTGCATATTGTAATGTTTTTATTGAAATAAATAAATAAATAAATAAATAAAAACAAAAAAAAAAAAAAAAAATAAATAAATATATAACATAACTGTCATAGGAACAATCGGGGTCAAATTCACCTTTAGTATGAAAAACTTTTTTGTTTTCTGAGATATCTCAACCAAACTCTTAAATTATGTATTTAATATGTTCTTATACATCCTGACCAAATTTGGTTTAAATCGGACCAGTATATGATATAGCTGCCATAGGAGCAATCATATTTTATGAACAAAACAGTACCGAAACGCGAAAAAATGTATGGGAAAAACCTGTACTCTGTACTTCCCAGCGTTACCATATGGTAACACGAAAATTAAAAGCGTAAATTTACCGAAAGAAAGTGTTTATTTTTCAACATTTTTTTTACAAATATAAACAGCACTCTTTTTCCTTTCTAATGATGTGTGCATTGCATATAGTTTGGTACTTAAATTAGTTAAACGGTTTGAATTTACTTACGACGAATTGCCTAATGCCATTTTCTTGCACTACAGAATATAATGAGCAACTTAATTCTTATTTTTTGATCAGCTTACTTCGAGAGATTGTTTCAATCAACTTTTTATCAGTTAAAGACAACAATTTACTCTTAGAATATCAAAAAAAAAAGTTAATCTAATTTTAATATGTTGTCTAAAAATGAAGTTTTAGTAAGTGTTACCATATGGTAACGCTGGGAAGATTCGGGTTAAAGTTCAATAGATTATGGGGTTTGGGTTACTTATAATCTATACAACAACTCAAATGGGTTGATTTTATTTAATATAATTTTTAAGAGCTTTAATTAATTGTCAAATGATGTGAACATATTTTTTTGGAATTTGTTAAGCCAAACAAAAACTCTTTGTTCTGACTGACTGAACTATTAACGCACAGATTCAAATAAGATAAGATCTAGGTGAATTAGTTTTATCTTAAGAGTCATTTCAGCACTAAGACATGATTTTGAAAAATTTTATATATTTCTTTTTGATTTGTCGATTTTTGAAGGTCATTTCCCATATAAGTATGTAAAATGGATATATAATGGTTGTATGTAAAATGCAAATTGTGTTGAGTCTTTTTAATTGGCATAAAAGTATATTTTTATTTGTGATTGAAAATTCCATAATTTTTTTTAGGAATATGGAAAGAAGAAGCAGAGTTGCAACTATCCAACAGTAAGCATTCTAATTGCTTGTGTTCTTTTAGGAAAATTGTTTTTATTTGGCGATCCTACGCTTATATTTACTCGCCATAAAAAAAAAAAATTTGTTAAGGTCCTTAAAATTGGTATTTCACAGACTCTTCATTTGAGCAAAATCTCTTTCCGCCGAATGAAATACCTATATTTTTTTTAATAAAATAGCAGACAAATGAGTTATGTCTGAAGTTGGTGAATAACCCAATTCTTAGCCCAATTCATAAAACGTTGGCGTGTAAACCACGAAAAAATATACAGTGTGATTGTACTTTTTGAAACTTATCCAACCATTATTTCATGAATTATACAATCAAACAAAAATATAAATTGATTAAAAAAGTTTACTATCCTATTTAAGCCGCATACTTATCAGACTGCCCAAGTGAAAGTCCACAACTTTTAAATGTATTCAACTAAAGCTTGCAAGGCTTGTTTTCTTCAAGCTCTTACAATAAAAATAACCCTTTCAACCGACGATTATGAATATGAATTATCCAGGTTTTCCTGGATTCTAGAAATGGACAAACTGTCAAACATCACCTGATGTCAAAGAGAGAGTAAAGGATTCACTGTCAAATTAATTACGTAGGGTATCAAATAAAATTTAATGAGCTGTTACTGGAGAAAGTGGCAGCTATGGATGCAGATGAGATGATTGACTATTAATTATAGAGAAATAATGTCAACATAAAAACTATTAATTATTTTCGAATTATTTTCGAAGAATAGAAAATGATTGACGCTTAAACTGATTGTGATTGAATTTCACTTTATCTTTTTAATTACAGTTCGAACGAGTAATCCGTATTTTCTCTGCTCCGCTCTGCCCACCCACTGGCGTTCAAACAAAACGCTACCGCTGGCCTTTAAAGTCGTCGCCCTGGCGGACGTCGGCGACGGCACGTATGTGACGATAAGGGCGGGAAACGATGAGAACTGCTGCGCCGAGTTGCGGAACTACACGGCTCAGATGAAGAATGGTGTGGCCAAGTTTAATGATCTGCGTTTCGTGGGACGCAGCGGAAGAGGTGAGTAACAGAGGGCTCGCACACTGCACTATGGAGAATTTTCCCGATTTTTTTGAATAAATTCAATTTCGAAAGTTATTAAAATACGTTCTTAATAACAGCAATCGACCAGGAAATCTCCAAACTGTAATGTTGCACAACAGAAATTTTAACAGAACTCGCCAGTTATAACAGTACAAGCAGAGGTTATGCAATTGAAAATCACGTGCTGTCAAAATTGTTGCATTTTTCATCAAGCTTTAAATACAGAAAACTAATAGATATTGTTAATAAATTGAAAAGCTTTGATATGCAATCTGTTTGGAGAGGTTTTTACTTTGTGTTTTACAGCTTGGATTGTAGAATTTGGTCGTATTGACCTCGTAGTTATTTTAAAAAGAGAGCCATCTCACTCATTGAAAATTGAAATTAAATGTCAACTTTGAATGGAAATAAAAATGTCCACATTTGTCCACCATAATATTTATAGCGTATTGTAGATAAATTCGTTCTTGTTATGTCAATGTAATTACTTTTTGCGATATTTTATGTAAATTAACTTTTTAGCATGTAACCTCAAATTTTAAAATGCAGGGTATGATTTTATGAAGTGATGTTAATCCAAATTTTAGATTGAGTTTTATATCAAAATAGAAAATTGGCAAAATTATGTATCGAGTTGTCGATATATCGGAAAATAGTAGATCAAGTTAAATCGAGTTAAAAAAAAAAATTTTTTTAATTTGAAATCGCTTTACTTTTGTTAGAAATCTTATTTTTCTTGCATCGTTTCCAAGCCTAATTCAAGCTTTGACAATTTTGTAGCTTATATGTTACGGATTCTTATCAAAAATTGAACAACAAAACTTAATTTTGAAAATGAACTACGTCGAACAAGCCCCAATGAGTTGTCGATTTTTCATGGAAATCGATTTAATCAACTCGATAGATCGTCAGTAAAAATCATCGAGTTGAAGTACTCGATAATCGCTTTCGCGTAAGTCGAGTTGTCAATATTTCGATATATTTTTACATCACTAGTAAAAAGAACAAATGAGGTTTTTTTTTTGAGATACTTTAACGCAATAAATGATAGCATTTATTTTAAGAATCTTACACGAACTTTATGAGCTAAAAGTTGAGGGTTTTCTTTAGCTGTTATTTATAGAAATTAAATAGAAAATAATCATAATTGTTCATTACACTGAAAATTGAAAATGATATGGTAGTCTAAGGTTGACTAAAATGCCAAAAACTTACAAACTTTTAAAACTGGTAAATTTCGCATTAAAATATGGAAAAATAATAAGGTCTTCACAAAAAAGTAGTTTTCAATCGATAATTTATATTATTTCTATATAATATAGTTTTCCGATTTGGATCAAATTAGGGGCATAGTAACACGCCTTACTTGCAAATTTGGTGCTGATAGCTTGCAAAACAAAAAATTTGCATATCGCAGAATCCAAAATAAAGGCAGCCCCACGCCCACTTTTGTAGGACATTTGCGTATTGCTCTTATAAGCCCAATTCAAGAAACTAGACCAAAGAAACTTCATTCTTTCTCGAGTTATTAATTAATTCCAAAAAATTGGTCAAATTCCCCATAGTGCACTGGCTCGAACTCGTTGTGATTTTTTCACAACGATCGAGCGATCGGTTTGGGCTCGTTTGCGTGGACTCGAACCGAACCGAAAGGTCAGTTTGAGCAACGAAACCCGAAATTGTTTGATCGTTCGTTGTTGTTCAATCACGAGTGCTGAACGAACTGCCTTGTGTTCGGGTCGATCATGTTACCCGAGCTACGAGAGTCTCGAGTAGCACTCGAGTCTCGATTTTCAGGTATGCAAACGGGTATGTGCACGAGTATAAGCTCGAGTCTCGGTTTTTGTATGTAAGATGTTCGAGTGGTTCGAGCCTTTAGACCGTAACGAGCCTGTTAATGGATATGCAAGTACGCAAGCGGTTACATATGCGTAGACATTTCTGTACTTTTGTTAGTATGTTAATATTATTGAATGGCAAAAGGAATTGTTAATCATAGAATTAGTAATTAATAATATACGAATTATTTTATTTTGAGAGCTTAGCAAACTTAGCTGTCATTCTCAAACTTTTAAACAGGTGCTGTTTATTATTTCAGCAAAAAGTACTTCACCTGCAAGTTATTGAATATGTTCTAATTTTAGTTCGGAAAAATTTTTGATATTGTATTCACTTTGATTTGATAAATGTAAGACTGCTTAAGATCATTTTTAAATACGTAGCCTAAAAGCATAGGAATTGAAAACCGGAACAGACCTGTAGAAATCATACTGGTTTTTCTAAAGTAAAACACTTGACTTAAGAAACATAATTATAAAATCCATTTCTAGTTCCCGCTCTATGGGTTAAAAAATTTTTCGTTTTTAGTTCTTTCGTGGGCCAACATTATGTTGCAAAGACTTTGGTTCTGTAAAATTTGAAATTTGAGCGGTCGGATCCTAACAACAGTTTTTATACCAATCTTCTTAGGATCGGACTAAGAATCCTAAAGATATACTAATAATAACATGTTAAACATTTCAAAATAATTCTTCTTTAACTTAAAATGCGGAGACGAGGAATTGATTTTAGAATTATGGTTCCTAAATGAAAACATTTTAGAATAGACCGCAGATTATGTATTTGGGTTACAATTTTTCCAATTTTGTTTGGGCCCATACAAATGCTTGGGTTAACCCCAACATTGCACACTGTACAAAGGACAGGTTGAAGAATTGAGGAATTGTCCATGAACCTAACATGCATCAAGGATCAATGTTGAACAGTCGTCACATTAAGCGATTGCTATTGCTGCAGTTGGTGTTGGTGTTGGCCCCGGGCCGAACACGCAACAGCAATACGACAAAGGCCAAGACATAAACAAAGGCAAAGGCAAAGGCAACGACATACCGTCGGTCCGGTAGCCTGCGAATTAACCCAAAGTGAAGTCGGCTTCAGTCAAAAGCGTGCTGTCTATATGTATAAGCATATAAGCATATAAGATATCAGCATATTGTGGGTTGCCTGTGTGTGTCACGCAAGGCTCTCTCTGTCCGCTCTGTCCTCGGCCAATGGCATAATCGATTTGAGCCTACCATTAATATGGGATATGGATATGTGCATAAACATGCCAATGGGCATGGGTCTGTCTGTCTATACCTTGCTCGTATTCGTTTCGCATAGAAATTGAAATTGCAGCAGCAGTTGGCTAATTAGCTGCAACTGTTGTCTGTTGTCGACCTGCCGACCTACAAATTCGCGGCTCGTGCCGCAACGGCTAGCAAATAATTACTGACCCGGCAGCAGCAGCAGCTTCAATCGCCAGGCATGCAAATAACAAGCTAATGATGTAAGAGCATAAACGCTGACCAAATTGTCAAAAACAGCCTCAGTGCGGCACATTTAATACGCCCCGGTCACAGACTTACCGACTTACCCCATTTCCCGCTTTTCCCTTCTTTTGCAAAGCTTTGTAATTCGTCAACCGGGACATCATGCGGCGATTTTTGATTAAATGACAAAACTCAGTCTAACAATCAAGCGGAAAAAAATAAAAACAAACACACATTATATGTATTTAAGCAAAACAAAGGAACACAAAAAAAAAGTAAATTTTATTTTTGCCCCCCTTTTTAAATTTGTGGGAGGGTCGCATGACAAATGCCATGTGCCAATGTCCAGGATTCACAATCGAGCAGTCTGCACTGTTATCACTTTGTTTTTTACCAATGTCAAATGTACTAATCATATCAAAGGACCTGACTTTATCATCGACAATCAAAAGGATTAAAAGAAACCCAACCATAATAAGTAGCACGCGCCGTAGCTATTTATAAGTTGCTTAAACTCCTGCCTCGTATGGTATACATATACATCGTATACTCCAAAATAATATTCATCATGAAATTCATATTGCTGTAAGGGATGGTCCTCATTGGGCATACACACTTATAAAGTCTGTTAGCTTTGTAGATGGTGAGGTGACAAATTGGTTGTATTCTTCTGATTTTAATTATGCTTTGTTCAGATTGCCCGTTTATTTAATACCAAAATTTCTGACAGCCAATTTTGTGACGAACAAAGTTAAGTTTAATAAAAAATCTTAAATAAAAATATAAATTAGTAAAAAAAACAAATACGAAAATTGATACTCTGCACTGTACGCAAATTGCATTCGTCACTAGACGAAGAACATCTTGAAGAGGTTTTTTTGTGGGATATCAAAATTTTTTGCAATTGCTATTGACATTGTAACTTTATCATTGATGCAGGCAGACAGTAATATATATCAGGGAATAATACCGAAACCGGTACCGGAACCGTTAACCGATTCATTTTGAGTACCGGAACCGAAACAGTAACCGAAATAAATTTGTTTATAAGAACCGAAAACCGAAATGTTTGTACCGGTACACTTTCCGTACACTTTTCGAAAAATAATTTTTTCTTTTCTCTCATGTATAATTTTGCTTTCTATTAAAAAAAAAACTTTAAATTTAGGTTAGGTTTATCTCGATAAAACACAAACATATAGTACTTATGTATGTACAAATCTGTTAATATAGTTTTGTTTTATAACATTTTTTTTTTTTGTGTTTTAAGTTGATTGCTGTACCGGTACGTACCGGTACTGATACCGGAACCGAAAGGAAAAAACCGAAATAGAACCGTTTACCGAAATAGTTGTTTCGGGACGTACCGGAATCGAAACCGGAACCGATATTTGGTTCGGTTTGATTCCCTGATATATATAAATTTATTTGTTGAATTTCTTTCATATTTACATAAACAATTTTTTTCTTTAATTATAAAGAAAACTAGGGTGCTCCGACCCTTGCTCACTTCGCTTCGTTTCTACATTCGAGCAAACTCGACTGTCGGAGACCTCGTATTTATTATCGAAAAAAAAAAAATTTTCATACGAAGACTTGATTTTAGCCCGATCGCTCCTATGACTGCTATATGATATAGTGGTCCGATTTGAACAAACTTTGGTCAGGATCTATAAAACTAAGTTAAATGCATATTTTATCAGTTTGGTTGAAATATCTAATAAAACCAAAAAGTTTTTCGTAATAAAACGTGATTTTCGGCCGATACTAAAATTTCTATATTCAGTTAATAGGTAATATCTTCCAAACCCCTTTGCCAAAATTAATGTTTCAAATACCAAAAAACGCGAATCTTTACGTTTAACAACATATTGAAAATAAATAAAAATCGTAAGAGCCGTTTTTGTCATAATTCGCCAATAAGTAAGATAAAAAAACTTATTTCAAATAGCGATTTCCCGCTAAACTAGCGGGAAATTCAAAAAGTCGTCGAACAAACATTTCTAGATTTTCGAAAAGGAATAAATTCCCATCAGTACATCTAAGCATTTTTAGCGCATTAATACAAACTAACAAACAAACAGACAAACTGACTTTCCATCTCATTTTGAGAAGTCCACTAAAAATTTCAAATTTGATTATCTTTTGAGCTAGTTGTCGGATTTGGGGTTTGTATCAACGCGTTTGTTTGTATCAACGCGTTATAAAAGCTTAAATGTAATGATGGGGATTTATTCTTTTTCAAAAATCTAAAAATATTTGTTCTACGACCTTTTGAGTTTCCCGCTAGTTGAAAAAAGAATTGAATTCCAATTCTCAAGTATTGTTTGTTTGTATTTATTTAATATTTTTATATTAAACTTAATTTCGTTCGTCACAAAATGGGATGTCAAATTTTGGGGCTACAATATGCTTTCATCACGAGACTTTTACGTGTAGAGGTTTTTTTGTGTTTGAATTATTCATATTAAGCATGTTTTATCATTATTCAATATATTGTGTTTATTTGCATGTAATTATGCTTTTTTTTTTTTTAGATATTTAAGTTTATATTTAAATCGATTGTTCCAATCAATTACACTGATTATGATTACAAGAGTAAGAAACCAGGTCCGGACTCAGTTCGGTGTGAGTAATAAGCGTTATGTGAGTGTTCATTGTTGAAATGTGGTTGAACTTTATGACTAATTAAGATTGCATGCTATGTTTCGCTTGTTCAGCCTATGCGTGAAAGAAGGGTATTGAAAGTGAACTGACCTGAACTGAAGTAAGATTGGTGCTTATTATTATTTATTTTTATGTATCATCAGTAACATTGGTCTTTAGTACACGTATGTGGTACGATATTTTATCAAAACAACAAAAGGTAGTCACATATTCTCTTGTTTTCTTATTTATTGTATTGTACGCACATAGGTTAAGATTATTCTGCTCCAGTTTTCCTTACCGTAACCCTTCTCCTTCTCCATTCCCGTTAACCAATTTCAGATACCACAAATGTGGCTCGATTTTTCTGAGTTATGGCTTCCAAAAAAAAAAGAAACCAAAATGCTTAGGGCGTCTTAAAGAGTTTTGATATTTGCTTTGGAATTTTTTTTTTGTTTTCTGTTTTCAAATTTTTTTTTATGTTTTGTGAAGCTCTTTGATTAATTTGACTTCTTGTTTCGATAGATATAATTTACAAACGCAAGCTTGGCTCGAAATAATAAAGTCATCTGAAGTCGAGTCTACGACCACGTAGCACGCCAATATGTCCAAATGACAGGGAACAGATTCGGTCTACAATGGAGTAACTAATAACTTAATTTGTTGACAAATGTCTTAACTAATGAGCACTATTAAAAGACCATACTTATGTATGTATATGCATGTATACGATTGAACACATAAATACATAAGTAACATACATGTACATATTTTCATAATCAAAAATATAATGTTCTTGATTGCTTTTGATCTCATTTAATGCTTATATAGTTATTAACAAAAATACAGCCATTGGTAAACATAGGTCTAGTGTATTTTAAAGTTAAAATAAAATAAAAATATAGAGCTTATATATTTTTTACATATGTAAATTTACTTCTGTATTGACCTTAGTTATAAACTAGTTATTTTGTTGCGATAAGGTTGAATAATAGATAGTAATAAGGGATAACATTAATTGCGAGAAAACCCGATGATAGATAATAGTATGGGATAAAGCAAATTACCAAAAATAGCGGTATATTTTAAAAAACTTTGGCTGTGGTGCTATTTTTCGCGATTTGCGTCAAAAATGTAAAACCGAAATGTGTTTGCCAAATTTGATTGTTCTACCTCTTATAGTCACTGGAATCTAGACGATCACACAGACGGACGGACAGACAGACGGACATGGCTTATCGACTCGGCTGTTGATGCTGATAAAGAATATATTATTTTATTTGGTCGTAGAATTTTAAATCAAATAAATAAAAATTGACGTAACTAGTTAATCACACAAAAGAACCTCTACACGAGGTAAAAGTCTAGCGACGAAGGCATATTCTAGCCCCAAAATTTCCCATTTTGTAACGAACGAAATAAAGTTTAATATAGCAAAATTAAATATACATTAAAATAAAAAAATACCTGAAAATTGGCATTCTGCACTGTGCGCAAAAAGGGTGAGCAAAGTAATGTTCCTTAGCTTTTTTGTACATAAAAATTACTTATTTATTTGAAATAAATATTGTTGTGATCGCTAGATTAAACTGTATGTATGATATTGATTGTAGTTATAATTTCAATTACAATTGCAAATAAACGGATTTTGATACTTTTCGGGCTGTTCTGTGCGAAATATTCTGTATTATATGTACTATGAGTCCATTTGAAATTGAAAAAGGATTTATTTATGAAACAAACTTTATGAAGCTTACAGGCAGTGTTGTCCGGATAAAATTTTGCAGACTTGATCTAGCATATTTCATTCATTGATTTAGGCAGTAAATTTTTTTAAATATTCCAATCTTTGTTTGAGAATCCTTATTACAGGTATTTTTTTAAGTTTGATGTCTTAAAATATATTTATTTTTTTATGGTAGTCCCAAAAAGAATTTCGAGACTGATTTGTATAAATTGAGCATTCACTTCTACCAAAATACTGACTACATATTTTTCCTCTTTATCCAACCAAATTGGAAAATGATTTTCATTATCATATCTTTATCAGATATCATATGATCAGCTCGTTTCCAGTGATTGCTAAGCCGGTTATGTCATGGAATGCCATTTCCTTAAAGTAAACATGTCCTTCTGCTATTTTGATCAGGAACATTACTTGCTTTAGCTGCTCTCTGATCACATAACTTGAGTCGAACACTTTCTATGCAAGAACCCACTTGTATAATAATTTTGCATTAGTGGCATTCATTTGAGATTTTGGTTGGTTTTCGGTTGCTTTGTAGTTCTGGAACAAGGCTGGATACAAAGCTTCTCCATCCTACCACAATGCAGTGCTTCATCTCTCTTTCCTCTTTGAGACTGGCCCTGAGGAGTGGTGGTATTCCAACATATTTAGATGCCAGTCTACCGCACTTGTTATCTTGCCACAATACCGAATCTTGGACCAGAACTCGGCGGGAAGAAAGCTGAATTTGAAGACCAGTTGGTTCAAGTGTTGGAAATAAAGATCTGATGCTTTAGAAAGGATTGAAGCACGCAGTTGATTTGGATATTTGTTCTCCATCGATGGGTATTGGACCTACACTGTATATTAAACTTATGCCTGAGCGTCTTGGGAAGCATTGAATGAGAGGCTTAAATCTTAAAGAAATGCAGCTGAATAATTCAATTTTCAATAATTTTCCAATTTTCTAATTGACTAATGGACTTATAACTTAAAGTATATTAAGTATATTTCACACTTGATTCAAGTCCTTTAAATTCTATAACTGAGTGCAAATCCATCTTAAAATAATAATACGAAAGAAGTATTATGAGCATTTTTCAGCAAATAAAATGATAAAATGATCAAAATCATAAATCATCAAAAGTAAGTGAGGACTGACTACAGAAATTATCCTGTTATTTAGAGTTCTCAACTACAGTCTTAATTTTCCAGTGACCGTCGAACAGCTCCTCATAGCAGACAAGCCACAACCACTTGGGAATTCTAAGCAACCGAACGCAAAAATATATAAGATTTAAATATCTTGATTCAAGTCATATTGTACTTAGTATAATACCGGTCAATCTCTATTTTTCTTATTTTTATACGTTAATTAATATATTTTATAAATAATAGACACCAAAATTTAAGTAAATTGCATATTAATAGTTATATTATTCAAAAAGAACTTTAGAAGCAAAAAATAGCTAAAGTTATCGCCAAAAGCCGCGTGCGAAATTCACTTTTGATGCAAGCGAACGGCCATATTTTTTTCCGCTCAAGCCGACAAGACCGTCTACAGACTGTCTTCAGTTTTTCGCGTTTTAAGAATACTTAAAGCTGCATTGTCATATCATGACATGTCAATTTTTCAAACATAAAAAATATACTCGAAAAGAAATATTTATTAGTTTTCCATTTATATTTTAAAAACGGAAGACCGTCTGCAGACGGTCTTACCCGTCAGATATAACTATATATATACTTTTGCTAAAGCAATACGCAATTTAATCTACTTTTACTGTCAAGTTGTTGGAACACTGCTTAAAGGCTCAAAACAGTTTAAATAAAACTCATGTAAAGTAAGAATAGATATTTGACAATTTATAGACGAGGGGTTAAGAAATCTTCAAAATTTTAAGCAAACTGCTTATACACCATTATAGGAACTGAATAAAACAAATAAATGTGTCAATATGGTTGGACGGGCTCAATTCACTCGGATATTGATAATGATTGACAATATATATAAGTATATTGTCTATATGGTCTGCCAAGTCACCATCTGTCTGCTTCACACTTATTCACGAAGTAAATGTATTCCGGGTATAGGGCATATTATGGGAGGTGCATTTATCGAAACATTCAAATGCGAAAAATGTTTTTAATAAGTCAAAATATTGACCAACCTCCTGTACTGGATAATAGATTTTTGTCTGTGGTCTTTCTATCGATAAGCTTATGAAGTGCGGTATTAGTTCAACCAACCAACTAATATCTACTCATTATTTAAATGAAAGTCAACTTTGGTGTCCTAAGCCTCACTGTTAATATCGTAAACATGGTCAAGCCCATTGAAAGAGCACAATGTTGCCCGACTATACCCAATAACCAGGCTACAACATTTCAACAGTTTTACGGCGATAAGCAAAGGCAGTAAAATCCTCGCTGGCAGAACGCGAAGACCATCAAGAGAGGATCAACAAAATTTATGCAAAGAGTTCAAATAAAGTGCACCACATAAACATAAAAGAGTGTAAAGTGTTTCTTAATTCCAATGCAAGCTGAACCACAAATACCCTTGATGTATAACTTAATTTAAACTAATTGTATTACGACTTATATTTCATTTAGCATTTACAACATAAGTCAAACTTGTTAGGCAAGGATGTTAGAGCTAAAAAAAAATTAGAATTTTAATATACCATATAGAAATTAAGTTACATTTTATTCAACAAAAACAAAACCTCTTTACGAGGTAAGAGTCTAATGATGAATGAACTTTTATGCCCCAAAATTTCTGATATTTTTGTGATGAACGATTTTAAATTGAATATAAATATGAATTATTCTTTGAAAAAATAAAAAAAACATGTTTGACATTCGGCACTGCGCTTAAAGCAAGCTTTGTAAATCAGTCATAGTGCCTTAAGGTAAGGATAGGGAATTCATATGAGTACAATACATTTGAGGCATTTTATGACGTTTGGGGAAGAGCTGAAAATTGTTTCGGTAGCCAATTTGTTGTCGCATAAATCAGCCAAAGACTTTAATACCCATCGTGGGCTCTTTTTCTGTTCTTATTGCAGGGAAAAGTTTCACGCTTACAATTACCGTTGCAACAAGTCCGCCACAGGTGGCTACTTATGCCAAAGCCATCAAGGTAACTGTGGATGGGCCAAGGGAACCGCGCTCTAAGACGAGTAAGTAACAACAACAACAAAAGACAAAAAAGACTATCCCTCCCTATTGCAATTAACGCCCTGCACTTTTGCACTACAACAAAATATGTATGGTACAATATGTTATGTATCTAAAGAACAGCTCGCCGCCGGTAAAAAATTCGACGTGTTGTCGACACCCACTGGGATTAACGTTGTGCCATGTGGTTCATGAAGAGAGAGTCAAGATGGGACTGGGATTGGGACTGGGACAGTGTACGAGTACGAGTACGTCATTTAGTCCGCATTAAATAAGTGTGAAATTAATGAAAATAGCTAAGCCGTTTCGGTCAATTGCACACAAATACTGGTAATCATTCATAATCCCCATGGCAGAAGGTGTTTGCGTTTGCTCAACATACTTTCAAAATATTTTGTGTTCTATTGACTTCAAAATTGTTCTGCTCTGTTCTGCCCTATTCTGTTCTGTTCTGTGTGTGTGACAGACGTGGGCCATTTCGTTAAAAACCTTAAGGTAAGGTGTTCGAAAACTACAGCCGGTTGTCTGATGGACAGACAAACTGAACTCAACTCAACTCAACTGAACCGAACTGGTCTAAGTTGCTTGAGTTTCTGAAAATATTGCGGTTTTTAAAGAAAAACCTTTTTGCAAAGTCGGCTACGTCGTCAACAAAGGCGTATTAAGTTTTAAGTTTATGTAATGCATATTGACTGCAGATATGTGTGTATAGTACATGTATAAATTATAATTTTTTTCTTTATTTTTACAAAAATAAGTAAGAACGCTCTAGTCGAGGTTGCCAGAATATAAAATACCCTACATGCAGGCCCTTACATATCCAGCTTTCTCATCGCCATGTTTCTAAACACTTTTTGAAATGCCTACATAATCAGTTAGTTTCCGAACATTCCTCGTTCGAACTGTGCATTATAAGCATACAAAAACAAAACTACACAATTTGAAGACGCGACATTTAAAATTCCATTTTAAAAAATTGTTTGCTTTAATTTTAAAGCACTAATATTATGTGACGGGAATTTTGAAACAGTTTAACAGTTGAAGTCTGATCCAAAGACAGGGATAAATAGACTCTTTTTAAGAATATAAATGTATATTCTAATTTGGGTCAGTAATTATTCCATATGCCTAAAACAAATGTTACATAACAAAGTCATTTAGGTCTGTTCCGGTTTTTACTTCCAATTTTATCGGATTTCAAAAAAATAATTTTTCGCATTGCATTTTGGCTTAACATTTTAGAATTATATTTGATCACTTTATTGGACTTTGAATTCACCAACTAAAAGTGAATTCAATACGCAAAATATTTCCAGGTTGATATAAGCACAGGCTAAAGATTTTCATTTTCGACAAAACTTGCCGAAAGTGAAAATCGGAACAGACCTGATTATACCCTTTTTCCCCACTTTATATCGATTGAGTATAAACTTTTTATTGTTTCGTTAACGCATTTTTATGTCTTCACTACAATACTTATACGTAATCCACATTCGAGTATGTACTCATATGAGTACATATACTTACTTATAGAATTAGCTTTAATGCGTTAATAACCGTTGCACAGACAAACGAAAAGTAACGGGAAGGCTTGAGGACGCTGCATCTAAATGAGTGTATCCCTGGTGTTGAAATTCAATTCTGTAAAAAAAAAGAATCAGCAATATTGTATGAGTATAAGTTTAACTGTCGCCAGTTAAATTAAATGTACCATTCAATACAAATATTTTTTATTCATAATGTATTCATTTATTTAACGTCGACCAAAATTAATCGCGTTAAAAAATTATTATTAACATTTTTAAAAAAATTGGGGAGAACCCAGGAAAAAAACCCAAATAAATCAATAAGAGGGGAAATAAGTATATTTTACTACTACAACATACTTACTGAGGACATACACGTAAAGGATAAAAAAATTATTCTTGATCGTAGGAAATAAGAACTCAATAAAGTTTTTTTTGTAAGCAGCACAGAATATTCGGAAATGTTTTTTATTAAGTGGGATAAAGCTACCAGTAAGTTTATACGGAAAATTTAAATAGCTTGGCTACTAATTTAAGTAAGAAATAATTATATGCCTTATGCAGCATTTGTAGTATGATTTGATATCTTGAACTCTATGCATTTTTTTTTCATACAACTCAATTTGGTTTTATTTCATTGTAGGTCCTCCTGGTGGTCCTCAGTATAGAGCACTGGGTCTGGGGCAACGGCCATTTATTGATGGTTTTCCGAAAACCTTTCACGAATTGGAAACACTGCGACGGTCGGCGAAGGTGGCTGGTGTTGCGTCCGCTGCCGCGTCAACTGCGTCTGCAACTGCGGGAAATGCGTTAACCACAAGTGCGCAGCAACTGGGTAGCAATTACTCATCGTCTAATAGTACAATAAATTCAGATTGCCAGGTCTATAAACCTAATGCGCCCCAAATTCAAGGTAAGTTCTCTAAAACTGAGCTACTCTCCAATAACCTGCACATTCTCCAATTTCTTGTATAATGAAGCTATTAATGTTTGCGTACGTTTGAGTGTGTGTATACTTCTTAGAATGTTCAATCTTAGACAACTTTTTTTTTTTTTTAACTTGACTGGCACCAGGCGACCTAAACGTTTTAATTAAGTTAATAAACTGAGCCGTTGAACAGTGGGCAAATCGGCGTATCTAGCGGATCATAATTAATAATGAAATGATAATTTTTTTTTAGTTTTTTTTTCATGTCGGTAATTCAGTCTGAATCGTACGAGCCTTATCAAAAAGGAGATAAATATTAAAAAAAAAAAGATAGAAAGACATATTACATTTTTGATACAGACATCTTGCTGGGAAAGTCATATAAATTGAGAACTTGCAAAAAGTTCCAAATCAACCCCACTTTAAATCGGGTTTGTTCAAATGCTAATAATTAAATTGATTTTAATGACTAATCTCTGCGGACGGCAGTTCGTGCTAGTGACGAAAGCAGCATGAAGCGTGCGAAAGGTGACTCGAAATATGTAAAGCTTATATATAAAATTTACAACGACTGTCCGATCAGATGGAGTTATATAACAATTGAAAGGTTTAGTCCAAACTCACAAAATAGCATACTTTTAAAAACTCACCTGGGTCATGTGATAAGGGGTTGTAAGTGGGAGGGAAAAATTTAAATGATTGCTTCTAATGGTAATTTTTTTTATTTTTTTTAAATTTCTTTCAAAAATACGCGTCGATTGATACCTCGATCACACAAATCTGACAACTAGTTCAAAAGATAATCAAATTTAAAATTTTTAGTGGACTTCTCAAAATGAAATATAATGTCAGTTTGTTTGTCTGCTTGTGTGTGTGCATCAAAGGGCTAAAAAGCCTTAGATGTAATGATGTGATGAACAAAATTAAGTTAAATATTAAAAATTTTAATCGATATATATAAAGTTGTTTGTCCAACTGATTTATCATTGTACAGGCCAAACCACTGAAGCTACATGCTTGAAACTTGGCAACAAAAAATTTAAGATAATTTTATCGTGGGATAAGACTGGAATTTGCCAAAAATCGGCCTACAAGTGCGTCAAAAAATATTGCAACATTTTTCATTTTGGTTATTTATTTTATGCTACATTATCACAAATGCCAAAGCTGTTGTTAGTCAGCGGGGTTAGAAAAAAAGTTAGTGCAGAGGATAGTGTGTTAGACTCTCTCGCAGGAGGCCCGCATTTCATTCCCCGAACGCGTCAAGATTTTATTTTCATTTTTTAATTTAATTTTTTTTTTTTAATTTTTTATATATTATACAATATTTAAAAATGCGATTAAAATCTGGTTACTATATCATAGGAACAATGGGATGTAATGTATGAAAAACATTTTTTGTTCTTTGAGTTATATCAACAAAACTCACAGAATATGTTTTTTTTTACCAATTGTTACACCCTGACAAAATTTGGTCAAAATCAAATGACTATATCATATAGCTGTCATACGTACAATGAAGCTCAAATAAACCTTTAGTAGGAAAAACTTTTTTGTTTCTTAAGACATATCAACCAAACTGAATTTGAGACTGCCTTTTACAAATTTGGTCAACATCGGGTAACTATATCATATAGCTGCCATTGGAACAATTGGATGGAAATTAACTTTTAGTATGCAAACTATTTTTGTTTGTTGAGCTATCTCAAATAAGCTTACAGGACATGTCTTTTACTAAATGTTACACCCTATTCAAATTTGGTCCAAATCGGATGACTATATAAAATAGCTGACATATGATCGTCGGTTTCAAATTAAACTTTTATATGAAAAACTTTATTAATTTTTGCTATTTCTTAACCAAACTCACAAATCGCTTTTGCCCGCCAGATATCGAACTTTTTTGCCAAATCTAGCAGCGTGCATACAATTATTCGTTTCTTCTACAAAAAATGTTACATCTATATATATAAAATTGCTTGACCTCATTCATTCACTGACTTAGCATTGCACAGGCCAAATGGCTAAAGATACAAGTCTGAAACTTGGCCAAAATAAACTTAAGATAATTTCATCGGCGTTTAAGACGCCATTTTGTAATATTGTAAGTGGAAGTGCGTCAAAATCGAGGTCAAAGTTCGCGTGTATTTTGATTTATATATAGCAGCGTTTGGTCAGCCGGCAGGCGAAATGGTTAGGTAGTGCAGAGGATGGTGTGTTAGACCCGGGAGCGTGCAGGCACTGGTTCAAACCCCAGCAAGGGCAAGAATTTTTTTTTAATTTTTCTTTTTGAATTTAATTTTTTTAATACTTTTTTTAGTTTTAAGATATTTTACAATTTAATAAAAGTCGGGTTACTATATAGTGTAGCTACATCGCGCTCACATTAATCTTCAGTATGAAAAACTTTTTTGTTTCTTCAGCTATCTCAGTGGCAGCGGGCAGCGTGAATATAATTATGTTTCTCATAAAAAAAAAATTTTACTTTGATTTATATATAACAGCGTTTAATCAGCCGGCAGGCGAAATGGTTAGGTAGTGCAGAGGATAGTGTGTTAGACCCAGGTGCGTGCAGGCACTGGTTCAAATCCCAGCAAGGGCAAGAACTTTTTTTAAATTTTTTTTTATCCTTTTTTTAATTTAACGATATTTTACAATTTGATAAAAGTCGGGTTACTATATAGTATAGCTACATCGGGCTCACATTAATCTTCAGTATGAAAAACTTTTTTGTTTCTTCAGCTATCTCAGTGGCAGCGGGCAGCGTGAATATAATTATTCGTTTCTTTTTTTTTTTTAAATGTTACTTTGATTTATATATAGCAGCGTTTGGTGAGGCGGAGGACTAACATAAGTGAGTTGGTAGTGCAGAGGATGGTGTGTTAGACCGAGGCGTTCGCCGGCGCACGATCACACCCCAGCAAAGGCAAGAATTTACTTTTTCTTAAGTTCTTTTTTAAATTCAATAATATTTTACAATTTGGTGAAAATCGGGTTACAGTACAATATGGCTACACCCTGACCAAATTTGGTCATTATCGAGTAACTATATCATATAGCTGCCATTGGAACAATTGGATGGAAATTAACTTTTACTATGAAAATTATTTTCGTTTTGAGCTATCTCAACCAAACACTTTATTTACTAAATGTTAAACCCTGTTCAAATTTGGTCTAAGTCGGATGAGTTATAATATAGATGACATATGAACGTCGGTTTCAAAATAACCTTTAATATGAAAAATATTTTTAATTTTTGCAATTTCTTAACAAAACTCACAGATTTGCTTTTGCACGCCAAATTTCTAACTTTTCTGTCAAATCTAGCAGCGTGCATACAATTGTTCGATTCTTTTACTTAAATTGTTATATTATATAATTTTATTGCTACTTATAACATTCAGAAGGGAATTTCCAACAACAAAAAATTTTTAATTCTTCTCTAAAACCTGATTACTGATAATAATTGCTTTGTACGAACGGTGAAAAAACGTGGTAGTCTAATATGTATAAGAAGGTATCATGTCATTTAGCAAGTACTGATAACTGATCCATCAGAATTAAAGAGAGATTACTGATTAAAAAATCTGATTAAATAAACCCAATGTTAGAGAGACGACCCTTTCCTATAAAATGACAGAAACTTTAGTTTTAATGCCTTCTCTTGCACATATTTTTGCTACTTTTATTCTTTTTTCTACACGCAAACACGTTAATGTGATCGGATTTCAGACTCAACAGATTTGTATGGTGCCTGGGCAACAGATTATTTTTATAGATAAAAAACAAGCGGGAAAGGCTATAGTCGAGATCCCGACTATATGATACCCGTTACTTACTTAAATATATTGAAAAGTACTTTAAAGAAAATACTTGTTTTGCTCTGAAAACTTTAATTCGCCATAACTGTCGTTCTACATGTCTGATGTTGATGCGATTTAGTGGGATAATAGATAATGCTAATAGATAACGGTAATAATCACAAAAAACGTATTATCTTAAAAACTGTGGGTGTGGTGGTTTTTCGCGATTTGCGGGGGCGGATGGGGGCGTGGATTAAATTTGAAACAAACTTGATCTGCGTGAGGTATATATAAATCTGTGTGCCAAATTTGGTTACTCTATCTCTTTTAGTTTCTGAGATTTCTTTGTTCAGACTGTTTTTCGCTATTTGCGGGGGCGGAGGGGGGCGTGGCTTAAATTTGAAACAAACTTGATCTGCGTGGGGTATATAAAAGTCTTTTAGTGAAAGTTTGGTATCTCTATCTCTTATGGTCTCTGAGATCCTTTTGTTCATACAGACAGACAGACGGACAGACGGACATGGCTATATCGACTCGGCTATTGATGCTTATCAAGAATATATATACTTTATAGGGTCGGAGATGCCTCCTTCTCCCTGTTACATACATTCCAACGAACACAATATACCCTTATACTTATTTTTTATAAGTAACGGGTATAATTAATTCAAGACAAATATAAGAAGTGCTTCGCTCTTTTACGCTTCAATTCCGCGAGCGAAGCGAGCCGGGGGTTGGTGAGCGAAGCGAGCAGGGGGCGGAGCCCCCTAGTATTATATAAATTTGTTGCTACTTATTGCATTCAGCATGAAATTTTCAACGGCAAAAATATTTCAAATTTTTTTCAATAGTATGATAACTGATTATAATTGCTTCGAACGAACGGTGATAAAACGTTGTAGTGATTAGTATAAGAAGATATCATGTCATAGTAGGTAATGATTACTTGATCCATTAGAAGAAAAGAAGAGATTACTGATTAAAAAACCTGCCGAATAAACCCAATGTTAAAAATAAAAAACCCTTTGCACTCAAATGACAGAAACTGCAGTTAAAATGGCTAAAACACGTTAAAGTTATCGGATTGCAGACTCAACAGATTTGTGTGGTAAAGTAATTTTTTTCATTAAAAAAGTTAATTCAAAAAAATATAAGTGCTTCTCCGTTTTGCGCTTCAATTTCGCAAGCGAAGGGAGCCGGGGGTTGGTGAGCGCAGCGAGCAGGGTGCGAATCCCGCTAGTAAAAATATAAATAAATAAATAAATCACTAAAATTGGCATTCGGCACAAATGTACAAAAAAAACTCACTCTTTTTGCGCACAGTGCAGAATGCCAATTTTCGTGTTTTTTTTATTTATTAATTTATATTATCATTTAAAATTAATATATTAAACTTAATTTTGTTCATCACAAAATTTTGGATCAAGAAATTGCATTCGTTACTTTTACCTCGTGTAGAGGTAAGAGGTAGAGGTTCAGTTTTCTGAAGAATTTTAAGCTATATGGGATCAAGAAATTACCTCGTTTTAGAATTTAAAAATTGTACTTTTGCTTCGTTAAGTCCTTCGTTTCACCCACTGTGCGTTGAACCATCTCAGTCTCTTTTTCAAGTCTAGTCTTGATTTATTTTTAATAATTATTAAATACCTTTTGACATAATAACGCTAATTTATTTATTTTCTTCAGCGCAACTTAAAAATAGTTTATCCACATTGACATTGAGTGTCGCATTTGGTTTCGTTGTTTCTTACTTATAATTTTAATTTTTTTTATAACTATGGATGTCGTGTTACAAAAAAACTAGCTGGTTGAAATCTATTTTCAAGGCCTTAGGTAGCTTTGTGCGAAGTGGGGCGAGGGTTAATAATTTCTTCTGTTTAACACATATCATTTGGCTCAAATGGGCTTACTAATTCATAGAGCTGTCTTTGGAACAATCAGTGCAGTGCTCAATACAGTGCTGTGCCAGAGAATTAAATCTTTGGCGTGTCAAGCGGCATCCAAGTGCATTGGGAAAAGAAGAAAGGAAAAAAATTGAATTTCTGCTAAATAGTTAGTCATTGGATTATTGTACTTTCGCTTGAAACATTCACAAATTCTGCATTAAAATTATGATTGAACTGATGATAAATTAGCTCATCTATTTAGTTAATACAATTTGTGATCGTTTGTGACTATCGGAGATATCAATTTAAATGCTGAGTAAACCCATAATATGCGTTTTTACGCATGTTTTGAAAACAGACTCTGAATAGACACAAAGTCATATTTTTATAATGAAACTTAAATTATTAAGAGCTGAAATCATGATCGGAGACTGATCCACTCGCTATGGGAAAGGAAAAAGACTGACTCATGAAACTCTTTTATGAGTCAGCACTTGTTTGGTCGCTGTTGAAACTAGATGAATTTAAAACTGAAACTCTGATATGGAGACTAAGCGTTGCTTATGCTAATTAATTTAGTAATTTGCCAGTTTTTCGTTGCCTTGCGGCGTTTCGACCTCCGCAAGAGACGAGTTGATACGAGTTGATATGGCTCATCGAACTGCCCAAATACAATGCTCACAATGTGTATAATCGCAAATATTGATGTATATATGTATGTGATGTGTATGATTTAAATAAAATGACACATCGTTGATTTCGTCGTCATGAGTGTCAATTATTATCTAAAAGCAATAGCAACAATAAACACCAACAATACAAAGACATAAACGCAGTCGTTTTGTTTTGTTTTGGTTGTATGATTGCCTCCTAAAATAAACCAAACCGGAAATGCCCCGAACTTAGTCTTAAAAGCACGACTGTGCGACTTTTGACTTTATTGGCCTTTTCGCTGTCTTAAATACTTAATTATGTGCACTGCTTAGGTTATTGTTTTACACATAGCACTCTATATTATGTCAAAAAAAAATCATTGGGAAATTTCATAAAGTTATTTACATTAAAATAAAATTAAAGCGGACGCAATGCTTAAAATTTAGTTCACACATCTTCCCAGATATGATAAAATAAAAACTGATAATTTTCTAGCTAGCTTAGGCGTACCTTAAACCTTTTTTCTAAAGTACTCAGGTAAAATATTACACGTAAAATAAGATTTTTAGGTTACATTTTGGCGTTTTATGAAAAATTGAGCCATGCCATCTTTATCAAACTATTATATTTTCCTTTAGGGTTACGTTCCTAGAAAACCTCGTGTTAAGCGAAACATGAATTCAGTAGAAAATTACGGGTTACGTTTCTGAAATTCAAAATTGGCAACAAAATATTTTTGCATTGTTCAAATTTGGTCGGTTTTTATTAAAGTTTCATAGATTTGTTCAAATTAACCAAAAGTGGCTATGCATATTAGGCTGGAGTGAATTTCACTTTTTTCGATTTTCGAAAACGCTGTATCATTAATGGATGATACGGTATAAAAGCAATATGTGTAAAAAAAATCAATTTTTTTGGAGATCATCCTAAGGTGGCGCATCGACGATCTATTTTGGGAAATCGGTCAAAAAATTCAAAAAATCCAATATAACTGTAATTTAACCCTAAAAGATAATGATTTAAAAATTAATTTAATTTTTCTTAGTTAGCCATATAACCCATATCAACTTTAAAGATCGAACTTACAGATTTTTTAAGAATAGGAAAATTGGCAAAAAGCCGTTATATTTGAGGCGGACACGTTCTTTTGGAATGTGTGGAATGTATGAAGCAGGCACGTTATTTTTGGCAAATTTTTGAATGAATTTTTTGGGTTGCTAAATTTAATAATATGGGCGTGTGTAAACCACAAAAGTGTGTTAAATACCCTAAAACTATACTAGGTACAAGTACCTGCCAAAAAATGGTGTTGTACAAGTACCTGTCATAAAAAAAAGAGCGGTTATTTTACAAATATTTCTTTCAGTAAAGAGCTCAACGTGAAAACCATTGATTAACGATCGCAGCTGCAGAAAGTTTATAATTGAACTTTCCAAAATACAAAATCAGGCACCTGCTTACCAAAATTAGGTTTTTAGGTCTAACGTCCAGTAGAATACACAGAGAGTTAAATCTGTGTTTGATATTTTTTGCATATATCAGTTTTATTATGTAACGAAAAATATACTAAATTATAGAATTTCATAAATCAAGTTTGGAAAAATTGAGCTTTGGTTTCGAATCGTGGAATCATCTGCCTGGCTTTTATCTGGGTACGACTAAACCCATCCCTAGCTTCTGGTCCACAAACAGATATGGAAGCCTCTGTCACAAGCCTTACACATCTCTTTACAGCTTGAGAATGGCAAGGAAACATCTCGAATTCCACGATATTATTATCGTAATAATTTTTGTCCTCCAATCTATTAAATCAAAATAGTTTGACGCATGAGCTTGCAATTTTGACAGACGAAATACACGAACTTTTGATTTTTTTGTCATCTTTCGCGCATTTAATATGTATTGCAAAGCCAGTTGTCTAATATGAGACGCATCATCTAATAACATGGCCAACAACATATTTTCTGGATGTGCAAAGAATGAACTTCTCTGTAGGATTTTCAGAAAATTTCACTTCAGATCGTCTCTTAAATATAAACTTCTTTTAACCATGTTATGAACGTGAAACGGACCATATTTAAAATAAGACCTTGTTTTAATATCACTGTGAACTTTTTACTTAAAGAAATAATTATAAAATAACCGCTCTTTTTTATGACAGGTACTTGTACAACTCAATTTTATGGCAGGTACTTGTACCTAGTATAGTTTTAAGGTATTTAATAACCTTTTGTGGGTTTCACACGCCCATATTTTATGCATTGCAAATGCCTTAAACATATGTATAACATTCATATTTTGAAAATTAAAAGTCGGTATTAAATTAAAAAAGTTACTTCATATAATTAATTATCAGGTTTAACTTTTTCAAAACTCAAAAATGTTAAAAAGTAAGAAGAATATCTGTTTCTATTTATATAAAATTTGAAATGCATTTGGTGGCATTTATAGTTATCATAAAAAACCAGTCATTTTCGATTGTAATCGTGTGAACACGAGGTTATTAGCGTTTTAAAAGGGGGAAGGGAGCAAACTTGTAGCCGTGTAAGACCGAGTTCGTGCTAAAAGAATCCGTGTTAAACGAGGTCAAAGTGTATTTGCAGGTATAAGTGAAATAACAATAAAAATAAGTGGGAAAGGCCATAGTCGAGATCCCGATTATAGAATACCCGTTACTCACTTTAAAATATTTAAAAGTACTTTAAAGAAAATACTTGCTTTGCCCTGAAAACTTTAATTCGCCATAACTGCCATTATACATGTCCGATCTAGATGCGATTCAGTGGGATAAAACATAATAATAAAAGACAACGGTAATTATCACAAAGAACGTACTATCTTAAAAACTGTGAGATTGGTGGTTTTTCGCTATTTGCGGGGGCGGAGGGGGGCGTGTATAAAATTTAAAACATACTTGATCTGCGTGGGGTGTATAGAAGTCTGTGTGACAAATTTGGTTACTCTATCTGATCTTTTCTGAAATAGGTACTTGGACCGGTAACAATCAAAAAACAATTTGTGGAATCAAGAAATTTTTTTCTATAACATAGGGTAAATATTTATAAATATCTGAAATTTTATTTTTATGTTTACAACAATTCTAAAATCAATAAATGCCGCCATTCAATAAAAATAAAAATATTTAAATATTACATAGACAATATATACAATCACACAAAAAAACCTATACACGAGGTAAAAGTCTAGTGACGAAAGCATATTCTAGTCCCAAAATTTCCGATATCCAATTTTGTGACGAGCGAATTTAAGATATGGGCATTGCCAAACTTGCGCACGGGACATTCGTACACATTCAAATTAAAAAAACGTTAAAAAGGAAACGGTTTTTATTCTGATGAAGAGCTTAACATATAGCATTTGATTAGTGCAAAGATTGATTTTGGGTAATTTTTCAATTTTAAGATAATAGAAAAAATTTATGTGATTCGCACGGGACGCGAAATGGAAGTGACTTGTGAGGTCAACCAATTCAAACGCCAATATCAGCGAATCCAAAGGCAATATTTTAATGCAACTAATTTTAACCCGAATCTCCCCAGCGTTACCATATGGTAACAAGCAATAGGCACTTACTAAAACTTCATTTCTAGACAACATATTAACATTAGATTAACTTTTATTTGATATTCTAAAAGTAAATTGTTGTCTCTAACTGATGAAAAGTTGATTGAGACAATCTCTCGAAGTTAGCTGATTGAAAAATGTGCATTCAGTTGTTCATTATATTCTGCAGTGCAAAAAAACGGCATTTGGCAATTCGTCGCAAGTTAATTTATATCGTTCAACTAATTTTAGTACTGAAATTCATGCAATGCACCCATCATTAGAATGGTAAAACAGTGCTCTTTTTAATTATGAAACAAATTTTAAATAAAAAACACTTTTTTAAAGTTAATTTACGCTTTTTATTTTCGTGTTACCATATGGTAACGCTGGGAAGTACAGGGTACAGGTTTTTTCCACACATTTTATTCTCGTTTTGGTACTTTGTTGTTCATCACTGCGAACGGCAGTTCGCTCTAGTGACGAAAGCAGCACGAAGGGTGCGAAAGGCGACTAGCAATATATACAGCTAATTTGGAAAATTTTCTACGACTGTCCGATCAGATCGAGTTATATACCGATCGAAAGGTTGAGTCCTAACTTACAAAATGGCATACTAAAACTTTTTGTAACTCACCTGGTTCATGAGATACGGGGGTGTAAGTGGGAGGGGAAAAATTTAAACGATCACAGCTAATGGGGCCGTTGGGGCCTTTTTGAAAAATTTTTTATTTTTAAAAAATTCTAATCAAAAATACGCGTCGATTGATACCCCGATCACCCAAATCCGATAACTGGTTCGAAAGATAATAAAATTTAAAATTTTTAGTGGACTTCTCAAAATGAGATGAAAAGTCAGTTTGTTTGTCGGTTCGTTTGCGCGTATCAAAGCGCTAAAATAGCTTAGATGTAATGATGAGGATTTGTTTCTTTTCAAAAATATAGAAATGTTTCTTCTACGACTTTTTGAATTTCCCGCTAGTTTAGCGGGAAACCGCTATTGAAACCCCAATAGTTTGCAAACCATAGAAGCTACAGATATGTCCTATATATCATTGGAAAGGTGAGTTTAAGGGCTTTTTGACGTACCTTCAAACTTTTTTTCTAAAGTACTCAGGTAACATTTTACAGGTGAAATAAGGTTTTTTAGCTTATATTTTGGCGATTTCTGACAAAACGGTTCTAACGATTTTTATTAAATTGATGTATGTTTTAGTACGTAAATTTCTGCGTTTTTATATATATATATAACACATAACACATGGTTGAGGGGTTTGGAAGATATTGCCTGTTAACTGAATATATATATTTTTTCATCGGTCGAAAATCACGTTTTAGTTCGAAAATCAAGTTTTAGTACTAAAAACTTTTTGGTTTTATGAGATATCTCAACCAAACTGATAAAATACGCATTTTACATTGTGTTATATATCCTGACCAAAGTTGGTTCAAATCGGACCACTATATCATGTAGCTGTCATAGGACCGATCGGATCAAAATTAGGTTTTAGTATGAAAAACTTTTTTGTTTTAAGAGATATTTTAACCAAATTGATAGAATATGCATTTAAGTTAGTTTTATACATCCTGACCGAAATTGGTTCATATCGGACCGCTATATCATATAGCTGTCATAGGAGCGATCTGGTCAAAATTAGGTTTTAGTATGAATATGCATTTAAGTTAGTTTTATACATCCTGACCGAAATTGGTAACCGGTAATCAAAGCACTATATCATATAGCTAACATAGGACCGATCGGGCGAAAAGTCTTAGTATGAAAAGTAGACAGTAGTAACGCGAGCGAAGCAAACAGGGGCGGAGTCTCTTAGCTATATTTTTTACTATCTCCCTGCATTTATGATAAAGTAAAAATGTCAAAAGCAAAAGCATTTGCAAAAATTTCTGATATCTCACAAAAAAAACCTCTACACGAGGTAAAAGTCTAGTGACGAAAGCAATTTTTAGATCCAAAATTTCTGATATCCAATTGTGTGACGAGCTAAATTCAGTTTATTATAAAAACTTTAAATAAAAATAAAAATTATTAAAAAAAAAAAAAAACACGAAAATTGGTATTCGGCACTGTGCAAAAAGTAATTTTTATGTACAAAGAAGCTCTCCCTTTTTAAGCACAGTGCACAATGCCAATTTTCGTGTTTTTTTTTTTTTTAATAATTTTTATTTAAAGTTTTTATAATAATCTGAATTAAGCTCGTCACACAATTGGATATCAGAAATTTTGGATCTAAAAATTGCTTTCGTCACTAGACTTTTACCTCGTGTAGAGGTTTTTTTGTGGGATAAAATATGATTGCTCCTATGGCAGCTATATCATATAGTGGTCCGATTTAAACCAAATTTGGTCAGGATGTATAAGAACATATAAGATATATACTAAGGAGGAGCCCCCCTGTTGGATTAAGCTGTGTTTATTAGACTTTTTCTCAAATATTTGTATTTTGTAGTATTAAGAAAACCTGTACCCTGTAATTCCCAGCTTTACCATATGGTAACAGCCGCAAAATTGGTCCTTTCGATTATCCTGACAAGGACGAACAAAATGAATGTGTTTTTCGGATTCAGCGACCTCAAATCTATAAATCCTGAAAGTTTCGTGAAGAAACTCGAAAATCAGTTGCTCAGGACGATTCGGGTTAAACTCTTATGATTTTTTTCAAAGATGACTTGCACTTTTTTTTTTTTTTCAATTTGATGCAAATTCGCACTATTTTGATGTTTTTTGTTTACTTTGTATGAATTACATTTTAACTTTTTAAGTCACTAAGAAGCTTTATTATTAGAACTGAAGTGTTTTCTTTGCATTTTCATAATTTTTTGTTCCTAAAAGAAAGATATCGGAAAAAATTAGTGTAATACAATCTCTCCATTTTGGAAGTCAACTTTTGACAAAACAGCCAAAAATACGAAAAAACGTAATTTTTAAAAAAATACGGTCGATATGCTCAAACTAATGATATAATTAATATGTCAAATGATTAAAGAAGTAACTTGAAAATGTTTCTGCAAGAAAATTTCACAAGATGTGAGTTCTTGATTAATTTTACGTTTTTGGCTGCGGTGGACCTTTCTGTGGAAATTCCCATATAGAGAATATTTCAAAAACACCAAAGTATATATATAGATAATTATATTATAAGAGTGTAAGATATTGTTACGAATTTCGCGATTTTATTCGTATCGCTGGATTGAATATTGGTTTGAACTATTTTACAATTTGGAGATAGTTATTCGAGCAGCTCTCTGCGTAGATTGTCGATACGGTTTTATTCGACTCGCTTCAGAATTCAATCTCCAAAGCCTAATATGTATATAGGTCAGTTTTTCCTGTATTGGTGCTATAAAGCGACTCATAGAATTTTTTATTATTAAATTAGGACACGTATAACTTCGTAGTAAAATTTCTTTTTGTGGACATTTCGAAATTTTTATTAATTTAAAATTATATTTTTTGCGTACTCAGCATACAAGATCCTTAAAAACAAAAGATTATACAATAGAGTGGGAAATTGTTATTTCTACTACCCACTGACTACTCCCTTGTGTCTAGCTCTTATGGACTCTGAAATGGACGTGCTCAAACAGACGGACGGATGGACAGACAGACGGACATGGCTCAATCGACTCGGCTGTTGATCCTGCCACGCCCCCTTCTTCCTGTTACAGGAACTCTGCCCAACATATTATACCCTTATTTGCCCATTTTCAATGAGTCAGGGTACAAAAATAGTCTAGTAAAAGTCTAGTGACGGAACGGTGATATTTATTAAAGGAAACATGTACCCTTATTAATATTAGAAGCCTTGAGAAGTCTCATTCATTATAAGTTCAGACGCACACATGCTCTTCCGGTTAAAATAACTGTTAAAATGATCAGCAATTGATGAAGGAATCCGGATCCAATCGATCGTTTCCTGCACAATTGACTTCATCGATAAATTGTATGGCTTTCAAATGTTGCAAGTTGCAACACTTGGCATGTTTCAGATGCTTTCGTGTTGCGGCAAATTGCATTCATTAAATTTGTGAGCAAAGTTTTTCAGAGAGAGCGCGTGCAATATGTAAATCTACATCTGTTAGGGTTAGGGTTGTGGGGTCGGGCTGGAAGAGTGAAGGAGCTGCAGACTGAGAGAGACAGCCATTTTAAAGAGCTTTTTGCTTGATCTGTGAGCCCAAGCCACAAATCAATCCAAATGCGGTTGCGCAGCTGTTGCTGTTGCAACAGTACCAAGAGTGACAGCAGCAACATCCAACATAAAATTGCAAGATGCATCCAGAAATATGTGTATGTATTTGCCGTGTGTGGTGTGTGGTGTGACAGGCAACAGTAATAAAAACAGTAACAACAGCAAAAACAAAAACACTGTCAACCATCGCACATTGAAATGAAATCTTTTTGGCCCATAAAACAACAACAACTGTGGCCAAGTTGGACCGCCACCAAACTCCAACCGCAAACTCACTTCCGTTACGTGCCGTTTGCTGTTTACAACGACGCGTCGCTCACATTATTGTTGGTATTTTTAACCGTTCGCCATTTTAAAATTAAACAAAAAGAAGAAAAAAAAAACATTTAAGCCAATGCGGACGCTAAAGCAGTCGGTAAAGACGGAGGTACGAGTATATATGCTGAGGTATATAATATACATGTGTAGTTGGAGGTATAGTTGGAGTCACTTTAATTAACATTACTACTCATAGGTACTCGTCGTTACCTGGTTTACCTGGCTTCTACTTGCAGCTCTCTGCCAGTCCATAATGAGTCTCAAAATGGCGATTTCGAAAGCTGTGATTGCTTAACAGACACCGGACAGAGTTGAATCTTGTGCCTTGGTGTCGGCTATTATTGGTTTTGGCCAGCTGTGGTTTTCTTAGGTTTCTTAGGACTTCAACCGATCGACTCGTTTTCAATGATGTACAGAGTCTTTTCCTCTTCCTTCCTTACGGTTGATTGCACTTTAAGCGAATATGGAACAAAACCAGCAACAAAAAATCGAAGATATCCGGCCAGTTGGCTTTGAATCTTGTCAGCGTTGTGAGAATTTTTCTGTTCCTCCAAAGCTTTACACATTTCAGACACTGTCTAACCACCTCAACAGATAGCTAAATTTCAATTGATTTGAAATGAATATTTATGTAAAACCATCAAGTTATTATATTCCAATGAGTTTTAATACTTATTTTGAATTAAATCTTTTTCCAATAACTTTAAACAAAAATTTCAAACAAAACAAGCATTGCTGCAATCCGGTTTTGCACCCAATCCCGCAGTACCGATTCAGTTCGGGCTTTAAGTAAACTCAAGCCGAATCACTAACCGAACCATTGAAATTATTTACCCCTCGAGTCCTTACCAAAACCGAAAGAAATAAAAGGTTCGATTTGAAAAAAAAGTAATTACATAAATTTTATGATTTTCTGCTATTGGTTAAACAAAGAAATTTTAAAGACACTATAAACTCAGAAAAAAATGCCATACTAAGATAAGGTACGACCGTACTTGAATTTATACCATTTTGATCTTAAAATTTTAAGATTGCTGTGTACTAAAAATCCTTAATTAAGTATGAATCGATCTCAAATTTAGAATTCTGACTTCACATTCGTATGGCAGCTAACCGAAATAGTAGTCAGATTTTAACCAAACTTATTCAAAATATATAAGACCACGACAAATATATAATCCGTGAGTCTAGTTAAAATACCTCCAGAAATAACAGAGTTATTTGTACTAAACTAGTTTAAGATTTTTTTGTACTTAGGACAGTTTTTTCAAGATTAAAAGAAAGTTAAAAATGAGAACGTTTCGAACTTAAATTAAGTACATATTAAAATATTTATTTTTCATGGTCGCACCTTAGAATTCTCAACTGGTTCTAGCGACGCAAATATGACGTTAGGCTTGGATCGCTAGTGAAATCAGCACCTAATCCAAAGGTAGCTAACCAAAAAAATATACCATTATTAAATAGTATTTCATTTAGGTATTTTTATTAATTTTAGTGTTTGTTTTAAGATTAAAATTAGAGTTGTCAAATATTTTTTAAATATCGTTTCGATAATATTTTTTGTTTTGAAAAAATATCAAAATGATATTAAATATATTGTGATAAAATATCGATATATTTAATATTTTTATTAATTCCTTTTTTCTCACAAAAAGTGATACTCTGCCCCAAAAAATGAAATGATACGATTTAGAGATGACATTTTTCTTTATTTCTTTGATTTTAGTATGTAATAAGAAGATACATTGTTTATTACACTGATTTAAGTATAAAATAAGATACTTTTTTATTACATTTATTTTAGTAAAATAGGATACATTGATTAAAACTCCGATTTTAGTATGTATTGAGCAGAGTTATTCCTAATTAACTACTTATTTAATGAAATCGTCATTTCACTAGCATTAAAAAAGGTAGTGCTAATGAAATTTCATTTCACTAGCATTAAAAAAATGTAATGCTAATGAAATTTCATTTCACTAGCATTGAAAAAAAGTAGTACTAATGAAATTTCATTTCACTAGCATTGAAAAAAAGGAGTGCTAGTGAAAAATTTTTTAATTGTCATTAAATAAAAAATTAAAATCCATTTTAATTAGCATTGAAAATAATTTTTTTAAATAATTAACAAATTTTAGAAAAATTTGGAAAATAGTTTTTCCGACTTGTAGCAATATTTTTTTGCTCGCCTACGCCCGGCTCGCTTCGCTCGCGGTGAGGTGCGGCTACAGTCGAGCACGCTCGACAGTATAATGCCCAGAGCCCAGGTACTCTTTTATAAAATTTGATTTTCAACCAATTGTTCCTATGGCAGCTATATGATATATGGAACCGATTTGAACCAAATTTGGTCAGGATGTAAAATAACAGCCCAGATACATATTCTATCAGTTTGGTTACGTTATCTCAAAATACAAAAAGCCTTTTTCATACTAAGACTTGATTTTCGCCCGATCGGTCCCATGGCAGCTATATGATATAGTGGTCCGATCCAAATATAGAGCACTGCTTTTTTCAATGCTAGTGAAATGAAATTTCATTAGCATTACTTTTCTTAATGCTAATTAAAAAGTAATGATAATGCTTATGGACCCAACTCTGGTATTGAGATACTTAGTTTTTTTTATATTCGATATAAATTTTATATAACTAGGCGAATTTAATTAATTCCACAAAGTCAGTACATGTGTCATGTGTTAATTGTGACAATATATCTCTGTCCGCCTCTTGTACTCCGATTGGCGAGATGTACATTTTTTTAAACTTTGGATAAAGAAATGACGATTTAACGAATATTTTATTTGATTCAAGTGGCTTGAACCTTTTCTCTCTTACTTTACAGAACGTATCTTTAGTAAGGATGCCCTCGGCAGATTCTACTTTTATACTCGTTATTTGTTTCAATAATAGAGAAATTAACGGTATCACCATGGTGACAGTTACATCATATTTACTGCTAATTTTTTCAGTTGCATCTTTAGATGGGGTCAGAAGGTTACTAAATTTTTTGTGTTACCGCTTGCTTTAATCACTTTTGTGAACAAACTGCACTTTGCCGTGCCATTTTTTAATTCGCAATAATTCAATTTTACTAAATTTTTATCCATTTCGCTCGATCTCACAGTCTTCGCTTGTTATTGTGACTACAGAGTGACCAACGCAAAAATATCATAAAATATCAGAGCTCCGAAAAAACAGGGAGCAACTAATCTAAAACTATTTTTCTCACGTCAAAACAGGAAAAATTTGTAACAACTCTGTTTTTCTCAGCACCGAACACTTTTTTTTCGGAGAGCATGTGTTTCTGTCATCTGGTTTGTTCTGGGCAAAATTACAAAAGTGTCTCAACAGAAACAACATAGAAAAACACTTTGAACAAACTCTCAACAAAAAATGCTCTTTTCAAGAGCAAAACGAAAAAGTATTTATTACATGTTGTATGCAATTGTATTTTTTTTTTTAATTTTTTAAATCAAAATAAAAATTAATAATAATGGCCAAATAATAATTTATGCTAAAATGCATAAGAGCAAAACAATTAGTTATTTATTAGAAATTTTTTTTATAAAAATGTTCCGTTCTGAGCAATCCCAAACAAACTTAACACAGAATTGAATTTGAAATTTTAAACAGGTTTATGAAGTGTCTGAAAATAAAATTTTTTTCAGACAGTTATATAAGGATCAAAACATGTGAGCTCTGTAAAATATCCCAAAAAAATATCTCATATTCGATATTTGGAAAACAAAATATTACGATATAAATATAATATATCAGTTTTGGGGGAAAATATATATTGATATTTTTATATATTATCAACAACCCTAATTAAAATTAATTGTTTATGAAAATTTGTTGTACTTGAAACAAGCACATTTTGGATTAAGTTTAAGATTTTTGTGTATTAAAAGTAGTATGTTTTCAATTTTTACAGACTTGAAATAAACCCAAAACGTATGTAAAGCGTTTTTTTTATACGTTTATCATGAATAATTACCATATCTTGAGTATTTTTAGTCCGATCCTCACAATATTTGTATTAAAACTCGTATTAGGACCAGAACTTTTAGAACTTGATTTTAGAACTATGGTTTCTTGGTGAAAACATCTTAAAATTGAAAGTAGATTACGGAAATAGGGTCCCAATTGTATTTTTTTGTTTTCGAAAAAGTCGATGCACCCTAATGTACAAGATGACCAGAAATAACGGGGACAAACATTTTTAATTATAATTTTACTAAACGAAAGAAATTTGGTAAAACAACCAGGGAATTAAACCGAAACCAATATCGGTTCCGGTTCCGGTATCAGTACCGTTTCGTACCGGTACAGCAATCAAATTAAAGAAAAAGAAAATAAATGTTATAAAACAAAAATATATTAACAGATTTGTACATACACATATATGTTTGTATTTTATCGAGATAATCCTTACCTAAATTTAAAGTTATTTATTAATAGAAAGCAAAATTGGCAATATGATATACATATAGAAAACAAAAAATTATTTTATAAAAAGTGTACCGAAAGCGGTACCGGTACAAACGTTTCGGGTTTCGGTTCTTATAAACAAATTTACTTCGGTTACGGTTTCGGTTCCGGTACTCAAAATGAAACGGTTAATTTCGGTTAACGGTTCCGGTACCGGTGAAAATAACAATTAGTAACGATAACATAACGATACTGGTAATAACAGTCTAAGTTGGTCCTAAAATGGCCGCCTCCAGCTTTTACAGCGATTTACAGGTTCGAGCGAGATATACCGGCCTATTCCGATTTTCACTTCCGTATTTATCGGATTTTAAAAAATGAAATTTTTCGCGTTGCATTTGGGCTAAACATTTTAAAATTATATTTTATGACTTTATTGGACTTAAATTTACCAACTCAAAGTGAATTCAATACGTAAAAAATTTCCAGATTGTTATAAGAACAGGCTAAAGATTTTCACTTCCGACAAATCTTGCCGAAAGTGAAAACCGGAACAGGCCTGATAATATTTTCGGTGATGGGCGGCAGGTTTTCGGAGACAATCGGTTCTACTTCAAGCGCAGCGATTGCTTAAAAGCCTCCAAACTTGTATGAGGCTTAGCACAGACCCTGATCTCCAAAAACGACCCCACACTGTAGTCCATCGACTTGAGATCCGGAGAGTAGGACGACCATTCAGCAGTCGAGGTAAAGTCTGGAAATTTTGTCTTGCTCCAGTTTTGCGTCGTTTTCGCTGTGTGGGCGGGCCCAGAGTCCTGATGAAAAGTACAGTCCGTATCACCGAAGCGGCATTAGTGGTCGATTTCTTGGTACATTGACAGACGAAAACTAGTGATGTCTTGCCGCTGGTTCAAGTTTCGCCTCAGACCATGACGGAATTCGAATTTTTGGGATGTTCGACAATGACCGAAGTGTCGGGAGCCTCTGCTGTGAGACGTGGATACAATTTGCCTAGGCACAACGAGCTAACAATCAATTTCATATTCACGTTTTTCTACACGAAAAAGTCTAAAATTGCATATCTGTTTAATTAAAATCATAAAAACACCGCAAAATGAAACACCAATAAATCAAAATCTTTGGCACTAGTATAAACAAGTGGGAAAGGCTAAAGTCGAGATCCCGACTATAGAATACCCGGTTTTTATTTCAATACATATAAAAGTACTTTAAAGGAATTATTCGATTGCTTTAAAAACATTAAATCATCATAGCTGCCGTTCTACTTGTCCGATCTTGATGCGATTCATTGGGATAATAGATAATATTACTTGATAATGCTAATTGCCATAAAAGCCATTAAAGTCTCTGAGATCTAGGCGCTCACACAGACGGACAGGCACACATGGCTATATCGACTCGGCTGTTGATGCTGGTCAATAATATATATACTTTATTGGGCCAGAGATGCTTTCTTCTCACTGTAACATACATTTCAACGAACACAATATACCCTTATACTTATTTTATATAAGTAACGGGTATAAAAAGCTTAAAGAATACGATAAAACTACATTTAATGAAATCTAGTACCATACTTAAGTTTTGTAAACAAATGGTTAACAAATATTTTGTTTCAAATAAAGGCGAAACATATAGCTATTGTTTCGGTGCTAAGGTTTATTTTGCGCAATCGCATGCGACAAAAAGAGAAGTCGTTATTGAGCCGAACAGTTCAAACACTGATTTCAGCGGAGCCTGAAGGAATATTTCAATGCGATTAATTGTAGAATGTTATGAATTGATGCATATTAATAATGTCTTTTTATACCCGTTACTTATAAAAAATAAGTATAAGGGTATATTGTGTTCGTTGGAATGTATGTAACAGGGAGAAGGAGGCATCTCCGACCCTATAAAGTATATATATTCTTGATCAGCATCAATAGCCGAGTCGATATAGCCATGTCCGTCTGTCCGTCTGTCCGTCTGTCTGTCTGTATGAACAAAAGGATCTCAGAGACCATAAGAGATAGAGATACCAAACTTTCACTAAAAGACTTTTATATACCCCACGCAGATCAAGTTTGTTTCAAATTTAAGCCACGCCCCCCTCCGCCCCTGCAAATAGCGAAAAACAGTCTGAACAAAGAAATCTCAGAAACTAAAAGAGATAGAGTAACCAAATTTGGCACACAGATTTATATATACCTCACGCAGATCAAGTTTGTTTCAAATTTAATCCACGCCCCCATCCGCCCCCGCAAATCGCGAAAAACCACCACACCCACAGTTTTTAAGATAATACGTTTTTTGTGATTATTACCGTTATCTATTAGCATTATCTATTATCCCACTAAATCGCATCAACATCGGACATGTAGAACGACAGTTATGGCGAATTAAAGTTTTCAGAGCAAAACAAGTATTTTCTTTAAAGTACTTTTCAATATATTTAAGTAAGTAACGGGTATCATATAGTCGGGATCTCGACTATAGCCTTTCCCGCTTGTTTTTAAATTAAATATATGAAGTAGTTTGTTTTTATTTAATTTTAAATCACTATCGCACGCATAACATGTCACAGGCGACATTTTGTTTTATCATGTTTTTTTATGTTTTTTGTTTACTTCATATGAAATATATTTCAACTTTTCTAGTGTTTAAAAAGCTTAAAGTGATTTCTTCGCTAATGTGAGTTTTTGTTAATTTTTAAGTTTTTGACTGCGGTTGACAGTTCTGACGCAACAACGATCCCAAAAAAAATAAGATGATAATCACTGCGGATGGCAGTTCGCGCTGGTGACGAAAGCAGCACGAAGGGTGCGAAAGGCGACTAGCAATATATACAGCTAATATGGAAAATTTGCTATGACTGTCCGATCGAACGAGTTATACACCGATCGATAGGTTTAGTCCTAACTTACAAAATGGCATACTGGAACTTTTTCTAGCTCACCCGGTTCACACGATAAGGGGGTGTAAATGGAAGGTGAAAAATTTAAACGATCTCAGCTTTATGGGGCCGTTGGGGCATTTTAAAAAAAAATTAATTAATTTTTAAATTATAAAATACGCGTCGATTGATACCTCAATCACCCAAATCCGACAACTAGTTCAAAAGAAAATTAATTTTTGAAATTTTTAGTGGACTTCTCAAAATGAGATGAAAAGGCTGTTTGTGTGTCTGTATCAAATCGCTAAAAAAGCTAAAATTGGATAATGAGGTTTTTGGTTCCTCTAATCTAGAAATTTTTGTTCTACGACTTTTTGAAAAAACCACTAGTTTAGCGGGAAAACGCTAGATACTGCAAAAATTAAAACCCCAACTAATGTCCTACTTTTTTTTGTGTGGGATGAAATCAAAAATATTTTGTATGAAAAGGAGGAAAATGTGCGAAAAAGTTACTTTTTAGCAAGTTTAAAAAAATCATAAAAAATATTAGCAAAGAGATTTTTTGAAAAAATTTTTGCAGTCACTATATTGAACATAGACTGTTGCTCGTTTGAACAATATTATTCCCCACCAGATTTTATTACTCGTACTTCATGTCATTTTAATGCATATTTATTTGTTGGGTTTGAAGGGGATTGTTGACATTACGTATACGCAACAATGGCCGCAATTATAATCAACGTGAGTGACATTTATGCCTATTTTCAAGGCCAAGGAGCATGTGTTTTCATTTATTTTACCATCCACTGGCGCCTTTAGGTCAGAAGTATGCATTATGGCCTGGCCAACTCTATCACACTCTTTATCTCCTCATCCGTTCAGACCTAGGGCCATTATTCGCCCCGTTTGCTTTCATACTACCGGTTTCGCTTCATTGCAACCTCGGTAACTTGCGGTACTTGTGTTTTGTGATTACTAAACTGCATGGTTTCTGCATTTTCTTTTGCTGTCTTTTGTTGGAGTGCAATTTTCGCCTTAATTGAAACATTAAAATGTGATAAGTGCTGGGTGAAAAGTTGCAAGCATATAATTTACCCCTTACACCCCTTTCATTAGGCGGCTAATAAAGGTTGAAAATGAGAAGGCAAATAACAATGTGAAATGAAATACAGCATCGGGAGGGAAGAGCAACATGGCAAAAAAAAGCTCTTTTTAGCTCGCTTAAGTTGTGCTTAGTCGAAAAATAACATCACATGACAAATATCATTACTTAAGAAATTTTAATTCTTTGACTGTTACACACAGTACTTATATGGTTCCCAGATGACCAAAAACATCTCGTCATTGTTCCAGAATTCCAAGGCCTCTTAAATAAATAGTTTTCCTTAACGTTCTCAAAAATCTAGTGAATATATCTAATATTTATACGTGTAGAGTTAAAAGCGTAAGGCAATTGGCCTACAGTTTTCAATTTTATTACTAAGAAAATTATGAATTGTTTTTAATAGTGATGTAAAAATATAGCGATTTATCCCCAACTCGATTTTCGCAGAGGCAATTATCGAGTTTTTTTGACGATCTATCGAGTTGATTAAATCGATTTCCAAAAAATATCAACAACGCACTGTGGATTTTTCATTGTAATTAATTTTTACACAGAGAAAAAAAAACAACGTAAATCTCACTATATACACTTCGATTCAAATATTTTTAGGAACTACATATGTTTGTAGTTGATTCAAAGTGTGTACACTTAAATCTATATTAAATACAAATTCGTTTTATAATACATTTTATTATTTTCGTAATTAAATTAACTACAAATTATATTTAAATCCAATATTTCTATATTAAAAGATAATATTTTTATATTACATTTGAATATGAATGATATTTAAATTAAATATGTATCAATTTGAAAAATATGATTGTTCATATTTAATGCTACTACTTTTCAACTTTAAATTAAATATGTACTATATTTATGGAACCAAATATATTACATATTAAACTGAAATAATTCTGTATATGAATAAAACACATTTAAATATACATTTATATTTTTATTTATTGTTTGTTAAAAAACATAAACAACGAGATAGCAAACATAAACATAGATTTGAGATAAAACAAGTAGTTGTTAACATATATATATAAGTTAAAAAAAAAGAGAACCTGAAGTCGAATGCACTTATGCTGTTCATTAGTACAAAAGAGGTTGAAGAGTGCGGTTATAGTCCAAGCTTCAAAGTATAAGGCAAATCTTACCTGTGGGTCAATCAGAGTTTCATTTAAATGTTGTAGATTTATATACTCCGATTTATCCGTTGTTAAAATTAAAAATATTATATAAATAATCAAATGAAAATCAAAATACTTATACAAATTACAATCTGTTTTTGCAAGCTTAATGTTAGAATGAAAGTTATGCGTTCATCTGGGGTTAAGTTAGCCTTCTATGAGATAATTCTGCAAATTTGAAAGTTCTGAAAAGACGAAATCAGAAAACAAAATTTTTAATAAATGTTTAGCGCAAGAACATGTATTTCCTTACCAATTGCAAGTCAAACAGCTTTGAAGAAACGTTGGATATTCTCTAAGCCAGCTTAAAACCTTGGACTCGTAGGACTCGTTGTGTCATCGTCGATAGGCCTCTGTACAAAGCTTGAATAAAAAAAGAAAAAAATTTGCATGAAACGAAAGTTCAAAATTTAAGATTAACATTTAATTGTTTTACTCACCTCTGTCTTTCGCCAAATTTATAATATTGGTCTAAGTTCTGCGCATTTGTTATTGTCATCAGCGACCAATCCGATGTGCAAGGAGCTATAAAAAAAAGCTATATATATATATAAAAAAAATTTCGTAACTCCGGACGGGGTCATCATTTTTGTTATTATACTTCTAGTCCATATGAAAATCTATGTAGTAGTAATTGTAATATAATAGTAATTTAAATGCAAAACTTCATTTATTTACAATTTTTTCCTCATAATTTAGTACTTATGTTTCTATGTACATATATATTTTCTTCACATTAACCACAATTTATTTGAATCAAATATAAAAAAACTTTATTTTAAGCAATATAAAGTATTAAAATTTATTAAAAATCATTATTAATTTAATTTTGCTCTTTTATATATGTATATTTAAAAACAACATTAAGATAAATATGAAAAAATTTAAATTAACAGATCTAAACATTGATCTTAATATTTTGTATGTTAACCCGAATCTTCCCAGCGTTACCATATGGTAACAAGCAATAGGCATTTACTAAAACTTAATTTTTAGACAATATATTAACGTTAGATTAACTTTTATAAGATATTCTAAGAGTAAATTGTTATCTCTAACTGATAAAAAGTTGATTGAAACAATCTCTTGAAGTTAGCTGATCGAAAAATGCGCTTTAAGTTGCTCATTATATTTTGCAGTGCAGAAAAACGGCATTTGGCAATTCGTCGCAAGTAAATTTAAATCGTTTAACTAATTTTAGTACTGAACTATATGAAATGCACCCATCATTACAAAGGTAAAAGAGTGCTCTTTTTAATTATGAAACAAATTTTAAATAAAAAACACTTTTTTAAAGTTAATTTACGCTTTTAATTTTCGTGTTACCATATGGTAACAGCCGAAAAAATTGTCCTGTCGATTATCCTGACAAGGACGAACAAAATGAATGTGTTTTTCGGATTCAGCGAACTCAAATTTATCAGTCCTGAAATTTTCATTAAGAAATTCGAAAAAATGTTGCTCAGGACGATTCGGGTTAACTACAATATGTTAACATATTTTTAGCTAAATCTAAGTGTTTTATATTTGATTCTAATATGAATGTGGTAATTTCGAGACTTAATATGAAAATATTGAATTTTACAACGCAACTTTTTTATCAGTGTAGAATTGAGATTGGTCGTTAAATTTTTGATGAACGACCGTAATAAAGCATGAAAACTATACAAGAAACATAAGATTTGATATAGAAGGACACGTGTATTTGTGATTACAATTCCGGTTTCGAGTTAAACAAATTATTTTTAAGAAAACTCGTCAAGTTAACTTGATCTACTAGAACTCGATTCTTATTTGTACCGATTTTCTATTTCGATATAAGACTCGATTTTAAAATTGGATTCACAACTATTTTTATACCCTGTGTCCATTAAAAATGGACAAAAAAGGGAATTACGTGTTTGCCGGAAGTATGTAACAGGCAGAAGGGGGCGTGGCAGACCCCCAAAATTCGTTCTCAGGATCCACAGCCGAGTCGATTGAGCCATGTCCGTCTGTTCGAGCGCGTCGATCTCAGAGACTATAATCAGACCTGGATATAATAGACAGATCAAATTTGATTTAATTTTTGGATCGGACCACTATATCATATAGCTGTCATAGGAACGATACATCGAAAATGAAGTTTTAGTATGAAAAAGTTTATTGTTTGTTGAGATATCTTAACCAAATTTAGTTTAAGTTTAAATCGGTCAACTATATCATGTAGCCGCCATAGGACCGATCGGTCGAGGAACAAGTTTTAGTAAGAGAAAATTTTATATTTTTTAAGATATCTTAACCATACAGATAGAATATAATTTTAAGTTTGTCTTAAATATCGTTTTCAAAGTTGGTTCAAGTCGGTCCACTATATCATATAGCTTTCATAGGAACGATCGGACGAAAATATATTTGTAGTATGAAATACTGTATTGTTTTTTGAGATATTGTAGCCAAACTTAAAGAATATGCATTTAACTTAGATTTGTAAATCCTGACAGAAGCTCGTTCAAATCGGCTCGCTATATCATATAGCTGTCATAGAACCGATCGGTCGAAAAACAAGTTTTAGTATGAGAAAATTTTGTATTTTTTAAGATATCTTAACTATACTGACAGAATAAGCATTGGTCTGGTATTATACATCCTGACCAGATTTGGTGGAAATCGGTTGAGCTAGCACAATACTTTATAAGTTTTTCTTATAGTGCTAGGAAGCCAAATAAATAAATAATTAAAAATATATCCAAATATCATATACAGGCCTGTTCCGGATTTCACTTTCGGCAAGATTTGTCGGAAGTGAAAATCCTAAGCCTATTCTTATACCAATCGGGTATAATAACTTCTTTGTAAAAGTGGAACCTCGATATTGAAAATGGGCTTAAAACCGCTTTGTCGCAAAAAAAAAATGTACCCACTCTAATGTACATAATTGTATATGTATACGCATGTATACATATGTACGTGTATATGTAATATTTTAAAATATAAGCAAAATAATGGCATCTTTCACGATGGCGCCTTGTTATATTTCTAATAAATTTGATTAATTATACGAAAATTTTGGCACTCCGTTGTTTTCATCTCAGAGCCTTTGGCTGTGATTCTGTTTCTGGGTCCGCATAATTAATCAAAATATGCGCCTGACGTTATGCCAAACATTGATGCGAAAGACGAGGACGACGAGGAAGACATCCCGCTGTTGTTGTCGTTTCCCGGTTCGCGTTTCCCGAAATATGCCTTGGAATTTTCTTTTACTTGCCAATTACCAATTTGTTAACCCCTTGCCGTGAGGAAAGCAAATGGTGTGGTGGTCCGGGTCCGGGAGCACACACGTGGGTCTCTGCCAGCTCATATGAAATTATTTTTCAATTATCCCTTCCGCCTATAATCTGTTACACCCACAAATGTTTGTGACAAGTTCAAGTCGAGATAGGCAAAGAGGCGCGATTCGAAGGGGGGGGGGGGGGGACAGGGAGCTTTTTGTTAATTAGCGATTTGTCTATAACCATAATAACACTGCCGATAATACTATCTTGTCATCTTTGATTTGACTTTTGATAATTTTTGTTGTATTATCTACTTATTTATTTGTAGAATCCGATATGATAGGTGCAGCGGAATGGACAGGCTCGACCAGCTCTGGTGCCAATATTGTCTGCCCTGTGGGCGTGGGCGTGGGTGTTCCCTATCATCATACGCATCACAACCACACCCACTCACATTCACACAGCCATACAACGCATCACCACCACGCCCACCACGCCCACCACTTACAGCACCAAGTGGCATTACCACCGCCACCTCCACCTCCCGCCGCAGCGCCAGTGCCGGTGCCGGTGGCGAGTGCATCGGCCATGAATCATTATAGTAACGCCATGGGAGGCTTTGATGCAACCACGTTGGATGCGGGCAATTATCATATATCTACAATGCTTCCAGATATACATGGCTTTTCAGCCGATCCATATCAAGCGGCTGCATCGGGGGGCTATGGCGGTACTGGGTCCAAGTCAGATCTGGAGTCAATCAGCTATGGAGCAACTCCAGCGGCTTACAACAATGCAGCGGCCTGGTCCAATGGCTATAACAACTATCAATATGGTAGCTGTTCGGCAACAGCTGCACAATACGGCGGAGCTGCTGGCCACGCAACTGCACCACCGCCGCCAGTGGTGCTCTACCCGCAACTCTACTCGACAGTCAATCAAAATCAGATACACCTGCATCTTCACAGCAGCGAGAAGTTTGAACAGTATCTTGCTACCGACCAACAGCTGACCATTAGCGCGCTTGCCGGCAATCGTTCGAGCATTGAGATTGGATTAGGCAGTGGCAATGGTGGTGGTGGTGTTGGTGGTGTAAACGGTGGCGTCGTCGTTGGCGAACAGGAACAGCAAGCAGCAGATATTGCCATTGCCGAACAGGCTTCGGAAGGTGCAACCCAGAACTATCATTTGCATCATCATCATGCTCATAGCCATCCCCATCCCCATCCTCATCAAGAGACGCAAAGGCAGTTGGAGGCACAGCAGCAGCAGCAACAGCAACAGCAGCAGCATCAGAACGACATCAATAACGAAGCGTCACGAGAAGAGGACGTTACCGATTTGACGCAGGTCTGGCGCCCCTATTGACCCAATCTCATTTTAGCGCCAATCTCTCGCGCCCATCTGCTTATTGAACTGAACTACAACTAGACTACAATTAATTCTGTGTGTACATTTCAAAATACATCGGTCTCTCTAATACTACTATTTTTTTTTATCTCGTAGCACTATAAGCCCTGTAAATAATACCCCATTAAATACATACGAAAATAGTCATGGACAAAAGTATTGGCAATTGTACTGTTCTCAATGACTCATTGAATATAAAAAACGTGCGTAACAACGTATACATTTTAATAATGCATTTTTTTTTAATATGCGCATTTTCACGTGTGATTTTTGTTCGTTCGTACGCTTTCTGAGTAAAATGGATAGATTTTGACACGCAGTTTTTCTTGTCGTTCGATAACGTTTTGGTAAGCCTACTGTAATGAAAGAAAAAAAATTCTAAAATCAATATTTTGGTTTCAAAACTAGTAATTTTGGTCTAAAAAATGCGTCTTAAAACTCTTAAAACTCTTAAATTAAGATAACACATCTTAGTTTTCAGAAAATTTCACAAAAGGCCAAGTTCTTATTTAAAGAATAAATGTTCATGAAATTTCAATAAAAAATGAAAACTGATTTTTTAATCTATAATTTTCTCTTTTTTTTAACTTTGATTTAAATTAATTTTATTTTGTCTTGGCAATTTTATAAAATAAGTTTTCATTTGTTACGAGTGGGCGACCATTTGTTTAATATGAAATAGTTATACAAGCCGAACAATTTAAGATTTCTTTTCTTGCATTTAAAACTTTAATTCTTTAGATTAATATTTATTTATGTAGCATATAAATTATGCTAATACGAAATGGAACGAACTATTCTATGTAATTCATTTTTGTTGAATAGAATTAATGTACCTTATTATTAGTATTGTTTTTGTTTTTTTTTATTTATTGGCTTAGGAACCCGCTTACGAAAGAACGGTTACAAACGTACAATTTTTTCATTACTATTAAAAATTAAAGTGTTTCCTTTGCATTTTGATTAGCTTTTTGTTGCTAGATATTTTGGTAAATAATTGTTATTGTAATAAATAACATCAATTTTTTTAAAATAACGGTCACTAAAATTTAAAAACTGAATTTATTTAAAGATTCTGTCGGTATGTTCATCCCAATGAATTAATTCATGTTTAGTCTGGATAATAGGGGGATGGGAAAGAGTTTGTTCGATATTCTAAGCAACCCATATTCTTTGGAAATTGGACGTATTCTTTGGATATCCATTTCCTTAAAAAGGTGAGAAATTTTCTAGGCTACGAACAGACGTAGACATTTAACTTTATCTAAAATATTTCCATTACAAAGTTTAGTTTTGGGCATTACATATGGGCATTTTCAGAAAAAGGTCAACCACGACCAAAATCTTAAAATTGATCAAAAACTCACATCTTGTAAAATTTTCTTCCGGAAATGAATTTTAGTTACTTGTCCTAACAATATAAGATTTTAAATAAATTGTGTTTTTTTCTATATTTTTGCCTGTTTTCCGAAAAATTTACTTCCAAAAAGGAGTGCATGTATCTTATCGATTATTTGACAAAATCTCTCTTTCAGCATCAAAAAGTTTATCAAAATGCAAAGAAAATATATCAATTTAGATATATTTCGAAGTTTTTAAGTTGTTTTCTTTGTTTTTATACCCTGAGCCCATTGAAAATGGGCAAAAAAGGGTATAATGCATTTGGCAGAATGAATGTAACAGGCAGAAGGGTGCGTGTCAGACCCCCAAAAGTATATATATTCTTGATCAGGATCAACAGCCGAGTCGATTGAGCCATGTCCGTCTGTCTGTCCGTCTGTTTGAACGTCGATCAGAAACCATAAGAGCTATTTTTGGATCGGACAACTATATCATATCCATAGGAACGATACATCGAAAATGAAGTTTTAGTATGAAAAGCTTCTGCGATTTTTGAGATATCTCAACCAATCTCACACGATATACATTTGGGGTGATATTATACATCCTGACCAAATTTGGTCAAAATCGGCCCACTATATGATATAGCTGTCATAGAGACGCTCTACCGAAAATCAAGTTTTAGTATGAAAAAGTTTTTTGTTTGTTGAGATATCGAAACCAAACTGATAGAATATGCACCTGGTCTGGTAATATACATCCTGACCAAATTTGGTTCAAACCGGTCACTATATCATATAGCTGCCATAAGAACGATACATCGAAAATCAAGTTTAAGTACGAAAATTTTTTAGTTTTTTGAGATATCTTAACCAATATAGAATATGCATTTATGTTGGTTTAGTACATTCTCACCAGAATTGGTTCAAATCGGTTCCATATATCATATTGCTGCCATAGGAACAATTGGTCGAAAATCAACTTTTATAATAGAGTTCCTGGCCTCAGTGTATCCTACTGTCGAGCGCGCTCGACTGTAACCGCACCTTATCGCGAGCGATGCGAGCAGGGAGCGGAACCCCCTTGTCCAAGATGAGTCAAACGTGCGCGTCGCGTTCTCGATGCACTTTTTTCTTTTAATAATTCAAAAACCAAAAGTCTTCAAAGCTTGTCTTTTAAAATAAAGCCAGTGTTGATAAAATACTTTAAACACGTAATAAGACATTTTTAAAAATGAAAGTTTTTGACATTTTTTTTTTTTAAGACGTACAAATGTCGTATTCTCGATCCTGGAAATGCCCATATGCAATAGTCGTGAATTATGTCATTTGAGAAAAGAACTGCCAATAATTTTGTCTATGAGTGTAGATGTAATAATTCCAATCATTGAAATTACATATTAACTGGACATCACGTATGCTTGTGAACATCCTATCGATATATGTACATAAGTACGTATAATGTAAACTAAATATTGATGGGTAAGAATAATAAACGTATCAATTTTTTTTTTTTTAATATATCTAAGTCTAGACTAGTTGCATCATAGGTTAAAAATTACGATTTTTGTTATTTTGTTTAAGTCTCATTATCAAAGGATCAAATGGAAAAATGAAAACTATAAATAAAGTTATCGTATTTATTTAACAAAAAATTATGATCATTTTTTACATTCGGGTACTTCAGGTACCATAACATACCATACATCAGTAGAACCATACATATATGCATAAGCTTTTTACTTTTCTGCACTTAATATAACAGCATTTTCATCAGTTACGCAACACTTCTCTGGACGCAATATTTTCGCGATTTGGCGTCAGAATTCTGGGTAATCAAAATAAATAATATTAAATCCATAAAATTATATTTAAGAATACATAAAATGGTCCGTATAAATCTTTATCCGGTGTTTTCAAATGTGGTTTTTAATCGCGGTTTGCGTGATCGAAAAGCTTAAAACAACCCAAGTCCAATTATTTTTTGCTCGAAGTCCTAACATTTTTTTGATTTTTTAAATCCGAATGCTCAAAAGAAAACAGAACTTTTTTTTTCGGGATTACCCTTAATTCTTGAGTCTCGATCAAAATCAGCTGACTGAGAGCTGCCCCGTGAAGTGAAAAAGGGCGCAGATTTACTTCCAACTTGCAGCGCGAATTATGTTTGTTTGGTTGGCATAGTTCAAAAAGTATAAATCCGAAAAATGTTAATCAAGGTATTTTTAATAAGTTGTTAGAAGACATTTTTAGTATTTATGTTTACTTGTGCAGTTCTGCAATGTGTTGTTCAAGTGTAATTTTAATTTAAAACTAACAAATTGATTCAAGTTCTGTGAAGTTTTACTTTTGCATAGTCAAGAGTATTGATAAGCTTCAGTTGAAATGTGATTAACAAAACTGTCTAGAATTAGATGTCATCTATAAGTTTTGACGTTTTTGCCCCTTTTCTTAAAAAACCACATGTTGCAGATGTACATTTATGATAAAAAATCGAATTTTTCTCAAAGTCAGTATGGGTCGGGTCTGTAGATAAGGTAAATAAAAAAAAAAACAAAAAATGGTATTAATTCTACTTTAGTTTACCAAACAAATTTTCAAAATTTTATGTGTTTAGCTTTGCATTTATATTTTTTTGATTTGAAATCTTTTATTAGTACATTATTTTCAACACCTTTATCTCCGAGACTATAAGAGTTAGAGCAACCAAATTTGTTGACAATTCTCCTGGGATGTTGACCTATATCAAGTTTATTTTAAAATTTAAATAATATAAAATCGAATAGCAAGGGCAATTTTAAATCTAAGTCCTAAGGTGTGCTGATAATTTCGTCGAGATCGGTTAATAAACAGAGAAAATATTTAAGGAAATAAGATATATGGAGGACATATGTATAATTACCTGGATCTCGATAAAAACTAAAATATTCAATTACAAAGTCAATTTAATAGGTAGAGATTTCAATCTCCCTCTTATAGAATATTATGTTTATGATGTATGCTGAAAATTTCATTGCGATCGGATATAAAGCAACGAAAATATATGGCAAATAAGTTTCGCTTTGCACACCGTGGTACGTACAGTCTGGAAGGGTGAGGGTAACAACAGGAGTAATAACAATCAGGGGTGCCACAGAAACTGAAACCAACCGAAAATCTCCCAAAAATGTATGGAGATTTGGGAGATTTTTGGTTGATTTCCTATTCTGGAAATATACCCCTAAATATACTTTTAGTTTTACATGTTATATGAATGTTACACTAACATAGTATATTTTATGTAAGTTATAGGAATGTTATGTTACTTAACTTCATGTTAATAAACAGTTTCTGTAAATGCAATTGTTCATTAAATTTTTTTCATCTAGAAATGTTAAATTTGTATATATTTATGTACTATGTTTGATGGTTAGTAAGTTCAATTTTCTTTTATTTTAACATTTTGAAAGTTAAAAGTAGTGATGTAAATCCAAATTTTAGATGGAGTTTTATATCGAAATAAAACGTCGCTAAAAATAAGTATCGAGTTGTCGATATATCAAAAAATATGTAAAAATTCTTTATTATAATAAAACTATAAAATTTTTACTACATTTATTTTTGGTAACAATTAAAGAATTTCACCATTAATGTGCAATTCAAGATTGGAAGCGATGTCTTAACTCTTGCCGAGGAAACTAAAAAAAAACGTCTACTGAACAATTTCCCTTTTGTAACATTCGATACTTTCGCAAATGGGGTCGATTCATTTTGTAACTAAAAATAGCCAAACACAATGATAACAAACGAAGCGAAAAGCAGAAAAATAACAAAATAAGTGCAATAATGCAAGTGAAAATGTTGAAGTCGCGACGTCAAGATACTCTGTGAACAGCTTCTAACAGCTCGACACATTTTAAAAATCATTAAAATGTATTGTTGAATCTTATGCTTTTAAAAGCCTTTTACTATCCGATCGATATCAATGGAAATATCGTCACAAACGTTGTACGTCTAGTACATACAGTATACACTTTCTTCCGACCTAGCGTTTGTCAAAATCTAAATCTACGACGAATTCTAAGAACGTTTGCTGAAGAAACTGTGAGTCTAAAATCGAAACGAGAAACCATACAAAATGACCCACTCTACTACATAGGTTTTTTATTGCTTTATTTAACAAAATCTATAAATTTAAAGCTATTTCCTCCAAATTAGTCTGGTTACATATTTTGCGTTTCCAAAATGACCCACCAAGATTCAAATGATTTAAGTCACTATTTCCTATAGCTGCGATATAAGATCTGTACGCAAAAAAAAAAACATAATTTGTATCATAAAAACACGAATTAACTGAAATTGGTGCAATTTTCCATTATTCTATACACTTTGGATAATACCTTCTCATTAGAAATTTTTTGCAACGCATTACCATGCAAAACTTCTGATCCAAGAATTAAACAAAACTAAACAAAATCGACAAAAATTAAAGTAAACTTTAGCTTACATACTATATTGGACTATTATCTTTCATAGTGACATTTTTTTTTGTGGAAAATATCACTAAAACGATCAGGGGCTCAGCTAGCCATTTCAAGGCCTGGGGAAAAAAATATTGTGGCCCATTTTTCTTAATATGTTTATTCAATCTTTTAAATTACTTACATAATATTAAAATAATGGACTTCTGACAGTTATGGCACTGAATTCTTAAAAGATCTTCTCGTAGCTAATTGTGCCGGCTTTCTCTTGCTCTATATGGATAGTCATTAAATGATTTAGCGTGTCTACGCTCATTGTAGTCCTTAAGTTATTTTATTTTTAGAGCTAATTTGCTAACCGTCCTTTCTCCAAAAGCCACTGAACGAGCTAAGGTCTTAAGGAGAAAAAAAATTTTAAAATAAGCCGGCGCGAGCCCTGACCGAAATTTAGTATAAAAAAAATAAATTTTTTTTTTCCAAAATATAAGAAATTTTTAAGCGTGAAATCGTGCCTTTCATTTCATTAAAAGTTTTACTATCTTTAACAATCCAATTTTCTCACATAGTTAATCTTGAACTAAATCGTCTGGTTAACCCGAATCGTCCTGAGCAACTTATTTCCGAGTTTCTTCACGAAACTTTCATGACTTATAGATTTGAAGTCGTTGAATTCGAAAAGCACATTAATTTTTTTCGTCCTTGTTAGGATAATCGACAGGACCCATTTTTCGGCTGTAACCATAGGTAACGCTGGATAGTACAGGGTACAGGTATTTTATATACTAAAAAGTATAATTATTTGAGAAAAAGTGTAATGAACCATGCTTTTCCCAACAGGGGGCTCCTCCTTAGTAAATCTGACCAAATTTGGGTCAAATCGGTGCAGTATATCGTATATATAGCCTAGCTGTCATAGGAAAAATCGGGGTCAAATTCAGCTCTGGTATGGAAAACTTGTTAGTTTTCTGAGATATCTCAACCAAACTTTTAGAAAATGTTTTTAATATGTTCTTATATTTCCTGAACAAATTTGGTTGAAATCGGACCACTATATGATATAGCTGTCATTGGAGCAATTATATTTTATGAACAACAAAGTACCAAAACGCGATGGAAAAAACCTGTACCCTGTACTTCCCAGCGTTACCATATGGTAACACGAAAATAAAAAGCGTAAATTAACTTTAAAAAAGTGTTTTTTATTCAGAATTTGTTTCATAATTAAAAAGAGCACTCTTTTACCTTTCTAATGATGTGTGCATTGCATATAGTTCAGTACTAAAATTAGTTAACCGATTTAAATTTACTTGCGACGAATTGCCAAATGCCGTTTTTTTGCACTGCAGAATATAATGAGCAACTTAATGCACATTTTTTCAATCAGCTAACTTCGAGAGATTGTTTCAATCAACTTTTTATCAGTTAGAGACAACAATTTACTCTTAGAATATCATATTAAAAATAGTCTATCGCTAATATGTTGTCTAAAATTGAAGTTTTAGTAAATGCCTATTGCTTGTTGCCGTATGGTAACGCTCGGAAGATTCGACTCCATACATTTTTGGGAGATTTTTTGGTTGGATTCGTTTTCTGTCACACCCCTGTATATGACAAAAGTTTTGTGTCTTATAATAATCGGGGCCCCTCTAAATAATATTTGTAGGCATTGGGTCCAACTCTAATTCAATTGAATTTCAATATTAGAATTTGAGCGAATTATTTAGTTAATTTAACTCAAAGAATATAAAAAGAAATAAAAAACATTTTTTTCCACTTTTTCCGCCTGTAAGAAAGTCCATAGGCGGTCCTTGAACGCGGGGTCCCTCAATCCCCGGGGCCCGGGGCAAATTGCCCCTTTTAATGATACCTGGTTACTACTTTTTCCATACAGCATAAACTTTTCAAGAACCAAAAATATGATAAAAATGTAATGTAATAAAGTGAACGCACCGTTCACCAGGAAACATGCTTCCTGATGAAGTATCACTAAAATTTGATACTTGTGATACTTCCTGGTGAACGCTTTGATACATTTTTCTGCCAACAGCTGATAATCAAACTATTGATAATAAAAGTTATAAGCACAGCAGCTAGAAAATTAAAACGATCTAATAAATTAAAATAAATTGTATGTAATTGAAAAAATTGTTCTGCAGTTGCACATTGATACATGATACATGCTCCGGTATCTTGATACACAAAATTTGGTATCATAATACGGTATCAGTGCCGTTCACCAGAAGTATGATAGGTACCACAAAAATAATCAGGGGGCAAACCTGCCTGGTTAATGCGACCATTGATTAATTTTCTCATACGACGTCCTTAATTTTACAATATTAAAATACATTTAGGTCTGATTTAAAGTAAAGAAGCAAGTACTGATTAAAACTTTCTTGCATAAGTGTGCGATGTGTACCAGAACTCAAATTAAAAATTGTTCTTGTTATTGGTTTTTATTGATAGCTTTGATGGCCTTTAGCCACTCATACTGATCGATAATATATATGTATATATTAATATAGGTCGGAGCTTTTTTATACATTTTACAAACATTGCACTAAACAATTTATACTCTTTGAATATATTTACATTATACATTTTTAATAATCATCGGGAAACAAGAACAACTACTGTTAATTATGCACATAATTTAAAAATGAAAAAAAAAAAAAAACATAATAAATTTGGAAGGAAGCCTTAAAAGTGAGTGCTAATAAGCTATGACCCGAGTAATGCAACAAAACCACACGCATGATGAACATGGCAGTCGTCTCTTTTTATACCGCTCTTTCTCCCCATTACCCATTACCCTTTACCCATTCCCCTCTTCCAAGTTACATACTTAGTTAATTTTGGGGCACCATCTACAATTCTCTGGATGGAATTGGAGGCAAGCACTCTGACTACATCTCTGTGTTTATATCTCGCACAGCTCATGGATCATGGATCATGGATCGTGCAAAGTTTTTGCGGTTTGCCATGGCATAAATAAATTGTACACCCCGCCACGGTTTGCCACGGTTTATGCATCTAAGAGATGCAACCCCCTATCCGTCATAGATGGCAACATTTTTAGCTCGTTTTTTCTGATATTGTTGATTTCCTACTGCCATTTACATGCCGTTGTCGTGCTTAATGCAAGTTGCACTGCAAATCAATACTGCGCAGTCAATTGTTAAATTGCAAAAGACATGGCCTTTGTTGGCGTCAATATTAGTATGCGAGTACCTTGACTCATATTAAGAAACAACTGTGGAAACTCTAGCCAGTTCAAGAAGCCAATTCCAAACAATCTTGGAAGCACACAGCCAACAGCCTACAGCCTGTAAAAAAAGTAAGCCGAGCGTTGAAGATGACTACTGACGACTGATCCGCCGCCATCTGCGATCATCTGCGATCATCAGCAATTGACGCATGCGTCCCCAAAACGGCAACCTGGCGACATACAGAAAGAAGACCCAAGCTTCATGCTGCAACCCAAGCTTAAGCTTCAGCTTCAGATATCCAGGCCGTGTGCGTATGTGATCCCCTGTACATTTAATCAGCTTGCGGTGACAACAGACAACAGCAAAAAGCTGAAACATAACCAAATAGAACTTTGTAAGAAGTTTATGATGATCGACTTGAATTACATGGATCAAGTTCAGTCATACACTAATGTTGTTGCCAGAGTCTAATTAACTCTCTTCAATGGTGTTTCAAGCTTTGCGCAAAAGGGGCATATTTTTTATTGCACGCACTCCTTAAACTAATACAAAAATTAATTATTTTCTTGGAAAAAAATAAAAAAATCCAAATAACAATATTATTCGTCCCGAAAATCTTCGTTAAACGAACTGTTGTTGCTTTCAAATTATTAATATGTATTAATATGCATACAATCAATTTTAATTGTTTTAATCCATTAAATATTCCAGTAGTCAAAAATATTGTTAAAAGTTAAACAACCGATTTTTCTGACTCTGAAAATATGTTCAAGAAATTAATTCTCTTCTGCAACTCTGATATTTTGCCCGATTGTTTTCAAAAGAAATTTCCTTTAAAATGGATTTGTTTATCATTTTATTACAATGATATAAAATAAAATAAAATGTCCATGGTTCTAAAACTTTTTTTCCTCTTTGATGTGTTTAAAACACCAGTGCGAATATCGGAACCTTTATAATGTAAAGGTATAAATGTAAGTAGGAATCGCCTTCCCTGCAAGCCTGCCACCAGGCTGCCTACGCCCTTGACTTTCTTACCACTCTGTTATATAAGCAGTCAACCTGTCTAGCGATGAGACTTGTGTTGGTCCGGGCTACAAGATTTCGTATTGTTTATAGTATAAGGCCTGTGGTGTGGTCCTGTCAGAAATCTGGACATAAATAGCATTTAGACGCATGTTAATACGCGAAGCAAATCCGATGGAAAATTTTTGTTCACCATATTTAGCAGTTATACGAATTGCTTAATATATAAATAAAAATGTTATAATGAGATGCAGTGACTAAGTCAGAGTTTGTTTCAATAAGGTAAGTCTGAAGTAAACGAAGATACGTAAATTATAATATGTATACAATGTATACTATACATATACAGGGTGGTCCATCTAATAGTACGTTTTTGAATTTCGTCGTATGACAACACCAAACGAGCTACAGACCCGAACTTTCGACAGTTCATTAGTCATACCGTCCGCGGCACGAAATAACATGTTTTCTCTTGAAGAGCGTTTTGAAATTTTAAAAACTTATTTTCAAAGTCAGTGCTGTGTCGCCGAAACTGTACGAATTTTGAAAAGTCGAAAAATCATCTTTTCGGACGAAGCTCATTTCCATCTCGGCATATATGTGAACAAGCAAAATTGCCGGATTTGCCACACACACAATCGTAGAGAGACCAATGCATCCTCCAAGAGTCACAGTTTGGTGTGGATTTTGGAGTGGTGGCATAATTGGCCCATTTTTCTTTGAAAATGATGCTGGAAACGGCATACTGTAAGGTCAGTAGAGGGAGCCACATGAACGAAATCGTTTTTAATTCTTGACGCGGATACTTTTAGCTTCACAACAAAAAAAATTAATACAAAATATCAATATATGCTCATTTAATCGTATTTTTAAAAACGTACCAATAGATGGCCAACCCTGTATATGTGTTTGAATTTGAAACTTCGTAGGCTTTTCGAAGTTTGCCAGAAAAAAAGAGCGTCTACAATTCTTATCATAGGTGTCAATTCTCAAGTGCTTTTTAAGGTTTCTCTTGTAATTGTAATTTTTAGCTCGATACCCAAAAAATGGGTACTAGTTAGCTCGGTACCCAAAAAATTATTATTATTATTATTATTACTATTAGATTCGTGACACTACTATCAAATTTGGTGACAATACTGCTATGTTCCGCACGCTGATCAAGTTTGCTTTAGAATTTAACTTAAACCTAACAAATTGATTCAAATTATGTGCATCGTCTAAAATCAAATGCCATATAACTTTTGTCCGTTTTTTCCCCATTTCTTAAAAACCATGTGTTGCAGATGTACATTTATGATAAAAAATCGGATATTTCTCAAAGTCAGTAAAAAGCAAAAAATATTATAAATTCAACTTTAATTTTACAAAAAAATATCCAAAATTAGAGCTTAGCTTTACATGTCGATTTTTTTTTTAATTGAATTTTTTATATTGGTTGAAGAGGGAGGGGGTGAAGATAAGATCCAACTAAAAAATAGAAATTGAAATTTCAAAACTCTACCTTTATATTTAGATTTTTTTCTAAATATATTTCACTTCTCGTTATAGTCGAATTGGGAGGCGGTTGGGGTGAAGGCGTGGTCCAATTAAAAAAAAAAATAAATTAGTCTAACTAAGTTTCACGTTAAGTTTCAAGTCTCTATTTTTTACATTTAGGGTTTATGCCAAAATATCGTACTTTTTACCATGTGCAATGTTATGAACTGCAGCATGTCTATAAAAATCCATTTTTTGCATTCCCATTTTAATTTCATCCCAGTTAATCTGGACCAGTTGAACGACGAACAAGGTGAACGGTTTCACCAAGAAACAAAAACGCTCTGATGACAAAAATAAAATCAACTACATATAGTTTTCGAAAATCTATTTAAACTTTGGTACTTATTGACCGATTTCAAATTTTACTCGTGCAAATGTGTTCTTAAATAAAAAACACAAAAAAAATTGATTACATAGGAAATACTCTTAAAGAGAATTGAAACTTGTTAAATCAAGTATGGCGCATTTAAATACCTAAGTTTCTTCTTTCCAAAACCGGTAGAAAATCATGCAAAAAATTTGTATTTACCTCTCCCTACAAAGTACGCTATGTCCCATTTTATTTTTAACATTACACTGTGTTACAAAAAAAAAAAAATTAATGAACAATTGAATTAACAGAAGAAATGTATATTAACATAAGATTAATTAACATAACATTCATATAACATGTACAATTATATTATGTTTTTATAACATTAACATAACATGCGTACTTGCTGTTATCCCCACCTCCCCAGACTGTGCGTACCGCGGAGTGCAAAGCGAAACTTATTAATATTCGTTGTTTATTATTCGATAGCAATGAAATTTTCAGTATACATCACAAAGATGGTAATCTAAAAAACCATGAGTCTAAAATTACGAATTTGGGTTACCATTTTTTGTGAAAATAATCGATAAACGTTGCAATAAGGGTTTAATGTATAAGAATCCAGGTTACTTATAAATATTATTTAATATTCACTAGGCGGATTTTTTCTATAGCAAGTACGGGGTCTTCAAAAGTCGATTATGCTCGACTTTAGTAAAATTTTAGGTTTGAATTAGAGAGCTGCATGAAATCATTCAATGAATGAGTTCTAGCGAGTTCAATTGAATGCTCTAGAATGATTGAATGCGTCAGAGAGAAGGAATTGAGATTATGTGCATTTGGGTTAAGTTGTGCTGCTAGCCAACTTGGTTTTTTGAAAATGAATTTTAATGAAAAAGTATTTTTGATAAACTCGAAGGTTCTAAGGGCAGCTGTTTCCTATGTTTTTGACAAGTAAAGAACTTTAAAATCAAGATATCGCGATGAGTTAAATCAGCTTATTGTACTTGGTAGCTTGGTGGGTAGAGTGGGCGAACGCGAATCGGTCGGCGAGGATTCGAATCTCAAAATTATATTTTACTTTTCCTTATAATATTATTATGTATATAGATTTTAATGGTTTTATTAATTTTTAATATATATTAATTATTTCTACCAAACCTATAATACTCAACATAAAAGGAGGAGGACAAATTTAATACAGTTTTTACATAAATATCTTGTGTGTTCTTAATGCATACTTTTACTTTGGGAACGAAATGACGTAGCAAGCTGATTTTTAGACCCCGTACTTAAAAAAAGTACAGGGGTCAATTGTGTTTGTTTTAACGGCAGACCGTATAAGGTATATACATTCTTGATCAGCATCAATAGCCGAGTCGATATAGCAATTTCCGTCTCTCCGTACGTCCGTCTGTCCGTCCGTATGTATGAACACCTAGATCTCAGAGACTATAAGAGCTAGAGACACCAAACTTGGTATGTAGGTTCCTCTAAATTGCAAGCATATCAAGTTTGTTTCTTTTTTGGATCGGACCACTATATCATATAGCTGTTATAGGACCGATCAGGCGAAAATCAAGTCTTAGTATGAAAAACTTTTTTGTTTTATGAGATATCTTATCCAAACTGGTACAATATGCATATAACTTAGTTTTATATATCCTGTCCAAATTTGGTTCAAATCGGACCACTATATCATATAGCTGAGACCGATCGGGCGAAAATCAAGTCTTAGTATGAAAAAATTGTATGTTTCATGAGATATCTCAACCAAAATAATATAATATGCATTTAAGTTAGTCTTATATGTTCTGACCGAAGTTGGTTCAAATCAGTCCAATATATCATATAGCGTTGAAAAATGTAGTTGAAAATGTATTACAACTCTCTGCAACAGTAACAACAACATAGTAAGTACGGGGTCTCCGACAGTCGAGTATGCTCGACTGTAGCACCGTGAGCGAAGGGAGCAGGGGCGGAGCCCCCTAGCTGTTTGTCAAATGGTTAATTCGAATGGCTTCGAATTTTTACTCATTCAAAATCATGTATCGTCAATTGAATTTTGTCAATGTCAACTTTATTCGCCCAGTAAAACTGGTCCCTAAAGAAATATTGAGGAAAAGTTGAGGAACATTCCCTGGTCATTGAGAAAACATCGATGCGTTTGTATGAAAATGATTGAGGAACGAGGAATGAGCAAGCTTCCCTATACATTTCTCAACGTTTCCCTAACAAGAAACGTTGGGAACTCCTCGGGGAACTCTGCCAAGAAATCCCCAAGCAATAAACAAAAAAAATTATTTCTTATGTTTGTTTTTTCATATTGAGTTTTTTTTATTGGTTTTTGTTTTTTTTTTAATTTGTTTTATTATTACTTTTTTTTCTATTAATTTATATTTATATTTTATATTGTATTATATTTTTTTGTTTCATTCATTCCCGAACTGAAAAGTATTGTTTCTTGGTGACTCTAACCATTGAGCCACGGGAGGTGAATTTTTCTTTCTTACAATTACCAATTGGTTCAAATTTTATGTCTCGAAAAAGGAGCGGCCATTTGAAAAATGACAACAACATCAAGGAAACGTAAGGGAAAATCAAGAACGGGGAATTTCAGTTCCTCAGGGCGAGAAGTCAAATTCAATGTAATACAGTCGAGTTTGAGCTCAAATTCATCCATTCATTTGGAGCTCCCTAGCTTCATTTATAAGTAGGTATTTATTAAGTATGCTTGCAAAATAAGAAAAATGTACAATATTTATAATGCTTAAGCTGCAATTCAAACATTTTCATCTTGTTTGATGTAGATTTTTGTATATCGTTGCCATTTTATTCAGATAGTATCTTAAAATAAAAGCTATAACGAACCTTTAAACCTTGATTTTTGGAATGCATTGTGTTTCTGTGTACGATTTCAATTATTTTGGGCACAGTGCAAAATTTAAACACTCCGAAAGCACTAATGGCTGCATTTGACAGTCTCCACACAAGGGTGTAGCAAGTGTCGCTTTTCTTATTTGTTGCTGTAAGCAGTTTTCGCGCTAACAAGTTTAGTAACATGGAACTTTCTTCAGAAGTGCCCATCTGACCTAATTACGTGTACATGTATTGATGAAGTAAATAAAACAAATACCATTATCTGTTTCAATCGTTCAATGAGCGTTTTACTGCCTTTTACAGATTGAACAATTTGTATCTGTTGTTAATTACGACAGCGCAATGGCATACTATATGCTCAGCTAGAATAACGAGTTGGGATACTTAATCTGCTAAATTAACCACGCATCAATAAAAAATTTAAAACAAAAAAAAAATTCTGGCATATAAAAACGAAGCTCTAATAACGACAGACTCCTCCCACAAATGTGTAAACGAAGCACATGTACTTGTACATTCAGACACCTACAAATTTCAGCTGCTGCGACGTTGCCACCCATTAAAGAGAGCGCCATTCAAAGAGTAAAGAGTAATAGCGTGTAAGCTGCGCTGACAAAGAGAATCTTTGGCGAGACAGAGCGAGAGAGCGTGCCAGTTGACACTGTCTAAAGTTGACAGACTGTGAATAAGACTTATCAGAAATTATGCAAGTGCGTTGTATTACACTGAGAAAAAAAAAACCGGTCGATCTGGTAGAAAATCAAGATCTGTGCTGAAAGTAGCTCTAAAACGATTTTTCTTACATCATGAACAATTGGTCATAATATTTCATGAACTGTTAGGTGTATTTTTGTGAACGAATGCGAATAATTCAGGAACATACTGTGCTTAATTTTGTAACGATTTGTTAATTTCGTTAGGATTTGAAGTCAAGCAGTTCAAAGCAGTTAACCGGCCGGCCGAGCCCCTTACTATTAGAATTAATAGGAGACAGCATATTAAATGAATGAATAGCCATTATAATGTGAGAATTATAAATTTTAAAACTGTGTTGCAATAGGTACTTACATTTTTTTTTTATTAAACTTATAAACTGTCCTTGACCAGAGTGGGAAACGAACCCGGGCTTTCCGAAACTGAAGCGGTGACTCTACTTAGGGAGCATCATTCGTATCACATGTCAATGTATTTTACCCTATTATACTTTATGTATCGAAATTCATGCATCAAGAACATGGGGTCACAGTTTAAAAACAAATGTAGTTGTTTTGTCAACCAAAAAATAAGAACGATTCGGTCACGAATCATAATAAATGTGTTTGATATTTTTCGGTCATTTTTTTCTGAGTGTATATATTTTCAGTTTGTAAACAGTACTCTAGGTACTCAGTAAAAGGCAGATAGAGACGTGGCAGAAATCGTAAAATATTTGTTATTATCATCAACAGAATAATCGATATAGCCATGTCCTTTTCTGGCTTCATATGAACAAAAGGATCTCTGAGATTGTAAGAGCTGTATTGAAAACTTTAAATGCAAAATTCCCTTCACCCTCAAACCGATATAACAGTATTACAAGAGCAATTTTTAAGACTAGGTATCTAAGGAGCTCGACCTATGTATCTCGAAGTCGAAATAGCCGCTCAACTTTTATCACTAAGTTAGGTGCTCCGCCCGCTGCTCGCTTCGCTCGCGTTTCCACAGTCGAGCATACTTGATTGTCGGAGACCCCGCCTTCCTAAATAAAAATTAAAAAATATTTGGTTTACTCGACCAGACCCAAAGCAGTTAGATATTTTTCACACAGAAGATTCAATGCGCTATATTAAATTTTCAATTACTTGCTTTATTGGCAGCAATATGATTTGGTAATCCGATTTGCCCAATTTCTGTGAGCTTATTTAAGACCAACTTAAATGCATAGTTTGGTAACGATATCCCATAAAAACAAAGACGTTTTTCATAAAAAGTTAAAGTTAATTTTCGACCGATAGGTTCTATGGCAGTTATATGATATAATGGACCGATTTAAACCAACCTAAGTCAGAATGTATATGATCAACTTTTATGAATGTTCTATCGTTTTGGTAACAATACTTAATACCTAATACTCATATAGTGGTCCGATGCAATAAATTTAAATATCTTTACCTGCCTGAAATATAGAGGAACCTAAATACCAAGTTTGGTGTCATTATCTTTTAGCAGGTCGATTCGCTCATCAAAAAGAGTTCTTAAATTAATTTTGTTTCGCTCGTGAATTTTTTTAAAACTATTTAGTCTCTAGTTTTCAAATTTTTTAAACGAATCGTTCTTAAAAACAAAAACAGCCGCTAAACATTAAAAAATAAGAACAAAATTTTTAAATTTAAAATTATGTATAATAATTAAACACAGTTTCGTTCTAAAATATAAATATTAGTTTAAGTACAAATAGTTCTTTACTTATAAAAATGAGAACGACAATATTAAAATCGGCAAATCAACAACGTATATTCGTTTCATACTGATCTTACTTATCTTAAATACGAAAAGTGATATAAGTATGTTTTTCTTGATTCAAGAACATAATGCTGAAAACGCCATGATTTCATAATAAAAATGTATATACTTTCAGAAAAATAAAGTTTGACTGGTATTAAGTGCATTATGACTTGAATCAAGATCTTTAATTCTTATATTTTTTTGTGTTCGCTTGCTTAGAATTCTCAAATGGTTTTATTGTCTGATATGAGGAGATGTTCGACGGTCAATGATAAATTAAGACTATACTTGAGGGCTATATTTATCAGAATAATTTCTGAAGTCAGCCTTTACTTACTTTTAATGATGATTTATGAAACAGTATTATAATTTTTTGTGTATTTTATTTTACAACCTAGTCTTCTTATAAGTCACCACACTTCATTAAAAGCCGTCCCCACAATTTTAGCCCCTTCAAAAATCATTCGACAATTTCGAAAGTAATAGCCATCTCGCGCAACTTTAAGTTTAGGATGTAAAAAGAAGTCTATTATGGCCAGGTCTGAAGAGTAAAGACAGTTCCGAATCAGTTCAAAGCATCATTCATACATTTTTGCCATTGTCTTTGTGATTATGCGTTTTTTTGGAAAAACGAAAATGTGTGCAAACGCGGCTCCCATCTCTCCAAAAGCTCTCTCATGACCAATATTTCCTATAGGATATAACGTATGTGGTTTTTGAGATGCCTACTGGCTTAGCTATCTTACGTACCTTAAATTGGCGGACTGATAATACTAGATCAAAACAAATATCGGATCACCGATCGAAATTACTCATTTGACATTTTTTTTTAAATTCGCAATCATGTTCGCTTTCATGCGCTACACACTGGGTCCGCATGCCGAAAAAAGTTAGTAAAAAGTGATATATGGGCATTTCCACAGAAAGGTCCACAGCAGCCAAAAACGTAAAATTTATCAAAAACTCACATCTTGTGAAATTTTCTTGCAGAAACATTTTCAAGTTACTTGTTTAATCATTTTACACATTAATTAGATCATTAGTTTATCGACATATTTTTGTAAAAATTAAGCTTTTTCGTATTTTTGTCTGTTTTGTCAAAAGTTGACTTCCAAAATGGAGAGATTGTATTATACTAATTTTTTCCGATATCTTTCTTTTAGGAACAAAAAATTATGAAAATGCAAAGAAAACACTTCAGTTCTAATAATAAAGCTTCTTAGTGACTTAAAAAGTTAAAATGTAATTCATACGAAGTAAACAAAAAACCTCAAAATAGTGATGGTAAAAAATGTCTCGTGCGCGATGTCCCGTGCGAATTTGCATTATATTAAAATAATAAAAAGTGCAAGTCATCTTTGAAAAAAATCATAACCATTTTTAAGAGGCATCAATGCACAAGAGTTTAAAATTAGTTGCATTAAAATTTTGCCTCTGGATTCCCTGAAATTGGCGTTTGAATTGGTTGACCTCACAAGTCACTTCCATTTCGTTTCCCGTGCGAATCACATACATTTTTTTTCTATTATCTTTAAAATGAAAATGTTCTTAAAATCAATCTTTTCACCATTGAAAAATTACCCAAAATCAATCTTTGCACCAATGAAAGAGCTAATCAAATGCTATATGAAAAAAAAACCATTTCCTTTTTACCGTTTTTTACTTTGAATGTGTACGAATGTCCCGTGCGCGAGTTTGGAAATGCCCATATGAATACGATAGAAAAATCTTCAAATATTACGAATTATTGAAATCGGGTAAAAATTGTGGGCGTGACAGCCTCTTAAAGTTTACCCATTTTTCAGTGCGCGCACAAATGTGAAAATTTTACAAGGACTACAAACTTTAAAACTAAATTGTAGACAATTTATGCGTCCGATCTTTGTTATTTTAATTTTATCTGAAAAGTATATTCATTTATAATAAAATACTCAAAAAAAGTTGTGTCTTAACTCATTAATTTTTATACCCTGAGCCCATTGAAAATGGGCAAAAAAAGGGTATAATGCATTTGACAGAATGTATGTAACAGGCATAACGGGGCGTGGCAGACCCCCAAAAGTATATACATATATTCTTGATCAGGATCAATAGCCGAGTCGATTGAGCCATGTCCGTCGGTCTGTTCGTCTGTCCCTCAGTCTGTTTGAACGCGTCGATCTCAGAAACCATAAGAGCTAGAGACTTCAAACTTAGTATGTAGGTTCCTGGATACCGTACGCAGATCAAGTTTGTTTTTATTTTTGGATCGGACAACTATATCATATAGCTGCCATAGGAACGATACATCGAAAATGAATTTTTAGAATGAAAAGCTTCATCGATTTTTGAGATATCTCAGCCATTCTCACACGATATACAATTGGGGTGGTACCCACATCCTAACCAAATTTGGTCCAAATCGGCCCACTATAACATATAGCTGTCATAGAGACGCTCTGCCGAAAGTCAAGTTTTAGTAAGAAAAAGTTTTTTGTTTTTTGAGATATCTTAACCAAACTGATAGAATATGCATTTATGTTGGTGTTATATATTTTGGCCAAATTTATTTGGTTCAAATCGGTTCCATATATCATATAGCTGCCATAGAAACAATTGGTCGAATATCAACTTTTATAAAAGGCTCAGGGTATCCTACTGTCGAGCGTGCTCGACTGTAGCCGCACCTCACCGCGAGCGAAGCGAGCAGGGGGCGGAACCTCCTTGTTTTAACCAGCAAGGTATAGAAAAGGCCATTTTTCAGCTTTGATGGAAAATAACTAGATTCCACCTCAGACCGCCACTATCCCACTACTGCAGGACGCTTTGGTATTCAATTCTCTATCTAAATTACCCCGGTTTGGCCTTTATTTAGGCGCGCCTATTCATAGTTGTCGAACAAAATCTGATGCAACCTCGCAATAAAACGGAAGTAAAAGAGGAAGCGCGCAGTGTAATTTCATACGTATGCGCTATGACAAGCATCATACGAGATTTAAAAAAAATTAGTTTTTAACAAAAAAAATAAAAAACAAGCGGGAAAGGCTATAGTCGAGATCCCGACTATATGATACCCGTTACTTACTTAAATATATTGAAAAGTACTTTAAAGAAAATACTTGTTTTGCTCTGAAAACTTTAATTCGCCATAACTGTCGTTCTACATGTCCGATCTTGATGCGATTTAGTGGGATAATAGATAATGCTAATAGATAACGGTAATAATCACAAAAAACGTATTATCTTAAAAACTGTGGGTGTGGTGGTTTTTCGCGATTTGCGGGGGCGGATGGGGGCGTGGATTAAATTTGAAACAAACTTGATCTGCGTGAGGTATATATAAATCTGTGTGCCAAATTTGGTTACTCTATCTCTTTTAGTTTCTGAGATTTCTTTGTTCAGACTGTTTTTCGCTATTTGCGGGGGCGGAGGGGGGCGTGGCTTAAATTTGAAAGAAACTTGATCTGCGTGGGGTATATAGAAGTCTTTTAGTGAAAGTTTGGTATCTCTATCTCTTATGGTCTCTGAGATCCTTTTGTTCATACAGACGGACAGACGGACAGACGGACATGGCTATATCGACTCGGCTATTGATGCTGATCAAGAATATATATACTTTATAGGGTCGGAGATGCCTCCTTCTGCCTGTTACGCACATTCCAACGAACACAATATACCCTTATACTTATTTTTTATAAGTAACGGGTATAACAAGTGGGAAAGGCTATAGTCGAGATCCCGACTATAGGATACCCGTTACTTATTTCACTACATATAAAAGTACTTTAAAGAAAATTTTCTAACAATACAAAATCTATTGCATACTCTAGGGGGCATGTATTGCCATGATTGCTTAAAGAATCATTTTCAGACAATAACTGCTGTTCTACTTGTCCGATCGTGTTGCGATTCAGTGGGATAATAAATAATAATAATAATAGATATCAGTAACTACAAAAAAAACTATATTATCTTAAAAACTTTGGGTGTGGTAGCTTTTCGCGATTTGTGGGGGCGGAGGGGGGCGTGGCCAAAATTTGAAACAAACTTGATCTGCGCTAGGTATATAGAAATCTGTGTGCCAAATTTGGTTACTCTATCTCTTATAGTCTCTGAGATCCTTTTGTTCATACGGACAGACGGACAGACACACATGGCTATATCGACTTGGCTGTTGATGCTGATCAAGAATATATATACTTTATAGGCTCGGAGATGCCTCCTTCTCCCTGTTACATACATTCCAACGAACACAATATACCCTTATACTTATTTTTTATAAGTAACGGGTATAATAAATATTAAACAATGTTATTTAAAAGATGAAAGGAGATAAAAATTTAAATTTCGGACAAAATAAATGGGTTTTTTGTAATTTTACATGTAAAATATGCACAGAAAATAGTTTTCAACTTTGACCGACAAGCCTAAGTCACCCAGTGGGCCAATCTCCCTGTGTAAGCTGTCATTATACCCGTTACTTATAAAAAATAAGTATAAGGGTATATTGTGTTCGTTGGAATGTGCGTAACAGGCAGAAGGAGGCTTCTCCGACCACATAAAGTATATATATTCTTGATCAGCATCAATAGCCGAGTCGATATAGCCATGTGTGTCTGTCCGTCTGTCCGTCCGTGTGAGCGCCTAGATCTCAGAGACCATAAGAGATAGAGATACCAAACTTTCACTAAAAGACTTCTATATACCCCACGCAGATCAAGTTTGTTTCAAATTTAAGCCACGCCCACCTCCGCCCCCGCAAATTGCGAAAAACCGTCTAAACAAAGAAATCTCAGAGACTATAAGAGATAGAGTAACCAAATTTTGCACACAGATTTCTATATACCCAGCGCAGATCAAGTTTGTTTCAAATTTTGGCCACGCCCCCCTCCGCCCTCGCAAATCGCGAAAAGCTACCACACCCACAGTTTTTAAGATAATATAGTTTTTCTTGTAGTCACTGATATCTATTATTATTATTTATTATCCCACTGAATCGCAACACGATCGGACAAGTAGAACAGCAGTTATTGTCTGAAAATGATTCTTTAAGCAATCATGGCAATACATGCCCCCTAGAGTATGCAATAGATTTTGTATTGTTAGAAAATTTTCTTTTAAGTACTTTTATATGTAGTGAAATAAGTAACGGGTATCCTATAGTCGGGATCTCGACTATAGCCTTTCCCACTTGTTTTAAAGCTAAAGAAGTTTTCTATCAAATGCTTTTAAAAGTTTAAAAAATATCTTTACTGGCTTAAGAGATATGATTTTTGCAACGCAAAATAAGAAATGGACCTACTGTGCGCTGTCAAAACCAAATTTAGAGTCCGAATCGGCTAAAATTTTAACAGCGCCCGTCTAAAAGAATTTGTAAACTATTCGCTGGTAAATGTCTCTTGTGATGGTGGCGACCTCAGGACCTTGTCGACCTCGTCAGACTGCCCTCAAATTTCGTAATTTTATTTTAAGATGTTTTTGTGCTTACACTCAGAAAAAAATACCATACTAAAATTAGGTACGACCGTACTTGAATTTATACCGTTTTGATCTTAAAATTTTAAGATTGCTGTGTACTAAAAATCTTAAATTAAGTATGAATCGATCTCAAATTTAAATTTCTGATTTTTCTTTACTATGGCAGCTGTCCGAAATAGTAGACCGATTTTAACCAAACTTAGTCAGAGTATATAAGACCACGGCAAATATATAATCCGTGAGTCTCGTTAATATGCCTCCAGAAATAACTGAGTTATTTGTACTAAACTAATTTAAGATTATTTTGTACTTAAAACAGTTTATTTTCAAGATCGAAAGAAAGTTAAAAATGAGAACGTTTCGAACTTAAATCAAGTACATTTTGGATTATTTCTTTTTCATTGTATAGTAGTATACATACTAGTGTATGTTTTAAAATTAGAATTAATTGTTTATGAAAATTTTTTGTACTTAAAACAAGTACGTTTTGGGATAAATTTAAGATTTTTGTGTACTTAAAGTAGCATGTATCGAAACTTTACATACTTGAATTAATCTTAAAACGTATACTCTAATCCGGAAAAAATCTCATTTTAAGATTTCCGTACTTGCGAAAACCGAACTTGAATTCGCGCTAGTGACGAAAGCAGCAGGAAGGGTTCGAATCGCGACTACCAATATGTACAGCTAATATGAAAAATTTTCTATGACTGTCCGATCAGATCGAGTTATATTCCGATCGAAAGGTTTAGTCCCAACTTACAAAATGGCAGACTAAAACTTTTTCTAACCTCGGTCATGAGATACGGGGGTGTAAGTGGGAGGGACAAATTTTAAACGATTGCAGCTAACTGGGCCGTTGGGGTCTTTTAGTAAATTTTAATCAAAAATACGTGTCGATTGATACCTCGATCACTTCAAAGCTTAAATGTAATGATTAGGATTTAGGAATGTTTGTTCTACGACTTTATGAGTTCAAAAAAGGTTTTTTAGCTTACTTTTTGGCAAACTATGATAAAACGGCTCTAGCGATTTTTCTTTAATTTCACAACAAAATCCTCTACACGAGGTAAAAGTCTAGTGACGAAAGCATATTTAAGCCCAAAATTTCTGGTTTCTAATTTTGTGACGAGCAAAATAAAGTTTAATAAAAACTTTTTAACAAAAATATAAATTAAAAAAAAAAAGACAAAAATTGGAGTTCGTCACTGCGCAAAAAGTATTTATTATGTTCATGATAGCTCACCATTTTTGCGCACAGTGTAGAATTTTCGTATTTCGATTCCAGTGGATAAAGGGTTAATGTTTTTTATAAGTATTAAAATTATTAAGTAATTTACTGGACCCCGTGCTTAAAAAGAGTGCAGGGGTCTATTAAGTTTGTTTCTCAAAAAATGTGCGTAATAGGCAGACGGAGTCGTGGCAGACTCTATAATGTACATATATATGTATATAATATAATATATATAATGTAATGTATATATAGCACAGTCATTATATCAATGTCCGTCTATTCGTCTGTCCTGACGTTGTACTCTGAGAGAAAAATCAAGAACTTTTGTACTTCAATTAAGAAATTCCGATGTCAAAAGTCAGCCAAGCCTGATAATTCTTGACTCAAGAAATTATAATTTAAGAATTTCAATAATTTCTTGATATCCAGAGCGTTCGGTAAAGTCAAGCATGATTAAGGACTGGTTTAAGAATATTAGGGTTAAAAAAACAACCCAAAATACTTAATTTTAGACTGTATTTTTAAGTAAAATTGGGATAGATTTGAGAACATTTTGTACTTACTTCAAGCACTTTTCAGACAAAACGTACAAGATTTAAGTATATTGCATACTTAATTCAAGTCCTTTAAATACTATAGCTACACTCAGAAAAAAAATCAAGATTTCCGTACTTAAACAGGCGATTTTCAAGTACAAACGTTCTTAAAAGCTGGGTAAGTTTGGAATTCCCAAAACTGAGTACAAAAATCTTAATTCAAGTTCGGTTTTCGCAAGGACGGAAATCTTAAAATGAGATTTTTTCCGGATACTCTATGTACGTTTTGAGATTAATTCAAGTATGTAAAGTTTCGATACATGCTAGATTAAGTACACAAAAATTTTAAAATTATCCCAAAACGTACTTGTTTCAAGTACAAAAAATTTTCATAAACAATTAGTTTTAATCTTAAAACATACACTAGTATGTATACTAAAATAAAGAAAAATACCAAAGTTAAATACCATTTAATAATGGTGTATTTTCTTGATTAGCGACCTTTCGAAATAGGTGCTGATTTCACTAGCGATCCAAGCCGAACGTCATATTTGCGTCGCTAGAACCAGTTGAGAATTCTAAGGTGCGACAATGAAAAAGAAATAATCCAAAATGTACTTGATTTAAGTTCGAAACGTTCTCATTTTTAACTTTCTTTCGATCTTGAAAATAAACTGTTTTAAGTACAAAATAATCTTAAATTAGTTTAGTACAAATAACTCAGTTATTTCTGGAGGCATATTAACGAGACTCACGGATTATATATTTGCCGTGGTCTTATATACTCTGACTAAGTTTGGTTAAAATCGGTCTACTATTTCGGACAGCTGCCATAGTAAAGAAAAATCAAAAATTTAAATTTGAGATCGATTCATACTTAATTTAAGATTTTTAGTACACAGCAATCTTAAAATTTTAAGATCAAAACGGTATAAATTCAAGTACGGTCGTACCTAATTTAAGTATGGCATTTTTTTCTGAGTGTACATAACAACTATAAACATCTTACCAAGAAAATTTCCGAGTCAATTCAACTGCTGTAAAGTACATATTTTTTATTGTATTCCAATCAATTTTTGCACCTGCTTTTACAAAAATTGAGACGCAAAACGCTGTGCTCTCAAAATAACTCTTCTCATTAGGTGGTGAAGGGCTAACATTTGTCAAATTGAAACAAGGGGGCTCCTCCGTACTTGAATTTAGATTGTTTTGTTCTTAGAATTTTAAAATGAAACCTTTTTTAGACCCCGTACTTAAATAAAAATAATGCCCCCCGGACAATCCTTCATAAAAGCAGCCTCTTTCCTACAAAGTAAGTAGTATATGTCTTTGTTGTGTACCAAGCTTTAAAACAATGATAGGAAATGGTACATATTCCCATTTCTGAGATGGGAAGTCTAAATGTCTGCACGTTTAACCCTTTATCCACTGGAATCGAAACACGAAGAATATTTCTCTGACAAATTTGGTTCTAGCATGATCTTCTGCTGAAAAACACGAATTTAAAGTTGGTTTGTCGAAAAAAGTTCACCTGAAAACGCCAGGTGAAAAAGTTGGATGACTGTCTGTAGACGGTCTTAGTGGGTTGGGTGAAAAAATTCAAATTAAATTTAAATATAAGTTATTGTTTTTAGCTAAAGTTAAAAAATTATAAAAATTAATCATACATTTTAGTTTTTGAACCATTTTTTTTAATTTTGAGAAAACAAAATTTCTATGGTTCGGATTTTTTTACAGTTCAGTATTCATTCGAATCATTATTTTTCCGTCTATGACAATGATAATTCAATAAGCATAAGATAAAATGTTAAAAACTTTAATAATAATATACAAACTAATAAATTAATAATGAAAAATTGTTTAATAAATATATAACAGATTTATAAAAACTTTTGAATACATAAATATTTTTCTTTTACACAATTTGGCTTGATGGAAAAATTGTAACGTCCGTAACAAACAAAAATATCGATTTTTGTTTAGCGGGACTACTTACTTGTATTTTCTTAGCTGGATTGATATGGTTCAGTCCACATAATTTTATGAATTTATAATTTTTTGGCTTATTACGAAAAATTTGCTAAAAAATGAGCAAATACACACAAACCTCAAGTCGACTTCCATTTTTTGTAACGGGCGTAACGGAACTTTAAGCAGGCACAATTTTTTTTCAAAAACAGTTAGCTTTTTTTTTTAAAAAAGTTTAAAAGTACTCCCAATGAGCTGCGTTTTGCAAAAAATTTCATGAAATTATACCAATGTGCACGCCAACTGTGTAAATTTAAACGTGCAAGTTTGCGTACGAATGTAACGTCCGTAACGCAGGATTAGCCCATCTGTTTTTACAAAAATTGAGACGCAAAACACTGTGGCTTTTAAAATACTTAACTGATCGCATTCAAACTTGCATCAATTGCAATTAGTGACGAAATTGTCGAAAATCATATTTGACGGTTAGAGCGCAAAAACGTATAGATTTAGATATAATTGAATTTTACTGATGGCCGTCTGTAGTCGGTCTTAGGTGATAAAGTGATAAAAGCAGAAAGTCTGTAAACGACTATGAGAAAGCAACACAGCGTAGTACGTGTAGGCTCTGCATTTTCTTGCAATTACTAAACCGAAAGAGTAGTGGGGAAGCTTAACAATACTTAAGTCGGTCGCGGCTTCCAAGGATTAATTCGCAGAAATATGTAAGTTATATTGAAAATTTATTTTCAACACATCTACTAATTTTTATACAATTATTAAAATATCCCTCTGAGGCCTGTTAAATTAAAAATTGACGCGACTACAAATCTCATCAGTCATCATGGAAAAGAATTATGGCTGATCATTTTCGGAGAAAGAAAGGGGGCATTCAGCAGGAAAATTTGATCACCAATCATGATACCTGATTACTACTTTTCACATTCTGATGGAAGGGGAAATTACACTAGGCAACAGCCAAAAAATTACACGAACTAAACCCACTTTTTTGGATAGATTTGGGGTCAAAAACGACGAAAAACATTTTTTTTTTTTTCTATGGTGAAATTTATTTTGTAGAATTTTTTAAAAATCTGGCTTTTTTTGCGTACTTTTTTTCAGAGGTGCGCCGACTTATGTCATCATTACTCGAGAATGACAAAACCGATTTTCAAAAGCTTTACTATTTCTGAAAGTCAATGAATATATCTATAATTCATTGATACAAAGTTTAAGATTTAAGCCAGGAGTTAAAGAGACATTAATTTGTGAATTAAGAAATAGATGATTTTTTTAAAGCTTTTTTTTTTAGCTTTTTTTACTTTAAAATTCGAGGAAAAGTCGAAAAAAATTTATTACATTTTGTCTTTAATTTTATTTGCATAGCTGCATTAATTACGCGACGTTAAAGATAAGTCTTATCAAAATCTGTGAAGAGACGGCGATATAATATTTTTTTGTGTCTAGGCATGTTTTTGTCGACTTTTTTGACTTCCTTGTAGAGTGGCATAACCTTAAGTATGAAAATTTTTTGTGATTTCTAAGATATCTTCACCAATCTTACACAATATCAATTTGTTATTATTTTACACATTTTGACCAAATTTGGTTCAAATCGGTCTACTATATCATATAGCTGTCATAGGAACGATCGTTCGAAAATCAAGGTTTAGTATTAAAAAGTTTTTTGTTTTCGGTTTCGGCGTTCTCGAGTAATGATGAAAAAACTGGGCGCACCTCTGAAAAAAGTACGAAAAAAAAGCCAAATTTCAAAAAATTCTAAAAAAAAAATCTCATCATAGAAAAAAAAAAAAAATGTTTTTCGTCATTTGGAGACCCAAATCTATCCAAAAAAGTGGGTTTGGTTCGTGTAATAGACAAAAAGTTGAAAATTGTTGCCTAGTGTTATTGCTGTGCTTTCGTGGACTTCTGCGGCGTAGTGTACTGAGTCACAGAGCACAGGCAATGGTTGGTTAATCTATCGTGGGTTTAAACCCAGCCTTCGATTGGTTTATATTTCAATAATTTTATATTGACATGTAATTTTAATTTTTTTGTTTTAATTATATTTATGCTATTATATCTAATTTTAATACGACTTCTATTTAAATCAATCATGAAAAATCAAATAGTTGTATTACATAACATGGGGCTCCGCACCCTTAAACGGGAAAAAGAGGAGCAATTCTTAAAGTTTTCTTGAATAAACTTCTTTTAAGCAAATATAAATTACTGTTCTATTTCAATAATTGGGACACTTGTTAATTAGAACAACCAGATATAACGGACATTTAATTTTTATCCAAAAAATATTCTGTAACCCAGGCACAACACAAATTTACTGATTCTGAAATCCGATCATATTAAGGTGTTTGTATGTAAGAATAGAATAAAAATATAATAGTAAAAAAATTACAAGCGAAGGCATTTCAACTGCAGTTTCTGTCATTAAACATTTTTCAACATTGGGTTTATTCGGCAGGTTTTTTAATCAGTAATCTCTTCCTTACTTCTGATGGATCAGTAATCAGTACTTGCTAACTGACACATATTCTCATCAGACTACTACGTTTTTTTCTCCGTTCGTAAGCAAGAATTTAAAATTTTTGGTTGTCGGAAATTTCCTGCTGAATGTTATAAGTAGCAAAAAATGTATATAATATAACATTTTTTGAAAGAGAAACGAATAATTATATTCACGCTGCCAGCTGCATCTGCAATTGGTCTTTGGGAAAAAGCCAGATTTGGTGGGAAAATTCTAGATTTGGCAGAAAAATTTGAGACTTGGCGTGCAAAAGCGAATCTGTGTCTTTGGTTGAGATACCTTAAATACAAAAAAGATTTTAATGTTAAAGCTTAATGTGAACCCGATTGTTCCTTTGGCAGCTATATTATATAGTACCCCGATTTTGACCAAATTGTAAAAAATCTTTAAATTAATAAAATATTAATAAAATTTAATTTAAAAAAAAATAATTTTGTCTGGTGTGGGAAATGAAACCGCGATTCCCATCAGTTGGATCTAACACACCATCCTCTGCACTATTGCACCTCAAATAAATGTATATCTTTGTTTTGTCAACTCGATTTAAAAAAAAAGCTATGATCAAACGAGACTCGAACCCGTAGCTACTGCTTCAGAATCTAACAGATCATCGTCCGCACCACTTTGCCACTGCGCCTGGCCAAATTCTACTACACTTAATATAGATATATTAACAATGCGTTTTTTTTTTCTATGTGTAGCTGCCATAGGATTTATAGGTTGACAATAAAGTTTAAGGGTATAAACATTTATTTAATAGTTACACATATTTAACATTTAAATTAAGCTTAACTATAAACGAAAAAAATTAGAATTTAAGAACCGATTTGATTTGATATTTGCATTATTTTGATTAATCCGCTCACCACATCAATCCAACGAAATATACATAAATGAACTCGATGGAAATTGAAGTCGAAAAAGCAGACTAAATGATTTTATCATTTGTTAATTAAAAAGTGAACGATTGGACTAAATACTTTTACTTTGTTTCATTTTGTTTTACAAAAAGTTAAAACAAAACCTTTTCAAATTCGAAGGGTCTCGATTACACTAGGAAATACTAGAAACATATTTAGGGTTTTCACTATACAGTAGCAGCATTGCATGGAGCACATGTGCAATACTGATATCGTGAGCATCCCTTTACGTTTCAGCCTTGCACAGGAATTTGTGTTTCAGTTTTATAATTTCGTTTGAGTATGTTTGAGTTCCCTGGTAGTGTAGATGCTAGAGTTGAAGATCTACGTGCAAAAGTTGACGTTTCATTTTTTACGATTTACTTATTTATAAAATATGAAAATACCATCTATTTTTTCTTGTTTCCACTTACAAAAATAATTTGTCGGTTGCATTGGAAAATTGTCCCATAACACAAGGGAACAAAATTGAGCTTTTAGTGTGTTGATTTGAAATTTATTGTTGTTTTTTTACTAATTTAGGGTCGCTGATTTCAAATCTGATTTCCATTTTCCTCTATCAGCTCGCGTTTTTGAGATATAGGTAAGCGAAAGAAGTCACCTTATCAGCATATATCTCTTGACTTAAACAAAAGGCGTTGCTTTTATTAAAAAAACTTATTTTTATCTTAAACTTTATTTTATAACAGGTCAAAAAATATAAAAAAGTATTTCATAAATTCATTAATTTTGTATTTTTAAATTAAATAATTTTTATTTCAAACGAAATAAGTGAACTGATCAGAAACAAAAAAAAAATTTTTTAATAAGTATTCGGTTTTTTTTGGCAATTTTCTTATGTTTAAATGTTAGATTGGTCCTCCTTTTTTGTTTATCACTTGTTTAATGCGATCTTTCATAGAATTTATTAATTCTTCAAGAAGTGATTTGTCCAATTTCGCCCACTCTGCCACAATTGCATCCCTTAGCTCTTTTAGAGAACCATATTGTTTTCCGTGGTTGTAAACTTTGCTGGAAAGTATACCCCAAAGGTTCTCAACACATCAGAAGCGGTATGTTTCGCTCATCGAAAAATTTTGTTGATGTCTTTGAAACGTGAATTGGTGCATTGTCCTGTTAAAATGTCCAGGAATCACTGCACATTTCCTCTTCAAACGAAATAAGATGACAATCCAATAACTCTATATATAAGTCAGAGTTCATTTTGTGCGATATAAAGCATATTGGACTCTTTCCAAAATAACAAAAAGCAGCCCACACCATAAGCGAACCTCCTTGAAAATTTCTCGACATCCTTTGCTGCTTGGGGGTTCGGATATCGCGATAATAATATTGATATCCATCGGGACCATCCAAATTAAATTTTTTTTCATCGCTAAAAATGATATTTCGCCACTCCGACTCCCAAAACTTATATTTCTCAGCAAAGTGCATGCGTGCGACTTTATGTCGAGGAAGTAGCTCACATTTGGCGGCTTTTTTTTCATATGAAATGAATTCGTCGACGTGTAAAATTTGTTGGACACGTAGCTTTGAGACTGGAAGACTCAGTTCCTGACAAATTTCAGCTGCGCTTAGATTTTCTTTTAAAGCTAAGCTTTTTATTCGCCGCTTATCACGCTCTTTTACCAATGGAGGGCGACCAGAACGTGGCTTCTTTCCGTGGTTTTCGGGGTCTTTTTGAAACTTTTGAATAGTAAAAAAGCTTCTATCCATTTTTGATGCAATTTGGCGCAATGCCATTCCAGTGTCTCTATATGCCAATATTTTGGCACGCTCTTCACTGGACAGATATCAATTTTGTGGCATTACTACAAAAATTTAGTTAATTTATCTTAATAACACTAAAATTATAGTCAAAACTTACTTTTACAGTTTCTGTACACTTAAAATCAATGATTTTGCTAAGAATTTCATCTGAATGCACTAAGTCAGAAACTGACTTGATCAGTTCAATTTTTTCGTTGTACAAAGAGAGGCAACAGAAAAATTCTACAGAAATAACGCGATCTAATTGCGATTTCTGTTTTATGCTAATGTTTTATCCAAGAGAAATAGTTAAGAAGAAGCTACGCAAAAAACCAAGTTGAGAATTTAAAAAGCAAGGTGTAGACAAACCGTTATATGTTTGATAAGGTGACTTTTTTCGCTGGCCTTACTTATCGAAATTTTTTCCCTCAATAAACGTTAAAAAAATCATAACTTCATAACCTATTGGACGATAATATATAAATATAATTTTGAAAATCGTCTAATGGGGAGTAAAGTTATGATTTTTTTAAACTTGAAATTATGGAAAAAAGTCAAACAATCTATAAGTACCTATAACTTAAAAACAGCAGTTAAGTTTCAGAAAACAAAGTTAAGTTTACAGAAAAAATTTATTAAAAACGAAAATTAAATTCAAATTTTTATTTTCTTCTGGGAGCCAATTTAGTTAAAAAAAATTCATATTATGGTGTGTTTCCATGAACATTTAATCTTTTTCAATAACCAACCCAAAATCCATGAGATTGCATAGAAATTTCTAAACTCTCCAAAAAATATAATTTAGGAAAATTATATGAAAGACATTTTAAGTAGCTTCATTGAAATGTTAATAACTTTTGAATTTGTGATCCGATTTCATTGAAATAAATTTTCATTTGTTCGAAACATGTCAAACTAAACGATTTTAGACTAAACTTTGATATTTGTTTATATATATTTTTTAATAATTAATAAAAAACAAAAAAAAATTTTGTTTTGCCCAAATTTGATTTTATTTTTGCAAAACATCACCGATATCTCTAAAGCTACTGGACAAAGTAAAAGCCAATGTAGGCACGGCTTAAAGATAGTATTGTTGACTATTTTTGGGAATTTTTTTTAACTGAATAAGGTAAACCGTTTTTCAGATATTTCAACAACAACAAATTTTTGTTCCCCTGTGTAATCAATCAAATGTATTGTGTCGTGACGTGACTAAACAAGTGTTGTCAAAACTTTTACACTAAAATATGCCAAAAATACTAAATTTCGATTGAAATAATCGACTTTATATCGAGCTTTTTATCATATTTACATGAGCATATGTGAAATACTTTTCGTAGTCAGGGGTCTGGGTCTAGCATCCTAGCAGGAACTTTTTCATAACAAGTTGTTGTTGTGACGTGTTTCACATGTGCTCCCTGCAATGCTGCTACTGTATGGTGAAAACCCTAATTTTATTTGGAAATCTATCAGGGATGCCACAGAAAGCGAAATCAACCAAAAATCTTCCAAAAACGTATGGAGTTTTCAAAAGTTTTCGATTGGTTTCACTTTTTGTGGCACCCCTGTACACAAAATCCACTGTTTCTAAAACATTAGGGGTTGCAGACGACCAAAAGAAACAGTTAAAAATTATTTTGAAGGTCGAACTATTTTTTGTAACTATCTATTGTATATACATTAGGGTGGAGTGAATTCCACTTTTTTTCGATTTTCGAAAACGCTGTATCATTAATGGATGATACGGTATAAATGCAATATCTGTAAAAAAAAATCCATTTTTTTGGAGGTCATCCTGAGGTGGCGCATCGACGATCTATTTTGGGAAATCGGTCAAAAAATTCAAAAAATCCGATATAACTGTAATTTAACCTCAAAAGATAATGATTTAAAAAATAAATTTTATTTTTCTTAGTTAGCCCTAACTGTTAGCATTCTAAACCCATATCAACTTTAAAGATCGGTGGAAAAATATCGAACTTACAGATTTTTTAAGAATAGCAAAATTGTCAAATAGCCGTTACATTTGTGGCGGACACGTTCTTTTGGAATTTGTAGAATGTATGCAGCAGGCACGTAATTTTTGGCAAATTTTTTCATGAATTTTTTGGGTTGCTGAATTTAATAATATGGGCGTGTGAAAACCACAAAAGGGTTGTAAATACCCTAAAACTATACTAGGTACAAGTACCTGCCAAAAAATGGTGTTGTACAATACGATAGCTTAAATGAGCTAGCTACTTTCATCATGAAAGTATACGCTCCAACCTGGTTTGATATTAAAACAAGGTCTTCTTGTAAATATGGTCCGATTCACGTTTTTAACATGGTTAAAAGAAGTTTATATTTAAGAGACGATCTGAAGTGCATTGTTCTGAAAACCATACGGAGAAATTCATTCTTTGCACATCTAGAAAATATATTAGACAACTGGCTTTGCAATACATATTGAATGCGCGAAAGATGACAAAAAAATCATAAGTTCGTGAATTTCGACTGCCAAAATTGCAAGCTCATGCGTCAAACTATTATGATTTATTAGATTGGAGGACAGAAATTATTACAGAACCTCCATTGACAATGAAGGTTACAAATGCCGATATTACTAACTTGATTTTGTCAGGAAATAATATCGTGGAATTCGAGATGTTTCCTTGCCATTCTCAAGCTGTAGAAAGATGTGTAAAGCTTGTGACAGAGCCTTCCTTATCTGTTTGTGGGATTCGTTTATTCGCAAAGAATGAATTTCTCTGTATGGTTTTCAGAACAATGCACTTCAGATCGTCTCTTAAATATAAACTTCTCCATGTTAAAAACGTGAATCGGACCATATTTACAAGAAGACCTTGTTTTAATATCAAACCAGGTTGGAGCGTATACTTTCATAATGAAAGTAGCTAGCTCATTTAAGCTATCGTATTGTACAACACCATTTTTTGGCAGGTACTTGTACCTAGTATAGTTTTAGGGTATTTAAAAAATCTGTAAGTTCGATATTTTTCCACCGATCTTTAAAGTTGATATGGGTTTAGAAAGCTAACAGTTAGGGCTAACTAAGAAAAATAAAATTTATTTTTTAAATCATTATCTTTTGAGGTTAAATTACAGTTATATCGGATTTTTTGAATTTTTTGACCGATTTCCCAAAATAGATCGTCGATGCGCCACCTCAGGATGACCTCCAAAAAAATTGATTTTTTTTACAGATATTGCTCTTATACCGTATCATCCATAAATGATACAGCGTTTTCGAAAATCGAAAAAAAATGGAATTCACTCCACCCTAATATACATATCTAATGTAAGATCAATTCTGAAAACAACATTGAAAAAAATTATAGACTAAAAAGAAATTTAAAAAAAATGTTTACCATAAAAACATATTTAAAGTAGTTTTTTTCATCATACGTGTATATATCAGAAAACTTTGATTAGGTAAAGATTCTGGCTGTAACCTAGTGTTATTCAGCGCGTATTCAGCAACTGCTCTCTCAGCAAGTTTAGCGTAAAGTATTGTATGATTCATACTGGATTACTGGGTTTTTGTCCGATTAGTCAAACAATAGTCTTGGCCCGGTTTAAACCAATTGGTTGTTATGGGAAGTCATTGAAATGGTTAGATGTTTAACATTTATGTAATTGCAATACAAATTATTAAAATTACTATTCAAATTGAAAAATAAAAACATTGTTTATAAGAATTATATGAGCTTCTTAAGTAACTAGTATAAATGCTTATATATTTACTTATAAAATACTCATACAATGAAAATGATTTTTATTTTTAACTTGATATTTCTCACTAACCCGCGAGAGACTCCAGATGAGTTTCCCCGCGTGGGTTTCTCACAATCGGTCCGACTTCGTAGTCATCGTTGCTGACGTATGCTTGAATGCGTTTGTATTGAAGAGTCTTTACCCAAACTGTATATAAGCTAATCAACACCAAGACGGTTGATCGACGCATTTTCAGCGATGAATACGCAGCGTATGAGTAATGTACATGGATTTCAGATAAATTATTCAGTTGCGAATTGAATCGGATTGCTACAAAGCAGCTGATTCGGTATCATCCATGGCTTTGATTTTAGTTTTTTTTTTTGTGCTGCTACAATTTAGCTGTCAGAGAAGACGGCACGCACATAACCATTTGACCATTGACTGCAATGGTCTAAGCTACAAAAACTGAAACACCTGGCGAATAACAGGTTGAATTTTGTATGTAAATTTTTAAACAAATTTAATGTGCAAAAAACGCCAAATTAGCCGACAACAAAATTTGAGGCCTGCACAAACGACAATTAGATATATCGATATGGGAAGGGCAGGAGTGTGTTAGGACACAGCTAATGTGTTGGCATGTGTCTGACGCGTTTCAAACACAGACAAGCGGAAGGCGGCAAAAAGTTTTAATTACAGCAGTCACCATCATCAGTAAAAACTAATTTGGTAGCCAGTCCAGTCCAATGAACTTGACGGTTCGAGACTCTGTACTTATTGGGAAAAAAAAGCAAATAATGGTAAAAACGCAATACTATATGTATAAATATGCACATATAATACATTATGTGAGCTTTCTATTAACCCGATCTCGACCCATTTGCAGATTTTTTTTCTACCACCTATGCAATAGTACACAAAGACCACGGAATTTTAAGTCTACACTTAGAAAACGAATTTTCGACATTAATGAAGATCTATTTAAAATTAGAATTGAGAAAAATTCTCTAGACCCCAGAGAACGAAAGTACGATCAGCGAAATCATCAACAAAAAACCCGTTTGAGACGCCGACACACAGTGGGATTTTCACATTTCTCATTTTCCGTTGCAAAAAATAATATCTTTTGAACCAGTGAAAATATTTTTAAAATTTAAAAAGCATGACAGAACACTTCTGAAGCTTTGAAATGACAGCTTACACAGGATGTAGGGTCCACTGGGTGACTCAGGCTTGTAGGTCAAAGTAGAAAAATATTTTCTGTGCATATTTTACATGTACAATAAAAAAAAAATATATTTATTTTTTCCAAAACACATATTTTAATCTTTTTTCATGTTTTAAACAACATTAATTAGTATTTAAAAAAGTTTAGTTACGCTAATAATAAAAAAAGAAATTTTTTTTTAAACTTGTTGATGCCTGGCATAGCGAAAACGTATGCAATTTAACTGCGCTCTTCCTCTTCTACTACCATTTTATTGCGAAGTTGCATCAGATTTTGTTCGACAACTGTGCTTAGGCGCGCCTAGATGCAGGCAAACCCGGGGTAATTTAGTTAGAGAATTGAATACCAAAGCGTCCTGTAGTAGTTATTTTCCAACAATTTTGAAAAATGGCCTTATTTTAGTGATTTTTTTATACATTGCTGGTTAACAAATTAATAAGTTAAGACACAATTTTTTTGAGTATTTTCTTATAAATTAACATACTTTTAAAATAAAATCAAAATAACAAAGATCGGGCGCATAAATTGTCTACAATTCAGCTTTAAAGTTTGTAGTCCTTGTCAAATTTTCACATTTGTGCGGTCGAAAAATGGGTCTACTTTGAGAGGCTGTCACGCCCACAATTTGGACCCGATTTGAAAAACCTTTTGGATTCGTAATCTTTGAAGATTTCTCTATCGAATGGAAATATTTCTTTTTACGAACGCTTTCGTCAAAAAAATTATTTTTGCCACGTTTTTCAGCTTGCGGCCCCAGTGTGCAACGCTTGAAATTACGTTGGCCAGTACATAAGCAAGTGGATTACCTTGAGTCATTTAGAAATATAAACAACTCATTGGTCAGATCTAATTTTTTTAATCAACTAAGTACAGTTGACCCAAGTAATTTAAAATGTCAAAAAATTATTAAAAATGACTTTAATTTAAAAATTAAAACACAATAAAAACATTTCAAATGTATTTTTAAAAGATTGAAGAACAAATTAATTACACACTTCTGATCTTGGGGTCTCACTATGCTTATTATATGGATTTTGAATCGCTGAATCCGAAGTCCGAAATAACCCCAAAAATCCAATTTGGCGGAAACTTTTTTGAAAAATCAATCGGATTCGTGTGAATTTCGTTCCTCGGGGGTTTTTGGGGTCAATTTCAAAAAATTCAAAATGGCGGATCCATTAAATACGTTCTTTTTAAAAATTTGCCATATTGGATCCGCCATTTTAAATTTTTTAAATTTTACTTCATGTACTTGATCAGCGACCCCAAAACCGCCAAGTAACGAGTTTCATACAAATCCGATGATTTATTAAAAAAAATTTGAATTTTTAAAAATTGTTTTCATGTTCATGATCAGCGACCCCCCGCGTACAGACTTTTAAGCGAGTCCGATAAATTTTATGATCAGCGACGCCAAAAGCCCCCGGGTAACGAATTTCACACAAATCCGATCAATTTTTCATAAAAGTGTCCGCCATATTGGATCCATCATTTTGAATATTTACAAATTGACTTCATACTCGTGATCAGCGACCTCAAAAATCCCCGGGTAACGAAATTCACACGAGTCCAATTAAATTTTCAAAAAAGTGTCCGCCATATTGAATTTTTGGGGGTATTTCGAAAGCGTGACGTGCTGGGGCAATAAATATAATAATGCGAGCCCCAAATCAAAGCATCACCTTTTTTTTTGTGTGGCTGTGTTATTGAACAGTAAAGTCTAAAGATATTTGTCTGTGGCACCCCTGAATATGACTCTTTCTTGGATTTTTAAATTTCTTTGTTTATTTAAACAAGGGGTCTCCGCCCCCTGCTCGCTTCGCTTGCGGTGAGGTGCGGCTACAGTCGAACTCGCTCGACAGTATCATACCCTGAGCCCAGGTACTCTTTTATGAAAGTTGATTTTCGACCAATTGTTCCTATGGCAGCTGTATGATATATGGAAACGATTTGAACCAAATCTGGTCAGAATGTACAAAACTAACATAAATGCATATTCTATCAGTTTGGTTAAGGTTTCTCAAAAAACAACAAATTTTTTCATACTAAGACTTACTATTCGATTGAGCGTCTCTACTGCAGCTAGATGATATAGTAGACCGAGGTGAGGATGTATAATACCACCCCAAATGTATATCGTGTGAGATTGGTTGAGATATCTCAAAAGTCGAGGAAGCTTTTCATACTAAAACTTAATTTTCGATGTATCATTCCTATGTCAGCTATATGATATAGTTGTCCGATCCAAAAATTAAAATATACTTGATCTGCGTACGGTATCTCTAGCTCTTATGGTTTCTGAGATCGACGCGTTCAAACAGACGGATAGAAGGACAGACAAACGGACATGGCTCAAAAAAACTAGGGGGCTCCGATCGGTCCTATGGAAGCTATATGATATAATGGTCCGATTTAAACCAACTTTGAACATGATATAAAAGACCAAGTTATATGCATATTATATTGCTTTGGTTGATGTATTGCATAAAACAAAAAAGTTTTTCATAAGAAACAAGGCATATCAAGTATATGCCTGCAATATATAGGAATCTACATACTAGGTTTGGTGTCACTAGCTTTTAAATTGTTCTTATAATTTGGATATGAAATTTTGTTTCTCGGTTTGGCCGGACGTGGCCGAATTTTGAAACAAACTTGATCTGCTTGCAATATAGACGAACCTACATACCAAGTTTGGTGTCTCTAGCTCTTATAGTCTCTGAGATCTAGGTGTTCATACAGACAGACAGACAGACGGACATTGCTTTATCGACTTGGCAATTGATGCTGATCAAGAATATATGTACTTTATTGGGTCTGCCACGCCTCCTTCTCTCTGTTGCTCACATTTTCGTAAAAACAAACCCAATAGACCCCTGTACTTTTTATACCCTGAGCCCATTAAAAATGGGCAAAAAAGGGTATAATGCATTTGGCAGAATGTATGTAACAGGCAGAAGGGGGCGTGGCAGATCCCCAAAAGTATATATATTCTTGATCAGGATCAACAGTCGAGTCGATTGAGCCATGTCCGTCTGTCTGTCCGTCTGTCTGTCTGTCCGTCTGTCCGTCTGTTTGAACGCGTCGATCTCAGAAACCATTAGAGCTAGAGACTTCAAACTTGGTATGTAGGTTCCTGGATACCGTACGCAGATCAAGTTTGTTTTTATTTTTGGATCGGACAACTATATCATATAGCTGCCATAGGAACGATACATTGAAAATAAAGTTTTTGTATGAAAAGCTTCTTTAATTTTTGAGATATCTCAACCAATCTCACACGATATATATTTGGGGTGGTATTATACATCCTGACCAAATTTGGTCCAAATCGGCCCCCTATATCATATAGCTGTCATACAGTCGCTCTGCCGAAAATCAAGTTTTAGTATGAAAAAGTTTTTTGTTTTTTGAGATATCTTAACCAAACTGATAGAATTGGCATTTATGTTGGTTTTGTACATTCTGACCAGATTTGGTTCAGATCGGTTCCATATATCATATAGCTGCCATTGGAATAATTGGTCGAAAATCAACATTTATAAAAGAGTACCTGGGCTCAGGGTATCCTACTGTCGAGCGTGCTCGACTGTAACCGCGAGCGAAGCGAGTAGGGGGCGGAGCCCCCTTGTTTTTTTTAAGTACGGGGTCTAAAAATGTATAATGAAAGTTTGCAGCACAAAACTATAAGGTCTGCCCGATTCCACAGATCAAAGATACACAATAATTCAAAACACTGGTCATTTTTATTCTTAGGTCCGAGATATATGAAAATAATCGGGTGTTGTAAGATATGCATCTTGGCCATATGAAGGGAAACTCTAATTATTGAAATATATAAACTAATCATCTACTTTTTGAACTGGTTGCATTCAGGGCCGTGAGTTTCGCAGTTTATCCCATTCGTAGTTTCTGGGTAAAAATACAATTAATGAGCTCCATCAAGGGGGAATGGAAGAAACGTTGGCATTTTATGTGTAACCTACGCGTTTGATTAGCGGTTGCAGTGCATTGGCTTTTTAAAAGGTGGCTTTAAGTGATTAGTTGACAACGTTGTTATTGTTTCTGTTGATGTTATGGTCGGTTTTATTCATTTCGGGTTTGGCAAAAATTTTAATATGGCTCAATAAGGAATTGGTTTTAGAACTTTTCAAAAAATATAGATAAAAAAAATTAAAACAAATTTATTTTTTACCTTTCTTTTTGTAAACTTTTTATCGCATTTTAAATGTTGAAAAAAACGAAACTTTACGTCTGTTTGTTAATTTGCGCTATAGCCATAGTGCAGACTTTATGATGATGTTTCGGTTGATATTATTGTTGTTTGGCTTATATGTCACATTGTAATGTTGTTCGTGTTGTAATTTTTAAAAAGGAAAATGTCAAGAAAAAATTCTTTGATTTTGCCGTTGTCATTGCAATTGGCGAAAGTGTTTAAGTATAAATAATAAATAAATATAACCGTTTTTAAATATTATGTATAAAAATTTTAGACTTTTTATATATATTGATAAAAACAACTATTTTACAATTCACGGTTAGTATCATATACGTATTTTTTATCGATACGAAACGATATGTGCATAATTTTTTGACGTATCTGTTTAATCGATCCCTTTTTTCGAAAATAAATAGTTCAAAAGACGTCAAAGCGGATCTTATTTAATTGTAAACCAAAACATTTTTTTTTAAATTAAAGTACTGATCGTATAAATTATTTTTTACATATCCGATAGCTCAGTCACTAAACGTGTAACATATGATTAATTAAATAAAAATTTAACTTTAAAAGAAAGTGTATTTTATTCATACAATTAACGAAATGAATCATTCATTTCACTTAAAAAATAAGTAAAAGTGTATATTGTATTCGTTGGAATGTATGTAACATTGAGAAGGCGGCATCTTCGACCCTACAAATTATATATATTCTTGATCAGCATCAACAGCCGAGTCGATATAGCCATGTGTGAGCGCCGATATCTCAGAAACTATAAGAGATACCGAAACCACAGACACACTCACAGGCTCCAGAGGCGTTGGAGAAGGTCAAGTTTGTTTTAAATTTTTGACACGCCCCCTTCCGCCCCCGCAAATCGCGTAAAAGTATTTTCGTCTGCATAAACAAATGATTAAAACAGAGACTAAAACTGATAGAGTAACCAAATTTGACTCACATATTTCTATAGACCCCATGCAGATCATGTTTGTTTAAAATTTAAGTCACGCCCCCTTCCGCCCAAACAAATCGGGAAAAGCCACCACACACACTGTTTTAAGATAATACTGTTTTAAGTTTATTAACGTTATCTAGTTCTATTATCACTGCGGACGGCAGTTCGCGCTAGTGACGATGATTTGATGCCATCAGATCGTGTTATATACCGATCGAAAAGTTTAGTCCTAACTTACAAAATGGCGTACTGAAACTTTTGCCAACCCACCTGATTCATGAGATAAAGGGGTGTAAGTGGGAGGGAAAAAAATATAAATTTTTGCAGCTTTGGTAAATTTTTTTTTTTGCTTTAAATTTTAAAATTTTTATCAAGCAATTCGCGTCACAAGATGAAAGGAAAAGTCAGTTTTTTGTTTGTCTGTTTGCATCAAATCGCTAAAGAAGCTTTTCGAAAATCTAAAAATGTTTGTTCTACGACTTTTGGAAAAACCGCTCGTTTAGCGGGAAAACGCTAAATTGAAACACAACAGTCCAAACCATAGAAGCTACAGATATGTGCTATATGCCGCCGGAAAGATAATTTTAAGTACTTTTAGGCGTACCTCTAAACTATTTTTCTAAAGTACTCAGGTAACATTTTACAGGTGAAATAAGGTTTATTAGCTTACATTTTAGCTATTTTAGAAAAATTTACACATGTCGTCTTTATCAAATTCAATATGTTATAGTCAATAAAATTCCGCGTTTTTTGGTATATCCCACATATCTGTAAAAATTCATTTCGGAAAAAATATAATACCAAATAAGTGTTTATCACTGCGGACGGCAGTGACGAAAGCAGCACAAAGGGTGCGAAAGGCGACTAGCAATATTTACAGCTAATATGGAAAATTTGTTATGACTGTCCGATCAGATCGAGTTATACACCGATCGATAGGCTTAGTCCTAACTTACAAAATGGTTTAGTCCTAACTAAAAAAAATTTACATTCGGCACTGCGCAAAAATTAATTTTTATTTACAAAAAAGCTCACACTTTTTGTGCACAGTGCAGAATGTCAATTATTTTTTTAATAATTAATATTTTTATTTAAAATTTGTATGCGTATTATTTTAATTTCGTTTGTCACAAAATTGGATATCAGAAACTTTTGGGCTAGAATATGCATTCGTCACTAAAGTTTTACCTCGAATAGGGGGGTTTTTTTTTGTTTTGGTAATATTTTACCAGGGAATGCGGTTGGAGTTTTAGAACTACATTAGTTATTCGAATTCCGTTTAAATGATACAAAAATTTCCTTAACCCATTATGTTAGGTTAAGTTATGCCCGACGGCCCTGTCGGGGCCAGGTCATAGACCAATTAGGTCGTTAGTAATCTGGATGTGTGTTATGATGTTATGGCTTAAAATCTTGTAGGATTAACGTATTTTTTGCGAACGCAAGTAGCTTTCTTGGGGCCCTTCTAGCGGCATCCTCGAGTGATGCCAGCATCGGTGCTCCAAGATACATTAGTCTTGCCCGTGATAGAGCAGCGAAGTTGCAGATGAGTTGCTCTAGGGTCTCTAGAACCCCGGAATCTCCACACTTTTTGCAGCTCGTATTGTTGGTAATACCAATTTTGACGGCATGTGCCGCCGCAAGGCAGTGACCAGTAGTAGTTCTTTATTTAGAAAATTTACTGGCTTGGCAAATTACATACAATTACAGATTTAAATTACGAAGTGAGAACAGATATTACATTTAAAATTTGCATTACAGGTTGAAATCACTTACAATTACAGATTTAAATTATGAATTGAGAACAGATATTACATTTTAAATTTGTACAAGACCTAGTCAAAAACAAAAACAATTACTTTCAAAACATATTAAGCAAAGTCATTTAAAATTATCGTTCTGTATCTGAGTGCTTCAGAGATATAGGTGGCAAGCAGTGACCAGTAGTCCTTCCGAGGAAGACGCATGACATACTGACTAAGTTTTGCGGTGCGCTCCTTGCACATAATTTTAGATATCTTGCAGGTAGTTGTGTTCGGCCACCTGCTGTTGATCTTATTTCTCCTAATCGCTATGTGGCGTTCTCAGTGAAACCTTTTGGTCTTCTGTTACATTGGTGTTGTCTAGCCTGACGCCTTCCTTTGCAAGAGCATACACCATCTCATTTCCATCAATGCCCTGGTGGCTGGGAACCAGAAGATTCGCACTGACTTGGTCGTGCTTAATGAGTCTAGTGCTTCCCTGCTTGCCATACCATATTTGAATTTACGACTGACGCTTGCATGGATCTTATAGCCGCCGGTTCTAGTTCTGCTTACCGTAGGTGCGTAGAAAATGTTGTGTGTAGATGTTTCTAAGCCGGCCACCATGTTGCCAGCTGCAATCAATGGTTTCTGAACTAGTGCCACAGCGGCGGGCCCTTGCTCCAAGGCTATAAGCAGCTCCGCCGATGCCGTTCTGCTCTTATGCAGATTGATCTGCCGCACACTCAACATCTTGGGTGTCTGCTTCAAATGACGGGTTGACTACGATCGTCAGGTCACCGTCTTCTGCATCTTCTGAGTTGTAGTCTATCGCCAGACCCTCGGCTAATACAAGGATGGATTCCAGACCTAGGTCTTTCTCCACCTCTCCAGCTTTAAGGGTGTGCGCATTAGAGTCCTACGGGTGGCTACCGATGCCCTACGCCATCTTTCCGAATCTCGGGTATAGAATGTGCTCTGTTTCCTTGTTGATTTGGAGGATGACATTCCGGCCCCCCTCCTTGGGAAAGGGAGTACCGGAATGCAGCACCTTCCAATCAGCCGTTGGCACGTCGGGATTCTGTGTCCTCAGGAGCGTCTGCACCTGGTCCCTATCTAGGGTGGAGATAGGAAAGAGTACTTTCACCTTTAGTTTCGATGGGATTAGCTCCCTGTCAACCACCTCCAGCTTGGCCCCTCGCACATCTCTCCCAGCTATGAGACCTTCTGCGTCAGCCACCTGAGTGTCGGGTCATCGTTGCATTTCAAGAGCTTTACCCCGTTTAGCCATCCAGCGCTATCAAAAGTGGGCATGGGGGTACCGGGCTCTTTCGTTACCTTAGCGAAAAACAACTCCACCAGCTTTGTGTGCACCAAGGTCCATCGATTTGCTGGTATCTATCCGTTGCCTTCGCCCCCTTACTCGAGCGTCTCGTCTTGATTATTGACATCACGCTGTCGAGATCCGAGTCTACAGAGACTCTGGCATCTCGGCGAGTCAATTTCGCTCTAGCTGGTTGTTGTTGTTGTTGTGGCAGTAGCCGTACCGCTAACTTGGCCTGCTCCCGCCAAGTCAAAGGTTTTCTGACCGCTGTCGACACTCAGAGAGGATTTCTCCTCCCCGTGCCCGCCGGTGGTAGCAGTGACGCCTTCCACCAACGTTTGGACTGACATCCCAGCCCGCGCTGATTCTTTTATGGTTGTATCCATCATGTTGACTATAACCGTGGCTTTTATTGCCTGAAGGTTCCACTCTCTCATAGCGCTTAAGGCCTAACCGCCAGGCACACCTAGCCATGTCTCCGGCAAGATCTCCCGACTGAATTAGTCTGAGAGGCTCTAGCTAGCCACTTCGCTGCCCCGGGAGTGTCACTTGTTACCCGGTCGCCCGGATCAACGCAGTGCCCATTGCCCAGCCGGCACCTTCGTGGAGGATTCAGTTAGAGGATTTTTTCATAAAAAAATATAAGCAGAGATTTTCAAAAAAAAAGTTTTGCAGTTACTATTAGAATTGTTTGGAGAAACTTTTTGCATCAACCCATTTTTTGCTTAAGAGCGAAGAAAAAAGTCAAGACCACATCGCAAAAATTCTCAAATTTTAACGGGAACTTAATGGGTTGAGAAAATTGTTGTATCATTCAAATGATATTTTCCTTAATGCCAAAATGTACGTGTAGTAAGTTCAAATGAAGAGTTAATATTCCTCATACTTTTGTCAAAATACTTATGCCCGGTAGTGTATATTGTATCGAAAAAAAAAAATTTGGAAAAATTTAACATTCGACATGCGTAAATGAGAGGAGAAAAATCCGAATGGAATAAGAACTAATAATTTTAAGACATTGCTGGATTTTGAATAAAAATAAAGAATTTAGAATCATATCGAAGTGCTAATGCGCTTTATGACAAATTTTGTAATTTATTCATTGTAAAGTATTCAATCTAATATATTCTTTATTGGTTCAGTTATTTCTATGATTTGTAATGACACAGTTAAATTTAACTTTTTCAAACAAATTGATTGACTTAATGTATGGTCTATTCATGAAACGGGTATTGACATCAGGCGAGGTGGTGAACATCAACGTGTTAGTAAGTAAATACAATGGGAGGTGGAGGGGTGCAGCTAATCACCAGCACGACACTGACGATTGAAACTGATGCCATTTTGTACGTAATCGTGGGTATAGAGACGGGTACAAAAGCGTAGGCAGCTTTGTGCAAAGGTGGGGCCAAAAGATTTCCCAAATTTGCATAGTATATGGCAACCTCGTATTCATATAAATGTTTTTCAATTTGAAAACTCTCTTTCAGTGCTCACCCAACAAATATAGTTCTTAAACAAGCGGGAAAGCGTCTATATGATACCCGTTACTTACTTAAATATATTGAAAAGTACTTTAAAGAAAATACTTGTTTTGCTCTGAAAACTTTAATTCGCCATAACTGTCGTTCTACATGTCCGATCTTGATGCGATTCAGTGGGATAATAGATAATGCTAATAGATAACGGTAATAATCACAAAAAACGTATTATCTTAAAAACTGTGGGTGTGGTGGTTTTTCGCGATTTGCGGGGGCGGATGGGGGTGTGGATTAAATTTGAAACATACTTGATCTGCGTGAGGTATATATAAATCTGTGTGCCAAATTTGGTTACTCTATCTCTTTTAGTTTCTGAGATTTTTTTGTTCAGACTGTTTTTCGCTATTTGCGGGGGCGGAGGGGAGCGTGGCTAAAATTTGAAACAAACTTGATCTGCGTGGGGTATATAGAAGTCTTTTAGTGAAAGTTTGGTATCTCTATCTCTTATGGTCTCTGAGATCCTTTTGTTCATACAGACGGACAGACGGACATGGCTATATCGACTCGGCTATTGATGCTGATCAAGAATATATATACTTTATAGGGTCGGAGATGCCTCCTTCTCCCTGTTACATACATTCCAACGAACACAATATACCCTTATACTTATTTTTTATAAGTAACGGGTATAAAAAATATTGCTTAGTAATGTTTAAAAAAAAAAAGGTCTCACAACCCAAAAACTGAAAAGGCTATTGTAGATGTTCCTAAAACCGGAATTGGTTGTTTATAGACACCGTACTTAAAAAAAGTACAGGGGTCTATTGGGTTTGTTTTAACGAAAATATGCGTAACAGGCAGAAGGAGGCGTGGCAGACCCAATTAAGTACATATATTCTTGATCAGCATCAATAGCCAAGTCGATATAGCAATGTCCGTCTGTCCGTCTGTCTGTCTGTCTGTCCGTCTGTCTGTCTGTCTGTCTGTATGAACACCTAGATCTCAGAGACTATAAGAGCTAGAGACACCAAACTTGGTATGTAGGTTCCTCTATATTGCAAGCAGATTTAGTTTGTTTCAAAATTCGGCCACGCCCCCTTTACCGCCTAAAAATTGACTTAGAAAATTTCATATCCAAATTAAAAGAGCAATTTAAAAGCTAGAGATTCAAGAATTTGCATAGACTAAGAGAAAAGTGTTGAAAATTTCATTCCGATCGGACAGTAAATAGCCAAGATATTCAAATTATATTATAAGTTGTGCTGTTTCGGTGATGTCAATTATATTTGAGTAGCTTGATAACATGAAAATTGACCTAACATATATAACAAATTGGCGTCCGATCAGTCATGGGCTTCTGTGGCGTAGTGTGCTGAGTCGCAGCGCTCAGGATATGGTTGGTCAGCCGATCGTGAGTTCGAACCCTGGCAGAGATGTGTGTTTTTTAATTCAATAATTTTTCATTGACATTCAATATGTATTTATTAATGTTATGATCACAAATAATATTTTTTTGTTTTTTTGATAATTTTTTTTTGTCATGTATATTAACATTTTAAACACACATATATGTGTTTTATACATATGCATGTGTGTTCTTAACAAAATCTCGGAAACTAACATTTCGCTTGAAAAAATCAAGTCTATAAGATATGTATCTTAACCAAACTAACAGCATTTGCATGTGCACTCAGAAAAATATACCATACTAAAATTAGGTACGACCGTCCTTGAATTTATACCGTTTTGATCTTAAAATTTTAAGATTGCTGTGTACTAAAAATCTTAAATTAAGTATGAATCGATCTCAAATTTAAATGTCTGATTCTTCTTTACTATGGCAGCTGTCCGAAATAGTAGACCGATTTTAACCAAACTTAGTCAGAGTATATAAGACCACGGCAAATATATAATCCGTGAGTCTCGTTAATATGCCTCCAGAAATAACTGAGTTATTTGTACTAAACTAATTTAAGATTATTTTGTACTTAAAACAGTTTATTTTCAAGATCGAAAGAAAGTTAAAAATGAGAACGTTTCGAACTTAAATCAAGTACATTTTGGATTATTTCTTTTTCATTGTCGCACCTTAGAATTCTCAACTGGTTCTAGCGACGCAAATATGACGTTCGGCTTGGATCGCTAGTGAAATCAGCACCTATTTCGAAAGGTCGCTAATCAAGAAAATACACCATTATTAAATGGTATTTAACTTTGGTATTTTTCTTTTTTTTAGTATACATACTAGTGTATGTTTTAAAATTACAATTAATTGTTTATGAAAATTTTTTGTACTTAAAACAAGTACGTTTTGGGATAAATTTAAGATTTTTGTGTACTTAAAGTAGCATGTATCGAAACTTTACATACTTGAATTAATCTCAAAACGTACTTAGAGTATCCGGAAAAAATCTCATTTTAAGATTTCCGTACTTGCGAAAACCGAACTTGAATTAAGATTTTTGTACTCAGTTTTAGGAATTCCAAACTTACCCAGCTTTTGAGAACGTTTGTACTTGAAAATCGCCTGTTTAAGTACGGAAATCTTGATTTTTTTTCTGAGTGTGGGTAATTCTTTTAATTCATGACCGAGGTTGGTGCAAATCGACCACCTATATCATAGAGCGCCCATAGGAGTAATCGAGTATGAAAAACTTTCTTGTTGTATAAGATATCGTTACCAAACTTTTACCATAAGCATTTAAATTAGTCTTATATATTCTTAGTGAAGTTGGTTTAAATCGGACCACTATATCATATAGCTGTAATAGGACCGATCGGTTGAAAATCAGGTTTAAGTACACTCAGAAAAAAATGCCATCCTAGAATTAAGTACAACCGCACTTAAATTTATCCCGTTTTGTACTTAAAATTTTAAGATTCCTGTGTACTAAAAATCTTAAATTAAGTATGATTCGATCTTAATTTTAAATTTTTTACCGACAATAATGTGATTTAATAGTCCGATTTCAACCAAACTAAGTCAGACTTAGTTAGACCATGCCAAAAGCATAATCTGTGAGTTTGGTTGAGATATCTTTGAAATCAACAGAGTTTTGAGTACTAAACAACTATTTTCAAAATTTAAGATTGTTGTGTACTAAAATCTTAAATTGAGTATGAATCGATCTAAAATTTAGAATTTTCAAGATGGAAAGAAAGTTAAAAATGAGAACGTTTCGAACTAAAATCAAGTACATTTCGGAATATTTCTTTTGCATTGTCGAACCTTAGAATTCTCAACTGGTTCTAGCAACGCAAATATGACGTTAGGCTTGGTTCGCTGGTAAAATCAGCACCTATTTCGAAAGGTCGCTATCCAAAAAAATACACCATTATTAAATGGTATTTAATTTTGGTATTTTGCTTAATTTTAGTATATATACTAAAGTATGTTTTAAAATTACAATTAATTATTTATTAAAATTTTTTGTACTTGAAATAAGTATATTTTGGATTAAGTTCAAGATTGTTTTGTACTTATAGTAGTATGTTTTAAATTTTTACAGACTTGAATTAAGCCCAAAACGTACTTAAAGTATCCCGAAAAAATCTTATTTTAAGATTTCCGTACTTGCGAAAACCGAACTTGAATTAAGATTTTCGTACTCAGTTTTAGGAATTCCGAACTTACCCAGCTTTTGAGAACGTTTGTACTTGAAAATCGCCTGTTTAAGTACGGAAATCTTGATTTTTTTTCTGAGTGTATGAAAAACTTTTTTGTTTTATGAGATATCGTAACCAAACTGATATATTATGCATTTAAGTTAATCTTATATATACATATCGAAGTTGCTTCAAATCGGTCAATATCAATTAGCTGTTTGGAAAATATAACCTATAAACTGAATATAGACATTTTTGTATCTGTCGAAAATCACTTTTTAGTACGAAAAACTTTTTGGTATTATGAGATATCTCAACCAAACTGATAAAATATGCATTTAACTTAGTTTTATATATTAGAAAATTAGGTCTTAGTATGAAAAACTTTTTTTTTCCGGAGATATTCCAACCAAATTCATAGAATATGCATTTAAATTAGTTTTATACATCCTGATCGAAGTTGGACTGATCATGGGACTGATCGGTCCAATATTAAGTCATAGTATGAAAAACTTTTTTGTTTTATGAGATATCGTAGCCAAACTAATAGAATATGCATTTAAATTAAACTTTTAGATCCTGACTGAATTGGTTCAAATCGGACCACTACATTATATAGCTGTCATAGGACCAATCGGGCGAAAATCAAGTCTTAGTATGAAAAACTTTATTTTCCATTGTAAGTACGGGGTCTCCGACAGTCAAATATGCTGGACTGAGCATAGTAGGAGCGAAGTAAAATTGTTACGTTTGCCCTTTTTCCTCGCTGAAAATTAGCTGATATGTTATATACAGAATTTTTGTATTTTTGTTATCGATATACGTATTTAATCGAGCCTTTTATTTTATTGAGCCCTGTAAAGCCAAATCAGCTGTTCATAAACAAAACAAAATGACAGAAACTAATTTAACCAGATAAAACGAAGGAAGGCGCTATATTAATTATGTTTTTTATTTGTATTTATGTAATTTCATAATTATGCATGCTTATTGGATATAATCAATAGTTATCATTGAAAGGATGTTTTATCTTATTTTTATTTATTAAAAAAATTATTTCGAATGTATTGATTTTTCATTTTGAGTTATTTTTATTGGTTTTTGTTGTTTTTAAATTTGATTTTTTATTTATTTTTTTTACTTTGTTTTTTTGTCCTATTAATTTATGTTGTATTAAATTTTTGTTTTATTCATTGCTGTTCTTAGTGGTGTTCGAACCGGGGACCCCGAACTGAAAAGTTCTGTTTATTGGTGATTCTTACCATTGAGCCACGGAAGGTGAAATTTTCTTCCCAACAATAATGTACCAACTGGTTCAAATTTTATGTTTCGAAAAAACAGCGGCCAGTTGATGCCGTTAGAATTATTACAAGACTGACAATCAAACGTCAAAAAATTACAACCACATAAAGTAAACGTAAGGGAAAATCAAGAATAGGGAATTTCAGTTCTTTAGGGCAGGGACCACTGTGGACTGGTAATGTCGTAAACTTTAAAATTTTATCGTCACAGGATGTACAGGGTAATCTTAATGCATGCGATAGTTTGATACATACGATAATTCATTCGATTAATTCTTAAGTCATTTTTCGCACAGCTTTTTATTGATTGCAGTAACAATTTTTTTTTAGATCGATACCCAAAAATGTGTACGCCATTTTGAACATCTTTATGTCCGAAACTATAAGAGTTATTGCCTATTTCCACGACAGCACATTCGGCACATTCGACGCCATTTTCATCATCCGGCCCGAATGTGGACTTCATTTCAGTACAAAATACGAATGATCTTTTTGGCTCATCCAAAATGAATGTGCCGATTTTTTGCCAGTATTTTCAGTATTTCTTTATCGAACACCCGATGCAGCCCTTCTCTCCCTCACTACCCTTCTCCACCCGTAGCAAGCAGTGTGGGGGGAGCACCCTTGTTGATATTAAAGATGGATTTTTGACCGATCGTTCATATTCTGTAAGATTCGTTAAAATATCTAATAAAAACTCAATAAATTTTTATACAAAATGACAAGGAAGTCATCAAAATGGACGAAGACATCCCTACACAGAAAAAACAAGTGGGAAAGGTTATAGTCGAGATCCCGACCATAGGATACCCGTTACTTATTTCAATACATTAGCGATTCAATCCTAATGTCATACTTGCGTTGCCAGAACTACTTGAGAATTTTAAGCATTCTAATAAGGTTTAACAACACAAAAACTATTGCACTATTGGGGGCACCTGTTGATTCAACAACTCAGGCACGCAATAACTGCTGTTCTAATTGTCCGATCTTGTTGCGATTCAGTGGGATAATAGATAATAATAACAGATATCGGTTATTACCAAAAAATGCGTATTATATGAAAAATTGTGGGTGAGGTGGTTTTTCGCGATTTGCGGGGGCGGAGGGGGCGTGGCTTAAACTTGAAACAAACTTGATCTGCGTGACGTGTATGGAAATTTGGTTACTCTATCTCTTATAGTCTCTGAGATCCGTGTGTTTATACAGACGGACGACCGGTTTCTCACGAATTGCGGGCGTGGAAGGAGGCGGGTCAATAATTTAAAGCAAACTTGACTTGCTCCAACGCCTTTGTGATCTGCGTGTGAAAGTTTGGTTACTCTTTCTTTTATGGTCTCTGAGATCTAGGCGCTCACACAGACGGACAGACGGACGGACATGGCTATATCGACTCGGCTGTTGATGCTGATCAAGAATATATATACTTTATGTGGTCGGAGATGCCTCCTTCTGCCTGTTAGGCACATTCCAACGAACACAATATACCCTATTACTTATTTTTTATAAGTAACGGGTATAAAATCATACTCCAAACGGAGACCAATTTATGAAAAATTTAGAGATAAGAATTAGTTGTCGGTCTTAACTAGTTTTTTAAATTGACTTTTAAAAATTATCACTTTTTTCAAGTTTCTTAGAAGATTCAATAAAAAATTAATTTTGAATTAATTTTTAAAATCAATTAAAAAGAGAAAACAGAACTTATGCTTATCTGCAAATTCATCTTAAATCGCCCCGAAATTGGGGTTTTAATTTTTGTTGGATTTAGAGGTAGGCCCTCCGCTAACAGACAATCACTAATATATAAGATACGTATAAATTGTTTTTAAAAAGTGGAAGCTTGATATGGGTTTCTTTGACAATTCCTCTTAGAATTCATCGTAGCTTACGAATTTCATAACCGCTTGATGCATTTTTTTTACTTCATATAAATATCTAATATATATATATGTATAATAATTCTATTACTTAGTTATTCTTTATCTATAATAAGTGAGTTTTTCAAATTTCCGTCCCATTTGAAAAGAGTTCAATGTACCGTCACGCTATGTCATAAGTCGCTAAGTTTTGAACAATGGGCAACGAGTTGAGGGCGCTCCCTCTCCGCTTCTCCGGTCAGCTTATAAATAAATGCACAATTATTTATTATGTGGTTGTAAACGTGAAGTGAATCAAGCCGATATACCGATATAGAATTTTCGTTGCGGTATATAGCACTTTTATCGGAGAACATGCTCAAATCATTTTATATAAGCCCGCATATGTCGCTTTATATAAGTTGGTATTGGTAATGATGATGGAGAGAAGTGAATGAGATGAAGGAGGTGGTGGTGGGAGGTGGGAAAGTACAGCCAGCGACGAGTTGCCAACTAATTCAAAGGTCACTGCAATTTAATTAAAAACTAATTTGTACACGCACTAGACGCATATTTCCGTAAAAGTTCCCGTGGAAAGACAACTGCACCGGCTAAATTTGTTACTAATGCTAATGCAGACAGACTTGAGTTTTAGTAACAGGTGGAGTTGCGTGGAGCTGCGATGCAGGCCACCGTCACCAGCATTTGTGTCCGGTGATGTCCAAATTGCACATATATGTTGTGTATGCTCTGCACAGGTTCAAGGTTCAAAAACTAAAAGCTCATTTGCAGTTACTTCCGCTGCTAAATGAAAATGCATTTCCTGGTTGGAAAAGCGTTTAAGCCATTTCAATAATGGAATGAGAACAAACATTGCCTTTGCATGATTTCTTCATTCCAGCTCCCATTGATTTGCGATTGCATCACACGGTGTCTGTGCAATTTTTTATGTTTAATATTGTGACATTTTTAAATGATTTACTGTGATTAGAAGATAGAGGATAAAGAATGAAATTTAAAGTCTGACTTCTGTTGCTACAGATCCCTGTTATAACTACTTCCTTTCTACATCCGCATTCGCATCAGGCATCGGCACAAGTCACCAAATGTTACACTAGTAGCCGATTCCAATGCATCGTTAGCTCGTGCACTGCAATTCGGTAAGTTGAGACGGAGATGTAGACGGCGAAAGAAATGCAGGCACAGACACAGGCCGCAGAACGGGCCGCAAAATGCGTTGCGTTCGCATCTGCTGGCCGGTTCTCAGCTTAAAGTCAACTGAAACAAGTAAGAAGCTCTCGAGAGTGACTACTCAATACCCTGCGTTCAGGTGCTTAACAGAGGAGCAGATTATATGGCCCCGTGTTGGCTTACTTGAATGCGGTAAAAAAGTTGACAAATGGATTGGTTTCTGCTGCCTTTTTTTTTTGTTTCTTAGCTAATAAAATAGTAAAATAATAAAATAAGCTAAACAAGTCCTGGTTTGGTTTCGGTACGTCCCGAAACAACATTTTCTGTAGAAAAATCTAAATTGGGCTTGTCCCTTAGCTTCCGGTATCAGAAATAGTATAACCACACAATTTTTGAAAATGTATGCTTGTACATGTTGAAAAACATAAATATATTAACAGATATGTAATCGTAAGCATGCATTTAATCAAATAAATCAACAAATAATATTTGAAAAAATGTATCGAAACCGTACCGGTTCTTGAAAAACAATTTATTTCAGTTTTGGTTCCGGTACTCCGGTATATTAAAAGGAATTTTTTGTTTAAAACATTTCAAAACTTTTGAAAAAGTCACTCTCTTATAGTATCTTTGAAAAATATACCAAAAGCCATTAATAATGATAATCTATGCACATTCACAATGATGTAAAAATTTAAGATTTTATATTAATGAAATTAATAAAGCTCATAAAAAAAATGAAAACAATTGTTCAGGAAAGTGAGAAGGAACATTTTTCTGATGTGAGCAGAGAGCCTTAAAATAGGCGTTGACTGTTATTTGCAACCATCTCAGAGATGCAATTAAGTGCTTAGAATAAGTCCAAATAAAAAGCAAATAATTGTTTGTTAAAATTCAAAGGGATCGCTTTAGCTGTGTTACTCTCAACAGTAAAAAGGGTGCAGGGTGGCCAGAACAGTCAGAAGTAGGAGCATGTGGTTGGTTTTCCAACGAGCTTGGCGCCTGTTGCCCAAACGGACGGTGGCCAAGCCTTGAGGCCTGTGGCATCTAGCCATTTAGAGTGAGAAATTGACCATTAAAACAGACAGCTACACATGTTGACAAATGCAGCGCGTGTAGGGGTGTGTGTAGAGGTTAGGGGTGTGTGTATGTCTGGTTGTTAATTTGTACTGAACCGAACATTGGCCACAAGTCTACTGCGATGTGCGACTTTGGTTCTTTGTCATTAGAATACATACGAGCACTTGTACTATGTATGACCCTTGCTCTACATTCTTAGACGACTATGTACCCCATATGTCCACACATTTATTTTGTTCTTTGCTGTTGCGTCTCTATTGAGGACACAAGCGCCGGTGGACAGTGGGAATCGACTAGAGGACAAAGGTCCCTGGACCTCTGACTTTTCCTTCTATACTCGGTATCAAGTGTAGCAATTCTCATTGCGATAATCAAATTGTAGGTTTCTCGCATGTGTCTGCTATGGGTTAGACTGACTATGCAATTGGACGATGGGTGCAGTCCACATCCGGTGAGTCGCAATTTGACTGCACTGCATCGGCTGCTTGGCAATGGCTATTCTCCCCAGGGTAACAGTGCGATTTCAGAATGCATCTATTATGTGCGCCAATAAATAGAGGTAGTTAAGAACCTTGCGGTTTTCAGCATGCTTTTCAATTTGAAAAACGTCTATAGACATTTGGTTAGTTGGCAAAGTGAGACACTCTCTTATCCTAATAAGCATACGAGGTTATACTATTCGAGCTCGGTTTAAGTTTTCTCAGCGAAATACCTGACCAATCTATCAGTTTATCGTGAAATTTTACTTGACTTTGACTTGTTTCTGATTATAATTGTCAATATTCGGAACTTGTTTTATTTGTTTTTTTTTTCCTATTTGTAACAAAAACGTCATCGACAGTCCCCGCATGATTCATTCACATGTTGCCAACGGGTTTAAAATGCTGGCAATGTGATTAATATTTTTCGACATGTCAACATATTGTATTAGGAATTTTTAAAATTAATTTTTTGTTATTTGATTTCTACCGCTACATGACAAAGTACATCAATTCATATTTAAGATACTAAATTACACTTGAAATGAGAAAATATTAAATAAAATTGTACATTATTATAAAATTAATCTGTACGAGTCTTATTTATCACAAAAAAAACCTCTACACGAGGTAAAAGTCTAGTGACGAAATCATATTCCAAAATTTCTGATATCCCATATTGTGACGAACGAAATTAAGTTTAATATAAAAATATTAAAATATAAAAAAACAACACCTGAAAATTGGAATTTGGCACTGCGCAAAAAGTAATTTTTATGTACAAAAAAGCTCACCCTTTTTGCACACAGTGCAGAATTCCAATTTTAAGGTATTGTTTTGTATTGGTATAGGTATTGTAATTGTAGGCTCTGAATACGTCCAGAGTTCTGTGTTTAAAACACATCGAATAGCAAAAACAAGTCTCGTGCTCTTGATATTTTATTGATATGAAATATAAAATATAAAAAATGTCCGAGACTTTATTTTTCAAATATATTTCTGGTGACACAAAAATCAGTTGATATAAATGCATTTCAAATTAATGCAACTTTGGCATATTTGATATAAAAAAATAAAATTATTATTTCACCAGTACATTTTAACCTGAGTACTTTAGAACAAAAATTTACAGGTACGCCTAAAAACTTTAAAAATACCTTTTCAACGATTTATAGTACGTATCTGTAGTTTTTACGGTTTGGAAACTTCGGGGGTCAAATTTAGTAGGAAAGAGCGTTTTCCCGCTAAACTAGCGGGAAATTCAAAAAGTCGTAGAACAAATATTTCTAGATTTTTGAAGCGAAATAATTACCCATCATTACATCTAAGGTTTTTTAGCGCTTTGATACAAATAGACAAACAGACAAACGGACTTTTCATCTCATTTTAAGAAGTCCACTCAGAATTTCAAATTAAATTATCTTTTAAGCCAGTTATCGGATTTGGGTGATCAAGGTATCCTTATTTCATGATCCAGATGGGTTAGTATAAGCATTACAAGTTTTTTTTAGTACGCCATTTTGTAAAATAGGTTTAAAGTTTAAACCTTTCGATCGGTATATAGCTCGATCTGATCGGACAGTCGTAGCAAATTTTCCAAATTAGATGTATATATTGCTAGTCGCCTTTCGCACCCATACATTCGTTTGCCGCTTAATGGCAAGGGCGCGCGGGTTACAAGCGAAAATCTATAAATAGAACAAACGGTTTATCACTGTTGTCTGCTGTCGGCTTGCGTCTTCGGTTATTGAGTATTTCGTTGACGTCGTTTTCTCGACTATTGAATTTGTCAAGTTGCAGTTTTTTAATTTCCATCCTTTCATACTCTAAAATTTTTAGAATTGTATGACACTTTGCAAACAAGTTTGCCAACCCAACTACCAAAAATCTACAGAATTGTTATTAATTATTAATTTAAAATCTCTTATGGCCTAATTCATATTTTTATACCCTGAGCTCATTGCAAATGGTAGAAAGAGGGTACATACATTTGGCAGAATGTATGTAACAGGCAGAAGGGGGCGTGGCAGACCCCAAAAAGTACATACATTCTTGATCAGGATCAACAGCCGAGTCGATTGAGCCATGTCCGTCTGTCTGTCCGTCTGTTTGAACGCGTCGATCTCAGAAACCATAAGAGCTAGAGACTTCAAACTTGGTATGTAGGTTTCTGGATACCGTACGCAGATCAAGTTTGTTATTTTTGTTATTTTTGGATCGGACAACTATATCATATAGCTGCCATAGGAACGATACATCGAAAATTCAGTTTTAGTATGAAAAGCTTCTTTGATTTTTGATATATCTCAACTAATCTCACACGATACACATTTGGGGTGGTATTATACATCCTGACCAAATTTGGTCCAAGTCAGCCCACTATATCATATAGCTGTCATAGAGACGCTCTATCGAAAATTAAGTTTTAGTATGAAAAAGTTTTTTGAGATATCGTAACCAAACTGATAGAATATGCATCTGAGCTGGTATTATATATCCTGACCCAATTTGGTTCAAATCAGTCCACTATATCATATAGCTACAATAGAGACGCTCAATCGAAAATTAGGTCTTAGTATGAAAAAGTATTTTGCTTTTTGAGATATCTTAACCAAACTGATAGAATATGCATTTATGTTAGTTTTGTACATTCTGACCAGATTTGGTTCAAATCGGTTCCATATATCATATAGCTGCCACAGGAACAATTGGTCGAAAATCAACTTTTATCACTGCGAACGGCAGTTCGCTCTAGTGACGAAAGCAGCAAGAAGGGTGCGAAAGGCGACTAGATATATATACAGCTAATTTGGAAAATTTGCTACGACTGTCCGATCAGATCGAGTTATATACCGATCGAAAGGTTGAGTCCTAACTTACAAAATGGCATACTAAAACTTTTTGTAACTCACCTGGTTCATGAGATACGGGGGTGTAAGTGGGAGGGGAAAAATTTAAACGATCGCAGCTAATGGGGCCGTTGGGGCCTTTTTGAAAAATTTTTTATTTTTAAAAAATTCTAATCAAAAATACGCGTCGATTGATACCCCGATCACCCAAATCCGATAACTGGTTCGAAAGATAATAAAATTTAAAATTTTTAGTGGACTTCTCAAAATGAGATGAAAAGTCAGTTTGTTTGTCGGTTCGTTTGCGCGTATCAAAGCGCTAAAATAGCTTAGATGTAATGATGAGGATTTGTTTCTTTTCAAAAATATAGAAATGTTTGTTCTACGACTTTTTGAATTTCCCGCTAGTTTAGCGGGAAAACGCTATTTCCCGCTAAAATTGAAACCCCAATAGTTTGCACACCATAGAAGCTACAGATATGTCCTATATATCATTGGAAAGGTGAGTTTAAGGGCTTTTTGACGTACCTTCAAACTTTTTTTCTAAAGTACTCAGGTAACACTTTACAGGTGAAATAAGGTTTTTTAGCTTATATTTTGGCGATTTCTGACAAAACGGCTCTAACGATTTTTATTAAATTTATGTATGTTTTAGTACGTTTTTTATTCTGCGTTTTTTGGTATATAACACATCAATTTTGGTTAAGGGGTTTGGAAGATATTGCCTGTTAACTGAATATATATATTTTTCCATCGGTCGAATATCACGTTTTAGTTCGAAAATCACGTTTTAGTACTAAAAACTTTTTGGTTTTATGAGATATCTCAACCAAACTGATAAAATACGCATTTTACATTGTTTTATATATCCTGACCAAAGTTGGTTCAAATCGGACCACTATATCATATAGCTGTCATAGGACCGATCGGATCAGAATTAGGTTTTAGTATGAAAAACTTTTTTGTTTTACGAGATATTTTAACCAAATTGATAGAATATGCATTTAAGTTAGTTTTATACATCCTGACCGAAATTGGTTCATATCGGACTGCTATATCATATAGCTGTCATAGGACCGATCTGGTCAAAATAAGGTTTTAGTATGAACAACTTTTTTGATTTATGAGATATTTTAACCAAATTGATAGAATATGCATTTAAGTTAGTTTTATACATCCTGACCGAAATTGGTTCATATCGGACCGCTATATCATATAGCTGTCATAGGACCGATCTGGTGAAAATTAGGTTTTAGTATGAAAAACTTTTTTGATTTATGAGATATTTTAACCAAATTAATAGAATATGCATTATATGATTAAGTTAGTTTTATACATCCTGACCGAAATTGGTAACCGGTAATCAAACCACTATATCATATAGCTAAAATAGGACCGATCGGGCGAAAAGTCTTAGTATGAAAAGTAGACAGTAGTAACGCGAGCGAAGCAAACAGGGGCGGAGTCTCTTAGCTATATTTTTTACTATCTCCCTGCATTTATGATAAAGTAAAAATGTCAAAAGCAAAAGCATTTGCAAAAATTTCTGATATCTCACAAAAAAAACCTCTACACGAGGTAAAAGTCTAGTGACGAAAGCAATTTTTAGATCCAAAATTTCTGATATCCAATTGTGTGACGAGCTAAATTCAGTTTATTATAAAAACTTTAAATAAAAATAAAAATTATTAAAAAAAAAAAAAAACACGAAAATTGGTATTCGGCACTGTGCAAAAAGTAATTTTTATGTACAAAGAAGCTCTCCCTTTTTAAGCACAGTGCACAATGCCAATTTTCGTGTTTTTTTTTTTTTTTTAATAATTTTTATTTTTATTTAAAGTTTTTATAATAAACTGAATTTAGCTCGTCACACAATTGGATATCAGAAATTTTGGATCTAAAAATTGCTTTCGTCACTAGACTTTTACCTCGTGTAGAGGTTTTTTTTGTGAGATAAAAGAGTACCTGGGCTCAGGGTATCATACTGTCGACTGTAGCCGCACCTCATCGCTAGCGAAGCGACCAGGTGGCGGAGCCCCCTTGTTATAGTTGATAACAATACGATTGTAGCAGGAATATAGATTAAGATATCAATTAAATATAACTATCGCTTATTTACATCTCGCTGTTATATGTACACAGCAGCTCGATGTAAATATATAACATACACTGTAAATAACATAACATACTCTTTTAGTGATTATAACATACTCTGTAAATAAATAGAAGAAGAAGATAGGCTAAGCAGGCATTCTGTATTCGGCAATTAAATAAAACAGTTCTTGGTTTACCCAAGGGTGGCAGCAAAGCCGCCATGGCAGCACGCCTAAATGCGGTGTCAGACGAAGTGCGAGAAGAAGCTCCACCTCATGAGGATTCAGATGACGACAAGAGCAACGATCAGGCGAATTACGAAAAATCAGCCGTAGCCGAAATCGAACATGTTAAGATGACCAACAAAAACGACGCGGACGGCGCCAAAGCTTTCGTTTTATTGGAAGATGAAGAGACAAACGACGAAAAAACATCGAAAAAAAAAAAAACGACTCACGCATAACGAAGCGTTTGCGCTGTACTTCGATGACAAGCTGCTACTGGCAACACATATAAACATTGAAAATGACGAATTGGTCGATGGCATAATCGAGGGTCTCCCAGATGAAAACTTGCGTAGACAAGCACACATGCAGTGCATCACAGTTCGTTATCATCTACTTCACGCTATGGGAAAAGTCACGTTGTCCAAGAAGCTTAAAACTTCTGATGGGGATGAAAAACCAGAGAAGACGGCTACTACAGGACGTTGCTTTAACTGTAACTCATTGAGTCATTTCGCGGACTGACGAAAGTAAAGTTGAATTATCAAGTGGCAAGGCACTCGTTCGTAAGTAAGACGTTCTCCAATCTCGGAATACAATCCAAAGTACACGACAAAAACCATTAAACACAGAGGATCATGCGTAATTGTATGGGCTTGTTTTTCGTGGTATGGTGTAGGTCCAATACGTTGGGTGAAAACCATAATGAACCAATACGTTTACGTGGATATTTTGGAAAAAGTAATGCTGCCCTACGCAGAATATGAGATGCCACTAATTTGGGTCTTCTAGCAAGATAATGACCCAAAGCATACCAGCAAGAAATTGCGGGAGTGTTTCGAGAAAAATTCGGTTAACGTTATGGAGTGACCTGCTCAGTCACCAGACCTCAACCCTATCGATAATTTGTGGGCCGATGTCAAAAAGGAAGTTGCTACTGCTAAGCCAACTAATAACAACTCACTTTGGGTAATTATTTAGGAGTCCTGGAGCCATATTCCTATACAACGATGTCAGAATTTGGTGGAGTCGATGAAAAGGCGTTGCAAAGGGGTTATTGACAGTAATGACAGCGCAACTAAGTATTAAATTTATAGAATATAATTAGCTTTAATACATACATATCTTTCAGCAATGAATTTTTTATGTATTTCTTATTTTTCATTGTTTAAAAGCATAGTTGAATAGTGGTGCTATTATTTTTTTCGTACCTTTTTATTTTTATTTTTTGTACCTTCTCTCAAATACGTTGGAAACGTTAAATATATTTACGAATTTTTCCCTGTTTTATTACATTAAGCCTTTCTACTTATTAAAAAGTAATAATTGGATCCTTAAACTTACAAACATGACTATAGCGCGTTTGGAAAGATTGTTCGTAGGAGTGGGAGCCCGATAAGTTTCATCAAAATATCGCGTTTAAAAAATGAAGTCAATAATTTTGAAAAGTATAACTTGAATTTAAAATTTGGAAATATGAAAATTACCCATATTTTGGTTTAAATAAAAGTAAATTAACATTTTTAGGAAAATCATCAAGTTCTATTATTTTAGACAACAAAGAATATAATTTTGAACTATTTGTAGTAGCAAACGAGTCAATATGAGGCAATATTGGGTAGAGATTTTATGAAACTCTGTAACTTTAAAATTATAAGAGAAATTGATTGTAATGTTTCGCGAATGGTTATACAAACGAGTGTCTAGAAAATGAGTATTCAGAAAACGATTGTATTAGTTTAAATGAGTGTCAAGCAAATGAGTGTTCAGAATACGATTATTCTAATTCAAATGAGTGTCTAACAAAAGAGTGTTCGAAAAATGATCGTATCAAGTCTAAGAAGTCTTTAATTAATGAACAGTTGACGGTCGCCACCACAGTTTAAAAGAATGAAAGTTTGGAATGCGTCACTAATACTAGCACTAGTATCTATGACGACATAAAGAAAAATGTTACTGTTTTGCCGATAGAATATCCAGATATCAAAGAGAAATACAATATTAATATAGAAACAAGTCGTAGTAACAAGATCATCGATAAGCTTAGATACATTTTTGAAAAATTTTATGTGAGACCAAAACGACCTACATTACCTGAGATAAAATGGGAAATAAAACTGAACTTTGAGCATGAAAATTCATTTCATTGTCCACATCGGAGGTTAGCATACATTGCGAAAATACAGGTGCAGAAATTATTATGTAAAAAAAAAAGGTTACATAAGACCAAACTAATCCTAGTATGTTTTACCTATTGTCCTGGTAAAAAAGAAGTCTGGTGAACTTTGAATGTGTGTTGACTACCGTACGCTCAATAAAGGGATGCTAAAAGACAATTACCCGACTTCTTTAATAGACGACCTTATAGATAGATTTTCGGAGAAGATCCTATTCTCCAAGTTAGATTTGAAAAACGGATTCTTTCATGTATTTATGCATAATGATTCCATTAAGTACACTTAGTTTACAACTTTAATGGGACAGTCCGAGTGGTTGAGAATGCCTTTCGGACTACGTAACGCTCTTGCAGTTTTTCAAAGATTTGTAAATAAAATATTTGCTTACATGATAAAGAAGATAAAGTTATAGTATACATGGACGATCTAAACGATATAAAACTAATGATAGCAACAAAGGATTGTGAAAGTCATTTGGAAGTATTACAGGAAGTTTTCAAAAGACTGGTAGCAAATAAACTTGAACTAAGACTAGATAAATGCGAGTTTCTACAGTCAGAGATATCTAGGATATTTAATATCAGGAAATGGAATGAAACCAGATGAAAAAGGACTTCAAGCGGTTAAAGAGTTTCCGATTCAAAAAAGACATGAAGTACAAAGCTTTTTGTGATTATGTTCGTATTTTAGGCGGCTTGTAAAAGACTTTTCAACGAAGGCAAAACCACTTTATGACTACAAAAGACAAAAAATTTACATTTGGAAAAGTCGAGTTAGAAAGCTTTGAAGCATTGAAGATCAACTTATTAGAAGTACCCATACTAGCACTTTACAGTCCTTTTGACCCAACAGAACTCCATTGTGATGCAAGCGCATTAGACTTCGGATCGATTTTGATGCAATGAAAAATTTATGGTAAACTTCATTCTGTGTTTTATTTATCTTAAAGAACATCGGAAGAGGAGGCGAAGTATCATAGCTTCAAATTAGAAACATTGGCCATTATATACGCACTTCAACGCTTTAGAATATATCTTCAAGGCATACATTTTAAAATTGTCACAGATTGCAGCGCATTAACTATGACCTTAAATAAGAATGAGTTAAGCCTCAGAATAGCTCGTTGGGCATTAGAGTTACTAAACTACGAATATACATGAGAGCAGGGACCATAACTGTTATGAGGAATATCCAAAAAAATCAATTTTAATGATTATTTTAAGACTTTTAGTTTATAAATTTAAATTAATCGTTACTTTAATTTAAAAAAAATAAAAATTAAAATTAATCATTATTTTTTATTTTTATTTTATAAGTCTTTTGTAAGTCTTTCAAGTCTTTTTTGATGAATAAAATAAAAGTCTGTAAAGACTTTTATACCTGATTTTAAAATTTTAAAAGTCTCAAAAGACTTTTATTTTTGAGGAATAAAATAAAAGTCTTTAAAGACTTTTATTATATGAAAACTTTTGAAAAAAAGTCTTTGTGAATATCTCCGCTTATAATCAAGATAAAAATAACACTCTTGGTTCTGAAGACAAAAAATAATAATAGTATTTGAACTCATGTTTACAAATTACTTATCCCCCAGTGCTATTACTCCTATGGTTAATTACATATTGTTACTCATAACAAAATGAACATATTTTTAAACAAACCTTAGTAAATTAGTTAGCTAATTGCTTTGTGACTTAAACGGTGCTGATAACTAACTTACGCCTTCTACCGCCAATATCCCACTTTGAAATGTCTTTTTTGGAGATTATGATTCTTGCAACAACAAAAATAAGAATTGACCCCGCTGTGCGCCGAAAAAAAACGTAGTTAGTCGGTAGTGGATAAATTGAATTAAAAGTCGTAGGATTTACTGGTGTTAGAATTCTGAAAATTTTATCTTGTGTATAAGCGGAGATATTGACAAAGACTTTTATTCAAAAGTTTTCAAATCGTAAAAGTCTTTAAAGACTTTTATTTTATTTATCAAAATAAAAGTCTTCAAAGTCTTTAAAGACTTTTATTCAAAAAAATTACAAAGACTCTTATAAAAGATTATTAAAATAAAAATCAAAAATAATAATTATTTGAATTTTTTTAATCACAAATAATTATTAAATATGATTTATAAAATCAAGTCTTTAAATAACCATTAATATTGATTTTTTTCTTTTATAAATCAAATAAAAGTTTATTCGTTGTTTGCAGAGATATTGAAATAACAAAAATTTTGGTACATTCAAATCAAAAATTGAACTTCTCCTTATGGTTGATTTTTTATGATGCTATTTTGAACAATAATCATTATTTTCAGTCCCTGCATGAGAGCATAGATCAGGAAACAGGATGCAACACGTAGATGCTCTAAGTAGAAATACACAGATACTGACGATCGACACGAACACTTTTGAAGAAAATTTAATAATTGGTCAAAACAGAGATATTAAGCTTAAACAATTAAAAGAAATATTACAGAAAACAGTGCATAAACATTATAAAATGAGAAATGGGGTAATATATAAAAAAAAAGACAATGAAACACTTTTGTTTTGCGTTCACGAAGAAATGGAGAGTCATGTGCTATATAAATACCATAACGAGTTAGGACATGTCGGTATAGATAAAATGGTAGACTTGATAACAAAGAGTTATTGGTTTAATAATATTAGAGCAAAAGCCAAATTGCACATAAAAAATTGTCTAAAATGTATTGCCTATTCAGCAAAACACGGAAAAGAGGAAGGATTTTTGAAAAATATACTAAAAAAAGAAGAAGCGTTCCAAGTAATACATATTTAGCATTTTGGACCGGTAGACAAAAGTCGATCAAACAACCATATATAATTTGTCAGACTCTATACCACAAAGACAACAAAAACGAAGGAAGCAATTACGGCACTCAAAGACTATTTTCGAGCATACAGCAGACCCAAGTGTCTGATTTCGGACAGAGGAAGTTGCTTTACATCAAAGGAATTTGAAGATTTTCTAGAACAAATCGAAGTGAAGTACATTAAAATCGCTACAGGATCACCTCAAGCAAATGGCCAAGTAGAAAGGGTGAACAGAAGTCTAGGACCAATGATTGCAAAACTAGTACATTGGGATGTAGGAGTAGAAACAGTATAATATACGTTAAGCAACACAACTCAAAGAGCTATAAATCAACACCCGAGCAAGATGTTGTTCGGAGTATGACAAAAAGGAACGATTTCGGACAGTTTACAAGAAAGCCTCAGAGATTTACAGGAAATTCAAATCACTAGAGATTTAGAAAAAATTATATCAGATGCAAACTCTTATCAAATAAAGTTACAGGACTATATTAAACAAGCAGTTGATGCAAAGCGACAAGCGCCACATTGTTATCAAGAAAATGATCTAGTTATGGTAAAAAATTTTGACACTCATAATGGAATATCGAAAAAACTAATACCTTAATTCAAAGCTCCATATAAAATATCCAAAGTGTTAAGAAACGATAGATACGTACTAGAAGATGTTGAGGGTTTTCAGCAATCAAGAATTCCGAATAAGGGAGCTTGGGCAGTTGCTAATATGAAGCCTTGGTTAAAAAACAATACGGACATGGCAAACATTAATACCTGATACGTAAATATATTTATATTATCCAATAAGTAAAATTACTACATATGTGCAATTAAAATTAAAATATCTATTGAGGAGTTCTGGAGACCTCCGGTCAAGATGGCCAAATTGTAGCAGGAATATAGATTAAAACAGTGGTCGGCACCAACACATTCATATGTTTGATGACGCTAGTGTGCGAATTAACAGAACGTTAACAGACATCAAGCATCTGACGTTTGCTGCCGATTAATTTTGCCTCGTCTCTACAGCCGCATTACAGCGTAACAGCCCTATAACAGCGACACGACAGCGACTTAACAGCAAAATGTCGGAGCAGCGACGCCACACTAACGTTTACGCTGTACGTGTGTAGGCAGCGCTGCGGCAGAGCAAAGGACTATGCGCGGCGCATAGGCTGTGTCGAACACTGGATTAAAATATCGATTAAATATAATTATCGCTTATTTACATCTCGCTGTTATATGTACACAGCAGCTCAATGAAAATATATAACATACACGTAAATAACATAACATACTCTATTAGTGATTATAACATACTCTGTAAATAAATAGAAGAAGAAGATAGGTTAAGTAGGCATTCTGTATTCGGCAATTAAATAAAACAGTAGCATTGCGCGATTAAAATAAATAATATACTGGCTACACGATGAAGGTATAAAATTATTTTACATAGAGTCTATGATATTGTACAATATGGTTATTAGGGTATTTAACTATCGAAGCGCAAATGTGTTAATTTATTTTTGCGACATGAACACTCAAACATGTAAGCATCAGCATTGTTGTGTTGGTATGTGGTTGTACATGTGCATAAAGCTTTTGCGCTGGCGCGTAGCTGAATTATTTTTTCTTGAACAGTCAATGAAAAAGATTGAAAATTATTGTCCAATAATCCATATAAAAATAATAAAAAAAAAAAACAAATAAACCAAAAAAAAATTTAAAAAAAATACAAATAAAAAATTAGAAACTAACGGGAGTCAAACCCTGGACTCGAGCAATAGCGTCTAAGTCTCTATTGCAACACCACAGCCGTCCCAAAAATTTTCGCGACTAAATCAGTATATACAATATACAATATGATGGGTTTTGATATGAAAACCCTCCATACAAAAGGTTTTGTACGCCTCATGCAATATTTTGGTGTTTTATAGTCTCTGATAATACTTTTCGGTAATAGGTTATGCATCATTATTGTTAGAATAATTACTCTGATCGAAGAATAGTTCAACGCGTAATAAGAATAAGGTAATTGTATATTAGTTCAGGCCCACTTTACAAAAAAAAAAAAAAAAAAAAAAAAAAAAAATCTCATTCAAAAAAAAATTAAATCGCGCGATTTAAAAAAAAAAAATTTGCCTGCGGCGCCAAGTTCTTACACCTGCACCCACACGTCACAATCTTAACAATCTTATAAATCCTTCTCCAGTGGTCTTCGAATTTCTTTTGGAATTGGAACTTCGCCGATTACCTAATATAATGAATTTAAAAAAAAAAAAAATGAATCTTATGATGTACTTGGTAAACAGGCCATAATATGACCATATCATAGAAAAATAGTGTTGGTAAAAGGACCACAAGAGTGACAAGTTGCACAAAGCAACAGCAAAAAAGGCAATTTTTAATGGAAACTTGAAAGACTTTTAAAAAAACTAGATGAGTCCCCAAACTTATTTTTTGCGGAAAAAATCATCATAAATTACCCCCTATTTTGAGTTTTTTTTTTTTTTGAGGTGGGCCCGAACTAATAGACAATTACCATGCGTTGCAGTAGATTAGTAACCCCAGCCACATCCATCCGTCCGTCCGTCTATTCGTCCTATCCGTCCAGCTCAGCAGAGTTTAGTCAAGTAAACTGTGCAATATGAAGTGCCGGCCTCTGTGTGGCTGGCACCAGTAGAGACGATTTACAAATGGCCATAACGAGTAAATATGTCAAGTGCAGGTGACCCGAAAAACAAGAACAACAGTAGCATCAAAATCAACAACAACAACAACAGAAACCAAAAAACATCAACAATTGCAGACAACAAGGAGGCTGCAAAAACGAGAAACGAAAAACGTAAAACGTAAAACGTAAAAGCGAAAGGCGAAGAGGGACAGCGGGACAGCGTAACGGACAGAAATGCCGTTCGGCCTTTGGTGCATGCGTTTCCGGTTGCACTCAGTGGCAAACGATTTTCAGGGAAAATTGGTCAACTAAATTATGCAGCATCAGTTGCACCAGTAGCCAAGCTGTCAGTTTACCCTCCAACTCTCCAACACTCTCCTGCACCCATCCACCAACCCTTCGCTCACTCTTTAGCACAGACTCCGACTCGACGCCCTCGTAAAGCAGCAGCTAAAATGCAACAGCCCAATAACATTTGCAATCTACATATAAAATTTTAAAGCAAAATGTACCGACTCCCAATATATGTGAATACGTAGGTGTGTCACTCTGGCTAACAGACCCATACAGTTATTTTGAAGTTGTCACTGTGAATTTGAGATACCCTGTCCTCTTTTTGCACGTATAAAATAACGCATAATTAGTTAGATATGTAAAGAATCAAAGTTTTAACAAGATCTTATAAATATTAATATTTTGTTGTTGTTTTTTGTTATGTTATGGTGCCCCATATAATTTTTGGCTTTTGCCTAGTGTTATTTACAACGACAAATATTTGAAAAATAGTAAAGCTTTGAAATTATAAATCATTTTCTGCACATACGATACTTTTGTACACATAGTTAAATCCTTATCCAATAAAATCCTCTTTACATTAATGTAAATACATTATTGAGAAGAACTTATACATAAACACATACTAGAGCTGAAGGCCTCTGCTGCCATAGCCACGTAATAAGCTAGCCTATAATTTCACGATTAATTAGTTAGATCTTAAAAAAAAAAAAAAAACACCCTCTTTACCAGGCAAAAGTCTAGTGACGAACGTCTTTCCATAACTGAATTTTCATTATATCTCTCTCGCCCTCTCTATCAATCTATATTTTTGACGAGGGACGACAGAATTCGTCAGATAATTGTGTAAATCCACACTCTTTATTTTGGAAGTCAAATCTCAAGAAAACAGACTAAAAACAAAAAGCTCAATTCCTTGACTAATTCTATTATTATTTTTTTGTTTACCGACCTTGATCACGACACGATTTGTTTGGTTAAAATCAGACAATTACGCTAGGCAATAGTTTGGATACTTTAGACCCCGTACTTAAAAAAAGATCAGGGGTTTATTGGGTTTTTTTTTTTAACTTTAATGTGCGTAACTGGCAGAAGGAGGCGTGGCAGACCCTATAAAGTATATACATGCTTGATCAGTACAATAGCCAAGTCGATATAGCAACGTCCCAGAGACTATAAGAGCTAGAGACACCAAACTTGGTAGGTAGGTTCTTCTATATTGCAAGCAGATCAAATTTGTTTCAAAATTTGGCCACGCCCGCTTTACCGCCTAAAAATCGACATAGAAAATTTCATATACAAATTATAAGAGCAATTTAAAAGCTAGAGACATCAAACTTAGTATGTAGATTCCTCTATATTGAAGGAACATTAAATTTGTTTCTTTTTGAATTTTTACCAATCTTAGCTTTTTCCACAATGAGTACGGAGTCTCCGACAGTCGAGTACGCCCGACTGTAGCTCCGTCCATCTAGTTTTGGATAGATTTGGAGTCCTATACGGCGAAAAACAAAAACAAGAATAAGCTCAATTCCTTGACTTTTAATTACTTTTGTTTTAGAAATATACTCAGTTCAAAACAACGCTCCAAAATAATGAAATAGCATTAAAATCTCTCAAGATATATCAACCGAATTCTAAGGACTAGAGTATCATATCTTCGGCGTGCCAAAAATAATCGTCCGTCTGATTTTTGTATTAAATTGCAAATAGCTGAAGGAATGAAATTATTGCATCAGACCGGTTATAAGCAGCATTATGGTGAAATACGAAAAAATTCGGGATTGGGTAGGATTCAGTTTAGACTTAAGTATATGTTATGAAAAAAAACTGTCATTTTGTGTATTTAGGATTAGCTATCTAACCCAATGTAACAATATAAAATAATTAAGATTGATAAAACTTTAATAGTTTGCAAATAAGCTAAGAACTTATGTCAAGAACATTGAAATTCATATATTTAATTAGTACAAGAATTTTTTTTTATAAGCTTATATAAATGATTACAATATTGGAGTTTAATCCTAACTTCAAGGTATCTTTACTTAAGAAAGAGAGTCTGGTGCACAGATATTCATATTATCGTGACTTATTGGACAAGGATCGTTTAAGAAGAAGGTTGAAATCATCAAATGGAGAGATTCCTCTATTACATAACGTGATCATTAAGAGGTCAATCGGACTTTTTGTTTGAGTCACAGTCGTGTTGTATATTCTTACCACTGCAGATGTGGGTGTGGGTCAATTGGCTGTCTTTGGGCTGTTTCATAAAACCAGAAACATATGTTCGTGGTCTCTGGTTGGTGGTCGGCCGTGTGCTGGCCTTTTGACCGCTGGCTATTTGTCACTTGCAACCGCGACGTCCATTTCCGCTGGCGCGTCGCCATTTTTTGCTAATTGCACAGTTGTAAACTTTCTGTCAATTACATTGTTGCTAGTAGAATTTCAAAGAATAAAATAGCAAATTTAAAAAAATGGACCGGAAATAGCTATACAATTATTAAAAGAGCAAAATAAATACAAATTATATTTTGAAGCCTTCAATAAGCCAAAACATGTTTACATATTTATATGCTAGTAATTCTGTTTATATAACTTCTCTAGGTTAGCAGTGTTGCCATTTTAGCAATTTTATTGCTAGATTTAGCACTTATAAAAAATAATTTAGCTACTGGCATTTTTCTTTTTATGCTTGATTTAGAAATTGTATAATTACGAAAGCTGGAAAGTTGAATAAAATGCTATGAGAAAATGCATTTTGTCAAATGAAAGAACTATTTCGTCAGCACAAGGTCTTGGGCAGAGGTCTTTTTTGTGTACAAAGATGTCGGATTTAAGATTTTAGTGCTCGAAATATTTAAATATATTGTCGAGGATGTCATCGACATTGTCAAGATATCATTTTCGGTTAAAATAAAATACGTTTTAAAACATTTTTCGTTTAATCTACGTAATTTATCCTTTGTTCGAAATATGTTCAAGTATTATGCACTTTTTATATATTTTTAGCAATTTTTTTTCCTATCTAGCAATTTATGCCAAAAATATTCTGCCAACACTGTAGATTAGTAATATTCGTTTTTAATTTAATGGCTACAGAAGTGCAATTTTAAGTTTTTTTAGCTAAACATAATCGGGCCATGTCTCAATAGGAAATACAGGCCATAGAATAATAAGTACGAAAACACAACATTTTTCAATGAAAAAACTCTCAACATTATCTGATTTAAAGACAGTTATAGTTCCTTACCGAATAAGTTTTTCACATATAAATTTGAGTGAAATCTTTTTATAAATTAAAGAAGGGGGCTCCGCCCCCTGCTCGCTTTGCTCGCCTACCGGCGGCTCGCTTCGCTCGCGGTGAGGTGCGGCTACAGTCGATCACGCTCGACTGTAGGATACCCTGAGCCCAGGTATTTTTTTATAAAAGTTGATTTTCAACCAATTGTTCCTACGGCAGCTATATGATATATGGAACCGATTTGAACTAAATCTGGACAGAATGTACAAAACCAACATAAATGCATATTCTATCAGTTTGGTTAAGATATCTTAAAAAGCAAAAAAACTAATTTTCGATTGAACGTCTCTATTGTAGCTATATGATATAGTGGACTGATTTGAACCAAATTGGGTCAGGATGTAGAATACCAGCCCAGGTGCATATTCTATCAGTTTGCGTTTGATATCTCAACAAACAAAAAACATTTTCATACTAAAACTTGATTTTCGATGTATTGGTCTAATGGCAGCTATACGATATAGTGATCCGATTTGAACCTTATTTGGTCAGGATGTAGAATACCAGCGCAGATGCAATTTCTGTCAGTTTGGTTATGATATCTCAACAAATAATAATCTTTTTCCTACTAAAACTTAATTTTCGATGTATCGTTCCTATGGCAGCTAATTAATATCACACAAAAAAACCTCTACAAGATGTAGTGACTTTTACCTCTTAGACTCTTTTCATACATAAATATTTATATTCCGAAAATTGCAATTTTCTTTATGTAGACATTTTTATAAAACTATAATTTTTTTACTCATGGATGTTGGTTAACATTTATGTTACATTACGTAAAACGAGTAAAACTTATTTAAGTATAAAGAGATGTGTTTTAAGCAAATTCGTAGTTTGTGTAGGTACGTATGTATGTGTATGAGAATTGGAAGCGATTGGATATGGTTACCCTTAAAATGTAATAAATACACATTTTATAACATTTATTATACCCGTTACTTATAAAAAATAAGTATAAGGGTATATTGTGTTCGTTGGAATGTATGTAACAGGGAGAAGGAGGCATCTCCGACCCTATAAAGTATATATATTCTTGATCAGCATCAACAGCCGAGTCGATATAGCCATGTGTGTCTGTCCGTCTGTCCGTCCGTCCGTCTGTCCGTCTGTCCGTATGAACAAAAGGATCTCAGAGACTATAAGAGATAAAGTAACCAAATTTGGCACACAGATTTCTATATACCTCACGCAGATCAAGTTTGTTTCAAATTTAAGCCACGCCCCCCTCCGCCCCCACAAATCGCGAAAAGCTACCACACCCACAGTTTTTAAGATAATATAGTTTTTCTTGTAGTCACTGATATCTATTATTATTATTTATTATCCCACTGAATCGCAACACGATCGGACAAGTAGAACAGCAGTTATTGTCTGAAAATGATTCTTTAAGCAATCATGGCAACACATGCCCCCTAGAGTATGCAATAGATTTTGTATAGTTAGAAAATTTTCTTTAAAGTACTTTTATATGTAGTGAAATAAGTAACGGGTATCTTATAGTCGGGATCTCGACTATAGCCTTTCCCACTTGTTTTTAATTAATTATTGTTTAAATTTTAATCGTTCTAAAAGGAATATATAAAATAAATATTAAAACCTAGGGGGCTCCGCCCGCTGCTCGCTTCGCACGCGGTGCTACAGTCGAACATACACAACTGTCGGAGACCCCGTACTTACTATAAAAAGCGCATAGAAGTCTAAAAATTCAAAAATAATTAGCTCACTCGAATCCCTTGCAGAGCGCTTTATTACATTTTCGACTACTTTCTCCATTAGAACTGATAAGGATGTCTAACTTGCCTTTCGCCCTATCAATTTTTTTTGTCGATGGGGGCGATAAAGGGGGCATGGCCGAATTTTCAAACAAACTTGATCTGCTTGCAACATATTTATTTGCAACCTGTACTGAAAAATGTCCTGCTAAGATGTTAGACCCAAACCTTCGACTACGAAAAGTCGTGCCCATATGCTCATGTAAAGATGATAAAAAGCTCCATGAAAAGTCGATTATTTTAATTGAAATTAGTATGTTTGGCATATTTTAGTGCTTAAGTTTGTCAGCACTTGTTTAGTGACATCACGACACAATACATTTGTTTGATTGTAGGACAATTTTACAATGCAACCGACAAATTATAATTTGTAATAAAATAATAATTATTATTGAAAGTGGAAACAAGAAAAAGTAGATGGCATTTTCATTATTTTATAAATAAGTAAATCGTAAAAAATGGGTGCATCAAATAAAATTAAATAATAAACATTGAAGGAGTTTCCAAATTTGAACCGGCAACGTTTCCACGTAAATCGTAAACTCGATCATCTAGACTACCAGGAAACTCAAACATACTCAAACGAATTTATAATACTGAAATACAAATCCCTGACAGTCAGACGGACATTGCTATATTGACTCGGCTATTGATGATCAAGAAAAAATGTACTTTATGGGGTCTGCCACGCCTCCTCTTGCCTGTTACGCACATATTCGTTAATACAAACCCAATAGACCCCTGTACTTTTTTTAAGTACAGGGTCTAAACATTTTTTTGGAGGCACTTCGCAAAGAGCTGGCTACGCCCTTGACTGTTATTATTGGGCATGATCATACACAGTGGCATTCTTCAGTGCAGTCCAGTTCAGTCCCAGAGATTGGCAATTGGAAACTATTGCCATTCTACCATTTTTTATATATAGCTTGACATTATTTTGTAAATGTTTCAAAATTAATATGTACTATGTACTATAGACTGTCCGCGCTAGTGACGAAAGCAGCACGAATGGTGCGAAAGGCGACTAACAGTATATACAGCTTATTTGGAAAATTTTCTACGACTGTCCGATCAGATCGAGTTATATACCGATCGAAAGGTTTAGCCCTAGCTTACAAAATGGCGTACTAAACTTTTGCTAGCCCACCTGGTTCGTAAGATAAGGGGGTGTAAGTGGGAGGGGAAAAATTTAAAAGATTCCAGCTAATAGGGCCGTTGGAGTCTTTTTGTAAAATTTTTTATTTTCTTGGATTTTGGCACTGCGCAAAAACTTATTTTTATGTACAAAAAAGCTAACCCTTTTTGCGCACAGTGCAGAATGCCAATTTTCAGGTATTGTTTGTTTACATTTATTTAATTTTTTTATATTAAACTTAATTTCGTTCGCCACAAAATAGGATATCAGAAATTTTGGGGCTAGAATATGCTTTCGTCACTAGACTTTTAAAAAGTGATGTAATTTTTTTCAGGCGTCAAATTTTCTGATATTCAATTTTGCAACAGCACGATATTAAATTTAGTACATAAATAATTTTAAATAAATGTTTGAAATTTGTTGTGCGTAAAAAAGCAATATTTGGTTATATGGAATGGGGACCTTTTTGACAATTCCAAACATTTGATTTTTTTTAATTATTTTTATACTAAATTGAAAATCGTACATAAATTATTATTGAAAGAGAAAAGAAAAACTCTTTTTCAATTAGCCAGAATACATGATGCCCGCAATTTGTAATATTTAGTTTTCCGCAAACAGAACGGACAACTGCTGCACTATGGGGCGTTTGACCAGTTTTTGTGGCATTAATTAATAACTCGTAAGCTACACAATATATTTTGATGCAGTTTGATTTTCTAGAAAACCCCAGAAAAATTTCGAGCAAGTGGGCGTGGCACCAGCCCATCCCTAATTTTTATATTTTTTATTTATATTTGTTTTTGGTAAAAATAAGTATGAATATTTAACTTTTACGATTGTAAATAAAAATTTATAATTTTGTACATTATTTGCATTAAAAACAATCATGATTTTTCGATACTGAAAGGTGTGAGCCCTCTCAGATGGCTGATAGCATAACTTATAAAAAAACAAAAATGGGGGCTGGGCTAGTATCACGTCCACTTTTATAAAGTACTTCTAGGGTTATCCATGACACTAGAAAAAAAAAAAACCTTATCAAAATATCATGCGTAGTTTACGAGTTATTAAATAATTTCATTAAAACTGCTTAAATTTCCCATAGGGATCTGCGAGCAGTGCAAAAAAGTGGACATCGAGACCAAATGTTTTAAATAGAGAATTAATGGCTCTACAACATGTATATAGTCACTTGCTTAACAAGTGTTGACAACTTTTTATACATAAGTCTTTGCAAAGTTGAATTTTTCTTTCAAAAAGAATCAATTGACACCACTTGCTAATTGCACAAATATTTAATAAGAAACGTACAAAGTCAACGATATATGAGTAGCAGCACAAAGTAAAAACCCCAATTATTAATTTCCATTGAAAATGTTTAATTTTTAAAATGATTTTAAGGGATATTATTAAATTTTAAAAAACACTGCAAACTTACACTCTATCAAAGCATGAGGTCTTCGCTTGCAACAGCTCACTTTAACAGCTGTTATTTTAACATTCGACTGTTATGTTAACATTTTTGGTATGTAACATAACAGTTTGATGTATTTGCATCAAAAATTTATAGGTTTGAATACTTGTGAAAATTGAGTTAATGCCAAAAAAAAAACTGGTCAAATGCCCCATAGTGTGCTGAGATCATTGTAAAATTGTCTGGGTTAATTTTGTTTGATTTTGATCGAATTAGCGTAAAAATTTAGTTGTTAGTTGTTTGGGAGCCACTGCCACTGCCACTGAGTATCGATCAGAGGGCAAGGAGATAGGAGATGGCCTGAGGTTGATCTGAGGACGTGTGCGCATTGTCCAAGTCGAAGTTCAGCTCGCAGTTCGCATGTGGAGCATTAAGACGGGTAGATATTTTATATTTCTCTCTCTCTGGCCTGGCCACCAGTGATGCCAATTTAGCCTTTTCGCGGATAGATTTGTCCTATTTTTAACTGCTTCAGCCGTGAAAAATATCAAAAAACCTCTATCCGAAAATCTAGCCTTTTTAAGATTTAAGTTATCATTGGAAAATTTTCAATCAAATTCGGCTGGTAATATCCATTTTCTGGAACTATTAACATTTACTCTGACCGTAGTCGAGAGTGTATTCAGCCAAGTTAATTTGGTAAAATCAAAAATAAGAAACCGTCTGACCATAAGGGAAATGTGTATATTATACAATTTTTCAATTATATGTTAATGTATATTTTATCTTCTGAAGATTCGGATTGCGTCGGCTCAAGTCCTGTTGCCATCTCTATAAATTACACGACAAATATTTAAAACAAATTGAAGATGCCCTCAAACTATTAAATTAAATTTCGGGTAATAGTCTATTAGGCTGTGCCAACTCCAAATCAAAAAAAAAAAAAACCCCAAATAGAGGGCAATTTATCATGAATTTAGCCGAAAAAATTAGTTGGCGGTCTCAACTAGTTTTTTTTTTTTAAATGTTTAAAGTTTCCATACAAAATAGCCTATTTTTGTTGTTGCTCTGTGCAACTTGTCACTTTACAGCTCGTTTACCAACACTGATTTGGTCACCCGGTCACGAATAGCTTGTGAAACAACTCTATAAACTTCATCCTAGAGGTTTTGAGGAGTGTAAATAAAGGACCGCAGACAAAATTTTTTTTTTAATGGCCATAAAATGGACAAGTCAACGAAAAGTAGTGTTGGTAAACGGGCCATAACAGTGACATGTTGCACAAGCAACAACAAAAATAGGCTATTTTGTATGCAAACTTTAAACATTTAAAAAAAAAAAACTAGTTGAGACCGCCAACTAATTTTTTCGGCTAAATTCATGATAAATTGCCCTCTATTTGGGGTTTTTTTTTTTGTTTGATTTGGAGTTGGCCCAGCCTAATAGACTTTTACCGTCGTTTTGTCCTATTTTTCTGAAAAATAGTTGGCATCACTGCTGGCCACAGTTAATAATTTGCATGAGGTCTTGCAGAGGATCATCATTAACGATCGTAGCCACTGTTGTTGCTGCTGCTGACGTCGCTGCCGACGAGGACTGCTTGCTGGCACGTAATTGACCAAGTTATTACGCGCTTTCTGCCAACTCCTTCTTGCCAAATTGATTTTGCTTCGTGCCTCATCAGTAGCGACAATTGCCCTGGCCTCACAGAGCTCATCATGATCATAATGTTGATAATGTTGCGTGCACACGTACTCAATATATGCCCCCTTGTTCCACTTGGCAACTTCTTTAGGGTTTAGGTTTAGGGTTTGGCATTTTAATGCTGCTTCTGCTGCTGCTGTTGCTGCTGCTACTGATGTTTTTGCGGTTTCACACTTTGGTTAAGGTTGCATGCCCTTCGCACTCTTCGCGCTCTGGAGGCATTGGGTTAAACAAACAGATTGGCCGTCAATGCTAGCAATGGTTATTCAAGATGCATTATTTATTGATTTAAAGAACAAAAAAAAATAAATGAATTTCTGCCATAAACTTGTACAAACATTTTGGGATGCCAGTGATTAATTCTTAATTATCTAGTTCGTTTTTCATATATGTATCTACTTAATATACTTATCCATAAATTTCTTGTGAAAATCTGAACGCAGTGCGTCATTTACAAAGTGTGTCTTCTTTTCGGGGGCTGAACGTGCACAGTTCTTGAACACAACATCATCATCCCAGCGACGTTTAACTTTCAAATCTGCAGCATTAGACGAAGTGCGTCCAATTGCCGAGGCGGCTGTGCCAGGCTCGTAGTTGATTAGTGGATTGCCGGACAGTATATTCTCCATGCGGATGCGTTCGTCTTCCTGTTTCTTCTCAGTCTCACGACGAGCCATCTCTTGCAAGCGTTCCTGTTTGATTTTTTGCAATTCAGCGAGTAGCGATGCATCGTCATCCTCCGAATCACTGTCCGAGTCGGAGCTGTCGTTGTCCATCGGCTCGTCAGCATCGAGATTGGCAGCAACATGTTGCTGCTGCTGCTGTTGATGGAACTGCTGCTGTGAATGCCCGCTCTCTAATTTAGCCCGCTTATTGACGCTGCCACTGCCACTGCCACTGCCATTGTTTGCCTCAATCGCCTTGCGCACGATGGAGGGCAGTGCCTTGCTGGTGCCAGAGCTGGTGCCGGAACGTGCGTCACGCTCGCGTTCCTCAAGCTCCTTGCGGAAGTCGCGGTTACGAACTTCTTCGCTAGTGCCTTGACCAATTTCCCTGCAAATAGTATTTCATATAAATACAATATACACATATATTGAAACACAATATATTAAAACACATGCACACACACTTATTTATTTACCTGTATTTCAATTTCGTGTGTCCTGGCAAATCACGACTTGAGTACTGTTTGCTCAGCGCGCTCAAGTCCTTTTCTCCTCGTCCAGAGCCGCCACGCGCTGGATCAAATGTTGGGCGCGCTGCTGTAGTCATTGTGTTATTCGGATATTTCTTTAATGAACTATCTTAAATCGTTTACAAAACAAAAAATTGCTGTATTCTTGTGAAACAACAACTTGCAGTAATTACGTTTGTAGAGTTGTATTAAATCGTTCGGAGTAAGTTCAATTGAACTAAATTGTAAATTGAATGAATGAACTAAATCCCTTAGCGCAGCTCATTTAGCTCAGTGATTCGGTTCCAAGCGAAATATTCGTTCAATGATATTAAATTCTCAGATTTGCTTAAACGAAATCAAAATCAAATTTGAATCGGTTACAGGAATTCCACTATTGTTGAAAAACCATTTATATATGAGAGAATTCATAACTGGTTCCGACTCCATGAACCAAGTTCCGTTGCTAGTGAACCGTTCAGTGTTGCCAATTTAGCTATTTCCCCGTTAGATCTAGCGGGTTGCAATTGGCAAATGCGGGATAAATTCTAAACTAGCGGCTTAGCGGAAATTATAGCTATTTTTCATGTTCTAGAGCACTTCAAGGTGGAATCAGCCAAAATTGAAGAGATTCTGTTTCAATACGCCAACGTCCACCTTATAAAGTGGTCAAATTTACAGGATACCACAAGCTTCTGGGCCGAAGTGTCCAACTACGTGGATGCAGCAGCAAAAAATAATAGATTTTCGGGACTGGCATCATTTGCGCTAAGTCTTTTATCGCTGCCATGGTCGAACGCAGTGGTGGAAAGACTATTTAGTCAAATGAACAATGTCAAAACTAAGCTGAGAAATAGAATGGCCGTGCAGACAGTAAACTCAATTTTACACATTTTATCTGTTCAACTTATATTTTATAATCTTAGTAATATTGAATTTCATATTTTCATATTTCATGACTATGAAGTGCCAGCAGTTTGTTTAAATAAGATAGGGACCAATCAGTCCTACATAAGTTCAGCTGCAGAAAAGGATATGTTGGACGAAATTTAAAAAAATGCTGACTTGATTCAATAAAAATATCGTTTCATTACTCAAGCGGTTTTTTTTAGCTACCAAAAAAAATCTGGCTATTTCTAGCTTTTTTCGAAGGCTAATTTAGCTTTTTTATGAGCCGAAGAGTTGGCAACACTGGAACCGTTGCTAACTTGACGCACATAAAAAATTGGCGTCATCGGCAAAAAGAACTGCTGAATATATCGCATAATTATATCGATGTTGATCAGAATATCGCACAAAAAATCTATCGATATGTCAATTTTATTTCCACATCTCTGATGGAAAAATCTCGTGTTTTTCATTTAAACCAACATGAAATTAGAAACTGACGAATATGAATACTATAAAAAGACGTTAAGCGACTGTTTACAAAACGCTACAACTCTTATTCGCAACTATTTAACCACGTTACGTGGCCAAATCCCACAGCTAATTACGCAGACAAATCGACTATGGGAATTGAGTCAACGGCAACGTTTAATAGCTGGGTAAAGAATGAACCTTTCTCCATGAACCTTTGCTCAATAATTGTCCGATAATGTCCACAGCGTCCACAGAACAGCAGCCGTCGCTCTGCTCTCAGCTTGTCATGTCGCTTACCAGCCAATTTACGATTTCATGTAAGTTTTGACCAAACCACAAAAAGTGCCTTTTAAAAAATATACTGAAGAGTCCCCTCCATAATTGTAGACGAAATCTGCATGCGAAACTAGCTGAGATTGCCGACCATGTTGCAGACTTTGAACGGGGAAGCTCGGCTCTGGAAGGGGAGCCATTCCAGCTGGAATCATTTGCAGATTGGAATGCGTGGTTATTCCAAACACTGGACGTGCTGCAGACGCAGGCCAAATACTTGGAAATGCATGCACGTTCATTGGCGCCTTCGTTGCTGCAGAGCTCAACGGTGAAGCAGTTTGGGGAAATTCTACAGCAAGTTAAACAATACGAGTCCAACTTTTGTATGGGCCTTGCCCGATCAATATTATTGTAAATAAGTACATCATTTCAAATATACTTCAAACATTTTATTTTGCCGAACTGTTGACTTCCTACCATCACATTCCTTTTACCGCCTGCCAAGGTGTATTTATGTTAGGTGACATATACCATGTTTATACAGTGCCCTAAGTTGCTTTAATTGAAAGCGAGTTACCTTAAACCACCTATTATAAACACTTTTTTAATGCGCTTTAACGTAAACCGTGATTTAGCAAAGCTCGCTTTTTAAACCCGTCGATAATTTTTTACGCCGCTTTAAATGAACGTATAAACATCAATCGCTTTGAAAATGTACTACAAAATCAACTGTTTCTCGTAAACAACTACTACCATTGAAAATGCAACGATATGCTAAATATTAAATGAATACACAGTAAAAACAAAAAGTCACACGTATAAACACTTAAATAAATGTGTTGTAAGAAAAACGATTCAAATTAAAATCAGGTTTAGCTGCTGTATAAACATGGTAAAATTCGTGGACAGCTCTCGGGGTAAGAGACAGAGCCGCTGGGATGAGCTGTCAAAAAAGATACTTCATTGAGGGCAGCTGCGTGGACGAAGACGTCACCTAACATATGTAAATACACCTTGCACTTATTCACAATCTCACAATAAAAAAAATAGAAAAAAAAAGAGCCTTTTAAATGTTAGCACTGAAATACTTGAAATTTATTTAAAAACTCATTTCAATTTGGTGATGTGCCATTCTGGATTTATTTTGTTTACAGTATCCAGTTTTTTGGGAGGGAGCAAATCAACAACATCTGAAAGTGTGATATTTGAGTCAGAATTGAAAAGCTTTAATTGCAGCAGACGCATGTACTTACGTTATAAACAAATCTCAAGCGGATCGCACTCCTTAGCGTAGTCTTCTGGCTTCACGTTCGGATTCGAGCAGAGTCAGAATGTCGCCCTCACGCACGGGTCCCTTGACGTTGCGGATGATTTGGCGGTTCTGTTCGCCGAGGAACTCGACCTTGACCTGGGTACACTGGCCCTGGGAGCCGGTGCGGCCAAGAACTTTCATAACGCGAGCCCAAACAACTGGTTTGTCCATTATTTTGGTGAGTTTTCACAAAGAGAATTCACGTGCGAGATGCGCTTCAATTGACAGACGCAAGCGAAAAGGAAGTCGGCGGATTGAATGTTCAATGACGTGAAGGTGGCTGCGCTAATGCGCACGGTTGCGTTGAAAAAAAAACAGTGTTGTAGGCTGACACTACGTTTATACGAACCATTTCATGCAATGCTGGCAGCTTAGCAATTTAGTTGCTAGATTTGCAACTCTATTTTCAAAAATGCTTTTAGCCACATATGTAGCAATTTTTAATTTTTCTTTAGAATTTTACAGAACTAGCATTTCTTTTATTTTTCTTTAGCACTTTTGTCTTCTTTTATTCCTTTTTGAAATTAATAGCACAAATTACGATTAATAATAGTTCACAAAGATATCAGAAATTATAGTTAACTCAGTGGGTCGATTATATACACAACTTGAAAGTGTTTGTGCACTCTTTTGCTGTGCTTTCTGATTGTGTTAAAATACAAAAAGATTTAGAAACACTTTATTACTTGACACAAATTACTGTCAATGAGAAGTACGCTGATTTAAGTGACGAATAAGCTGTTAATATAATTGCTTAAGATATGAAATCATGTTCCATTTTAATTGAACTATTTTAAAATTCGAATTTTTTTTCTTAAATTCATACATATATTTCTTTAAATGAATATATTAATTATTTAGCATTTTTTTTTTTTTTAGCAAATGTTACACAATTTTTAACAATATCTAGCAACTTTTTTTTCAATTCTAGCTATTTTTTTCCTAGGAGATTCTGGCAGCACTGATTTCATGTACTCATCAATTTGTGAGATCAAAGGGTCGTTCCTAAATCTGATTTAGATTTGCTTAAATGAAATCAAAGTCAAATCTGAATCGGCTACAGGACTCCCACTATTCTTTAAATTGTTAGTGAATTAAATGTGGAGATCAGCTGCATTGTGCAATAGTCTATTAGGCTGGACCAACTCCAAATTAAAAAAAAAAAATCCCAAATAGAGGGCAATTTATCATGAATTTAGCCGAAAAAATTGATTTGGGGTCTCAACTAGCTTTTTTTTTAAATGTTTGAAGTTTCCATACAAAATTGCCTATTTTTGTTATTGCCTTGTGCCAACTCTTCGGCTCATAAAAAAGCTAAATTAGCCTTCGAAAAAAGCTAGAAATAGCCAGATTTTTTTTTTGGTACCTAAAAAAACCGCTTGCGTAGTGAAACGATATTTTTATTGAATAAGTCAGCTTTTTTTTGCAAATTTCGTCCAACATATCCTTTTCTGCAGCTGAACTTATGTAGGACTGATTGGTCCCTATCTTATTTAAACAAACTGCTGGCACTTCATAGTCATGACAGCATTTGTTTTCGTTGCGTAGTCCGTATCTACAAATACGAAATTCAATGTTACTAAGATTATAAAATATTAGCTGAACAGATAAAATACCTTGTGTAAAATTGAGATTACTGTCTACACGGCCATTCTGTTTCTCAGCTTAGTTTTGACATTGGTCATTTGACTAAATAGTCTTTCCACCTTTGCGTTCGACCATGGCAACGATAAAAGACTTAGCGCAAATGATGCCAGTGCCGAAAATCTTTTATTTGCTGCTGCATCCACGTACTTGTGTACTCCAAAAACTTGTGGTATCCTGTAAATTTGACCACTTTATAATATGGACGTTGGCGTATTGAAACAGATTCTCTTCAATTTTGGCTGATTCCACCTTGAAGTGCTCGAGAATGTCCGCCTCTTGGCCCCTAATATTTTGTCTACAGAAAAATAGCTATAATTCCCGCTAGCCGCTAGTTTAGAATATATCCCGCATTTGCCAATTGCAACCCGCTAGATCTAACGGGGAAATAGCTAAATTGGCAACACTGCTTCAAACATTTAAATAAAAAAAAACTAGTTGAGACCCCAAACCAATTTTTTCGTCTAAATTCATGAAAAATTGCCTTCTATTTGCGGTTGTTTTTTTTTTTTTTAATTTGGAGCTGGTTCAGCCTAATAGACTTTTACCTAGATGGGTATTAAGGCTGAAATACGAAATTAGGCTAAGAAAGACAAAGATAAAACAAGATGAAAATGTTTGAATTGCAGCTTAAGCATTATAAATAAATGTTCTTATTTTGCAAGCATACTTATATTAAATATTTTTGGGAAAATAGTTTTCACACTTTCTTTTGTTATGTTGTGTTTTTGTAATTTTTTTTATAGTCAAAATCAAAATGTTTAAGGTCGTTCTTGCAATTGATATACATTTTTGTTTAGAATAAACATTTAATTATTATCTGTTTCGGGAATACCCCAATTATATCAAACAGTTTGACAGATTACGGAAAATGGCAACACTATGACAACACAATGTTGCCGCACACAAAAAGTAAAATGTTTAAAAATATATAAATACATAAATAAATATATATCAATGCCTTTAAATTTTTTTTTGAACCAGTGCTTAATTGACACGTCAACGAAACTAATTGGTTGCTGTGACAAACATGTTGTTTGTTGATATCTTTTGAAACATCGTGACAACTCTGGACTGTCAGTTGACGCTGAACCACGTAGCTGTTTGACAAGTGAAAGTCGTCTGTGTTCGTTTTACTTCGGCTGCACGTATTGTTGCTGGTCCCCAGTCTTTTAGTTTCTTTCGTACGTGTTGGTTGTCTGTCGGTGCGTTTTCGCTTTATTTGCCGCTTCCTCGATACACAAGTGGAAAAACTCAACAAATAAAACAAGATGAAAAACCTTACGTTCTTGATGTTATTGGTGTTACCAACAATTATTTGCACTTTCACAGCCCGTAAGTATTGCAACCGACAAGAGAAAATCGACAAAATATCGTCGATTTATTTGGTTGTTGTTGTTTCCATTAAGATTTGGCGGCGACTACGTGGCAATGATCACGACGTGTTTTATCTGCAATAATAAATGTTTGAGGTCAACTTTTTTGGAAACTGATAATAACTGAATAGTCTATCATAATCTACAGTCGAATATTTTGGGTTTGGGTCGAGTTTAACGTCGAGTTTAAACGTTAACGTTTTAACATTCGCCATGTAAAAGAAAAGTGTTGCGTTGGCATTTGAGCCATGTATCGTCTGTCTCCCTCTTACTCATGCATTGCATTCGTTTGGTGTTGCAGCTAACAAAATGGTTGCAAATGCTGCCGAAGCCGTTGAAGATGATCTAGTTGAAGTGGACAGCGACGAGGGCGCGGTGACTGGCGAGGATGCTGAGGCGGATGACGATTCGGACAACGGTAGCAGCAGCACTTCCCCCAATGCCGATACCTATTTACTATTTACGAAACCACTGCATACGCCTGGCCAGCAACTGGATCTGCCCGGAGGCAAGCCAGTTGAGTTCCTCATTGGCTTCACCAACAAGGGCCAGGAGGAGGAGTTTGTCATCGAGACCGTTGAGGCATCCTTCCGCTATCCCATGGACTTCAACTACTTTATCCAGAACTTCTCGGCTGTTGCGTACAACCGTGAAGTGAAGCCGGGCTTTGAGTCAACCGTCTCGTATACGTTCCTGCCCTCCGATCAGTTTGCTGGTCGTCCATTTGGACTGAACATTGCATTGGCGTACCGTGATGCCAACGGCATCCAATACAAAGAGGCTGTATTCAACGAAACGGTGCTGATCTCCGAGGTCGATGAGGGCTTGGATGGCGAGACTTTCTTCCTCTATGTGATGCTGGCTGGCATTGTTGTCCTGTTGCTGGTCATTGGACAGCAGTATCTGTTGGGTAGCTCTGGCAAGCGTAAGCGTGCTGCTGCCAAGAAGGTTATCGAGACGGGCACCGCCAACGATAGCAACATCGATTACGACTGGGTACCTCAGGAGACTCTGCGTGCATTGCGTAAGTGAATATCATATCATATCATATCATACATATCATATTATTTATGTTTGCACTTCACAGAGAAATCGCCACCCAAGTCTAAAACGCCAAAGACTTCCCCCAAGCCGAGCAAACAGGCCAGTCCGACCTCAAGCCTGAACAGTCCCAAGCAGCGCAAGGTGAAGCGTTCCGCGGGTGATGACTGAAGACTGCGCAATCTGCAAATCTGCACTTAACCATCCTCACTCACACACAAATACGCAAATCCATACAACAACATCCAATATGCGTCGTCGCAGTCTAATTATCTAATTAATAATACTATATTTTTTTTTTTTTTGGCTATATGCAATTGACCATGTAGAGATTGTTAGTGTTAAGCTCACCAGTACACCAGATAACAGATGTGGGCCGTGCAGTTCAAATTTGAAATTTCTGTAATCGTTAGGGAATGAATTGTTTTTGTATTGAACTCAATTTTTTTTTTGTATTTCTACAAACGCCACCTAATTGTCTTCGTTTGTTGAAGATTGAAGAGCGTGACCAAACCTTCCAATTGTACATTAAACTAAAATATTATTTTTTTTTGCATTCATGTCTTTCGAACGTTGTAAGAAGAATGAACCAAAATGAAGTTATTTTATAAAGCTAATGTGTAGCTAGATAACAGTTTGAAATCAGCATGTGAGCAGAGCACATAAAAAATTGAGGAACTTTCCACAAAACAGAAATAAAAGAAAAAATTGTGAAGTAAAAATAAATTTAATTGTATTTCATTTGGAGCCTTTCGTAAAACGTTTCCAAGGTTTAAGATTGAACAAGTGTACGGCAACAGTCGAGCATGCTCGACAGTAGGATACCCTGAGACCAGGTACTCAGTACTGAAAGTTCATTTACGACATTTTCTATGGCAGCTATATGATATAGCCGATCTGAACCAAATAAATGCATATTCTATCAGTTTGGTTAAAATATCTAAAAAAAAACAGAAAACTTTTTCATACTAAAACATGATTTCCGACTGAGCGTCTCTATGGCAGCTATATGATATAGTGGTCCGATTTGAATAAAGGATGTATAATACCAGCCCAAATGCATATTTTATCAGTTTGGTTAAGATATCTCAACGAACAATAAACTTTTTAGACCCCGTACTTAAAAAAAGTACAGGGGTCTATTGCGTTTGTTTTACCGAAAATGTGCGTAACAGGCAGAAGGAGGCGTGGCAGCCCCTATAAACTATATATATTCTTGATCAGCATCAATAGCCAAGTCTATATAGCAATGTCCGTCTCTTCGTCTGTCTGTATGAACACCTAGATCTCAGAGACTATAAGAGCTAGAGACACCAAACTTGGTATGTAGGTTCGTCTATATTGCAAGCAGATCAAGTTTGTTTAAAAATTTGACCACGCCCCCTTTGTCGCCCACAAATCGAAAAAGAAAATTTCATACCCAAATTATAAGAACAATTTCAAAGCTAGGGACACCAAACTTAGTATGTAGATTCCTCTTGCAGGAATATCAAGTGTGTTTCTTTTTTTGGATCGGACCACTATATAATATAGCTGCCATAGGACCGATCGGGCGAAAATCAAGTCTTAGTATGAAAAACTTTAAAACTTTTGTTTTATGAGATATCTCAACAAAACTATTGCAGTATGCATATAAGTTGGTTTTATATATACTGTTCGAAGTTGGTTTAAATCGGAGCACTATATCATATAGCTTCCATAGGACCGATCGGCCGAAAATCAAGTCCTAGTATAATACACTTTTTTGTTTTATGAGATATCTCAACAAAACTATTACAGTATGCATATAACTTGGTATTATATATCCTGACCGAAGTTGGTTCAAATCGGACAACTATATCATATAGCTGTCATTGAAAAAAGTAGTCGAAAGTGTATTACAACTCTCTGCAACAGCATCAAGCCGCCTAATTTATACTAAAACTTCATTTTTGACTTATCGTTCCTATGGCAGCTATATGATATAGTGGTCCGACCCAAAAATAAAAACAAACTTGATTTGCCTATGGTTTCCAGGAACCTACTTGCCAACTTTGAAGTCTCTAGCTCTTATGATCTCTGAGCTCGACGCGTTCAAACAGACAGACGGACAATCGACTCGGCTGTTGATCCTGATCAAGAATATATATACACACTATATTAACCAAAGTCACAGAATATTCATTTGGGACTGCCTATTACACCCTGACCAAGTTTGGTTAACATCGTGTTACTGTATCATAAAGCTGCCATAGAAACAATTAACCTTAGGTAAAAAAATACTTTTTTTGTTTTTTTAACTATCTTAACCAAACTCACAGATATTGTATTTTTTAATACATGTTCCACCCTGACAAAATTTGATCAGCATCGGATAATTATATCATATATCTGCCATAGGAACAATCGCGTTGAAATTTTCCTATTGTATACAAACATTTTTTGATTTTTGTGATATCTTAACCAAACTCTCATTTTACTGCCAAATCAAGCATTTTTTAATAATGTTATTGGTTCTACTTATTGCATTCAGCATTGTTGCCAGAATATTAAGAGCAAAAATAGCTTACTTTAGAAAAAAAGAATTGGAAAAAATAAAAAAACAAGGGGGCTCCGCCCCCTGCTCGCTTCGCTCGCCTACCCCCGGCTCGCTTCGCTCGCGATGAGGTGTGGTATGTCTACAGTCGAGCGCACTCGACAGTAACTTGCTCGATACCCAAACGTTCACAACCGATTAATTCAATTTCAGTAAAATATGGTCAACATAAAATGCTACAGACTATATGCTATCCTATAGCCTACAGTTAGGGGTGCTAGTCTGTGACAGAACTGGTATTAATACTAACTATAATACAATACGTGAATAATAAAATACAGATTATATTATATATATATATTTAGTTACTCTTTTCACAAAATCAAAGAAAATACAAGTTGTTAAAAAAGTACAAATTGTAATAAAGAAAATAGTTGACAAAAAAAAAGGAAATAGTTGACAAAAAAAAAAAAAAAAAAAAGTTGCACATGGGCAAGATTGAAACGGGATTCGAACTCTCGACTCATCGCCTCAAAATACACGGCTCTATCATCAGAGCCATCGGAGCATTATATTTGCATGTGGCAATATCAATGTATATCATTTTTTTTCGTTGTACGTTTTGCACGTTTCTTTTGTTTCAATTATGTCTCGCTCGTTAGAAGAGAAGCCCTACATACACACATACATACATGTGCAAATAAAGCTATTTATAGAACAAAATTCGTTTTGCTGCTAATCCATGGTACTGATTGCAAAATGTGCATCACATAAAATTATTGATTAAGTATGTAAAGTATTCATTTAAAAAGTATGTAATTACTAATTAATATGTAATTAATTTAATGCAATGAAAAAAAAAATAAAAATAATAATAATAATAAATAATTTGGTTCAAAACAAAGAGTTGTTTTGATCCCGAGTCCAATGTACCCACAAATCGCATGCATTGCTGCCAGTTTTGTACCAAAATCTGGCCACTGCACGTAGGCATGAGAAATGTGAAGTTTTGATTTAATATCTTCTGTATTTGTTATCCGATTGCAATGCAGTTTTCAGGATGCATTATCAAAATTGTGTTTAGTGTGTGTGCAGATTTTGACATCTGTACCTATTAAATTGGCCTTGTATTTGGATATTTTAGTTTTTTGTCGATTACAGGATAATTGGGGGGCGTGGCAAAATTCTAAAATAAACTTGATCTGCGTGCGCAACATAGCAGTATTGTCACCAAATTTGAAATCTCTATCTCTTATAGTCTCTGAGATCCAGGTGATTATATTTTCTCCATATATCATATTTTCTCAAACTACTTCCCTGTTTATAAACCGATCTCAATGAAATTTTCAGCACACCTCAGGACTCGTCCCCCCATCCTGTGTGCCAAGTCTCAATGCTGTAGCTTTAATAGTGCTCTTGTTATTAGATTTTATATCATTTACGTGGGCGGACGTGGGCGGGGTCAAATTTAAATACAAACTTAGTATAGATCAACATCCTAGGAGTACTGTCACCAAATTTGGTTGCTCTTACTTTTATAGTTGCGGAGATATATGTGTTCAAAATTCTGTACCATAATCGACACGAATCTAATAGGCTCTATACCCATTTTTTGGGTATCGAGCTAAAAATGCTAAAAATTGCTCATTTATTAAGTAATAATATTTTTTTATATTTGTCCAACAATCATAGTGAATCGATATTGATATCGCATTCTGATTCAGAAAGCATATTTAAGAAGTTTCTTGGCAAGGTGTAATTATAAAAGTGTTGCCAACTCTGCAGTGACGGAAAAGCTATATTAACTTTTTGGAAAAGCAAGAAATAGCAAGAATTTTTTTTAAAATCCAAATGGAAAGCCAAACCAATTTTGAGTTTTTTTTTTTTAATTTTAAATTAATGGAGATTTCGAGTTTTGGAATTTTTTTTTAAGTTTATTTCAAAAACTACTCATTCATTCATATTAAATTGTGATGTTTTTACAAGCTAACTTAAAAAATATAAAATCAGAAACTAGTGAATACAAACACATATATTCAATTTGTGAGCTGTCAAAATTTAAAAAATCAGAAATTAGTTATTAAAATTCACACACTTCAAATTGCCTTTACTCTTATTTTACTATACTCAAACTTTTTAATATGTATGCAGAAAGACGAAAGCCCGAGATCTAAAAAAAAAAAAAAAAAATTGAACTGTCTGGCAACACTGGCGTTTCTTCGCCACAAAACAAAACTTTCTGGCGACACCGGTTGTTTATGAACCAGTTATCGGATTTGGGTGATTGAGGTATCAATCGACGCGTATTTTTGATTGTAATTTCAAAATTCCAAAATGACCCAACGGCCCCATTAACTGCGATCGTTTAAATTGTTCCCCTCCCACTTACACCCCCGTATCGCGTGAGCCAGGTGAGTTAGAAAAAGTTCTAGTAGTTCTTGTAAGTTAGGATCGGTGTATAACTCGATCTGATCAGACAGTCATAGCAAATTTTCCAAATTAGCTGTATATATACTGCTGTCCGCAGTGATACTTTGGTAAAACAATTGATTACCGTATGTGTAGAATGGAGGGAAATTATTTTTTGGTTTCGATTCAGTTGGCTGCCAGTGCTCGTTGCTGGCACAGCAAGCGAAACACAAAACATGCGCTCTATGAAATATCTTTTATGTATACAAATGTATTGTTTTAAATATTTTATTAGTGAAAATTTTTATTTTTTAAGTCCAAAGAGGGCGGAAAATGAATGTTAGCATTTAATATGACTAATAGCCTTTTTCCACGACAGCACATTTGGCACATTCGACGCCATTTTCATCATCCGGCCCGATTGTGGATTTCATTTTAGTACAAAATCCGAATGATCATTTTGGCTCATCCAAAATGAATGTGCCGATTTTTTGCCAGTACTTTCAGTATTTTTTTTTATCGAACACCCGATGCTTATCTATATACTCGTGAAAAAAAACAATCGTCACCTTAACCAGCTGTTTTGTTCAATAAAAACGGTTGACATTAATTTTTGCCAATTATAATTTCAATATAAATATTAAATTGTTGTTATTGTCAGCTTTTTATTATATGTGCACATAAACCGAACAGCTGATTTATTCTGGTTACATGGCAAGTGCTTTGAATGTGTCACACTTGGTCGTGGAAAGCCAAAAATGAGACACATCCGAATGTGCGCGAATGATCCAAATGTGAGTGGTCGTGGAAATAGGCTATTAGACGCGCGATGCTTGCGCTCTAACAGAGCACTATGGGAATTTTAAGCAGTTTTATGAAATTAATTAATAACTCTTAAACAGCACTAGATATTCTGACACGATTTTATTTTAGTATTATATATTATGTTAAATAATACTATTATATAATATTATATTATATATTTTTTTGGAAGCGCAGTTTTTAGCTTAATTTTATTTAGTACAATATATTTGAGAAATAACATTATCAGGCTTGTTCTTGTTTTCGCTTTCCGCTAGATTTTGCGGAAATGAATTTCCTTTACCTGTTCGGGTTTTCACTTTCGGTCAGATTTTACGAATTGAATTCACTTGACATTGAGCTAGTGAGTTTAAATTCGGCTGAGATAAATTGCTAATTTTGACATGGTTAGGACAAAATCAAAGTGAAAACAAAGTATTTATAAAATACTTGAATATATTAGGAATAATTATGAATCATCAGATAAATAATCAAATTTTTATTTGATTTTTAAATTAATTGAAAGTCACCACACCTCGATTTTAAACTAAAAAATTTGTCGGATTGGCTCTTCCTGTTTTAATTTTCGAAAGTATTTGTGAAATTATATGGGTAATTAAGTAGGGCTGCCCTTGCATGTGCAGAAACGGTACATATTTTGATCAACAATTTTAGTTCTTTCACTGTAGCGGAACACAAAATAAAACAATTCTACACTTTTTCAAAGGCTAATTTGGACAAAATTGGGTTTAATGAAATGGAAACAAAACATATCAATTTTGTAATCAAATATTGTATCAGAGCAGAGTTAACACTCTGTACAAAAAAAATTTCTCAGCTCCACAATTAGGCAATATTATTGTAGGTATTGCTGAAAGCGATACTGATTTGGTTTCGTTACGAATTTGATTTCGCCGATCAGCTGTTCACAACTGCTCCATACAAAATGTGTAGGGTTGCCAGGCAAGTTAAAAAAATTATACGGAAAGTGATTTCACGAAATCAGGTTTGAGGCTGATTTCGTTTTGATTTCATTTCGATAACATGTGAGACCGTGCATTTCGATAACATTATTTGGCCACACTTGGTGTTTGTTTACATTTTGTGGTGATTTTAATTGGGATAATGTCAAAATATTCTTGCATTTCAAAAATGCATAATTTAATAACTATATTTTTAATTACTGCAAAATTAATGAAAATGTCCCAGATGGATGACAGCTAAGAAAGGCTGTTAAAATTGAAGCTAATGCTCTAAAATAGCTTAAAAAGACGCAGATAATAATGAAGCTGTTAATGTGTAAAATTGCAACTTATGCATTATAAACAAATTTACTATTATTCTAATATACTATTCTGTAACCAAACTATTAATAAAAAGTCTAGGAAAAACAGTTTTCACACTTTCATTTGTCAATTTGTGTTTTCCGTCATTTTTTTAAATTCTCGAAATCAAAATCAAATCAGTGTGCAAAAAGGGTTGTTCCTGAAACTGATTCAGATTTGCTTAAACGAAATCAAAATCAAATTTGAATCGGTTACAGGAATCCCACTACTGTTTTCTTTAAAAGTTAGTGCTAATGCTCTAAAATCATTTCTAAATTATTATTATACTGGAGGGAATAGTTTTTAAATTGTAAACATTGTAAATTCTATGTCTGCAATAAGTTCATTTGCTCTGAAACTTTTGCATTACTGTTTTGCCTAAAAAGATGTATCCCTAAATCGGAGAAGGGAAATACGATAGGAAATTCGTAGAAAATGTCAGGGAAATTTATGGGAAGTTCGGGTCAAATTATCGGATTGAAATTCGTAAAATATAAACAAAACCGGAACAGGCCTGTATATATATAATAAAATTATGTTTAAATTTTCTGCATTTATGTTGGTGGTTAATGTGGTGATATGGTTCCTCTTCGATTCTGCTCCAAGATAAAATAAATCTTCAACTATTCAACAAAATAAAACATTGATTTTGTGTCAGTAAACCGCGTAAAACCTTTGTTATTTTCAACAGAAATGGTTAATTATTCACAACGATAAGTTATTAAAAATAAATAATATTAATACTAAAACGAAACCGTATCAGAATATCTAGCGCAGTTTACGAGCTATTAATTTATTTTATAAAAATGCGTAAAGTTTCCATAGTACTCTGTTAGAGCGCGAGCATCGCGCGTCTAAGTCATACAAAATGCTAACATTCATTTTGCGCCCTCTTTGCACTTACATTATCCTATGTAGCCAGACAGAGACAGATGTAGTCAGTGCGCCGGTTAGTGTGTGCATAATATGCACTGCATATAGTATATATGGGTTGCTGTGAGAATCGGCACAATTGCTGTTTATAAGTTGCTTCGCTTTAAAATTTGTATGTAAACTCTAATACCCTGTACAAATAAATTAATGCAGAAATTTCAAGCAATTTCAAATATTAAAAACAGTACCTTTTTATACATATAGAGTATTTCATAGAGCGCATGTTTTGTGTTTCGCTTGCTGTGCCAGCAACGAGCTCTGGCAGCCAACTGAATCGAAACCAAAAACAAATTTCCCTCAGACATCACGTCCACCGAAAATTTCCTGGTGGAGGCAATGTCAGCAGTGTTGCCAACTTTTTTGTTTAAAAAAAAGCTGTTTTGACGGGAGAAACGATGCAAAAAAGCTGAAAAATCGCTTTTTAGCCAGGCGTCCCGACATTTTTTTGTTTATAGTATAGTTAATATATAGTTAACCGATTTTAACCGTTTCATTTTGAGTACCGGAAACGAAACCGTAACCGAAATAAATTTGTTTATCAGAACCGAAAACCGAAACGTTTGTACCGGTACCGCTTTCGGTACACTTTTCCAAAAATAAATTTTTGTTCTCCATATGTATATCATTTTGCCAATTTTGCTTTCTATTAAAAAATAACTTTAAATTTGGGCTAGGATTATCTCGATAAAATACAAACATATGGTACGTATGTATGTACAAATCTGTTAATATGTTTTAGTTTTATAACATTTTTTTTTGTTTTTATTTAATTGCTGTACCGGTACGGACCGGTACTGATACCGGAACCGAAAGCATAAAACCGAAATAGTTGTTTCGGGACGTACCTGAAGCGATATTTGTTTCGGTTTGATTCCCTGGTCCTTAGGCAATTTCTATTTATAATCACTCGATTTGTCTCAAATTAATCACTTGACACAAGCTTACGACAGAGACGCAATTATTAAAGTTGGTTAATCGATCTTTGAGGTTGTTTTACAGCACTATACAATCGATACGTTACTAAAGACATGGTTTAATTCAAAAATATTAAATAATTATAAAAAAAACAATGCCTGAAAATTGGCACTCTGCGCAGTGCCGAATTCCAATTCTCAGGTATTGCTTTTTCTTTATATTTATTTAATATTTTTATATTAAACTTAATTTCGTTCGTCACAAAATGGGATATCAGAAATTTTGGGGCTAGAATATGCTTTCGTCACCAAACTTTTACCTCGTGTAGATTTTTTTTTGTGTGATATCAATAATTTTTGCAATTGCTTTTGCTTTTGACATTGTAACTTTATCAGTATTGCAATCAGATAGTGAAATATATAAATAATTTTATTTTTATATATTTTAAATAAATTTTTTTCTTTTATTATAAAGAAAGTTGTTCATACTAAGACTTAATATGTGACCGATCGGTCCTATGAAAGCTATCTGATTAATGGTCCGATTTAAACCAACATCGACCGGATGTATAAGACTATTTTAAATGCATATTCTATGAATTTGGTTAAAATATCTCGAAAAACAAAAAAGTTGTTCATCTAAGACCTAATTTTCGACCGATCGGTTCTATGACAGTTAAATGATATAGTGGTCCGATTTCAACCAAATTTGGTCAAGATATAATATATAAAAATAAATTAATTGCATATTTTATCAGTTTGGTTATCTCATAAAACAAAAAAGTTTTTCGTACTAAAACGTGATTTTCGACCGATACTAAAATGCCTATATTCAGTTAATAGGTAATATCTTCCAAGCCCCTCAGTCAAAATGTATGTTTCATATACCAAAAAACGCGAAACTATACGTTTAACAACATATTGAAAATAATTAAAAATCGTGCCTGTCAATTGTTACCTGAGTACTTTAGAACAAAAATGCAGTCAATAAAATGTTTGCAACATAAGTTACTTATTAAAATGCAAATCAAAGGTTTATTATTAATAATACGTTCTTTAAGTATTTTCAAAATAAAAGAGTTCATATATTATTAATTACTAATTCTATGTCTAACAGTTCAATTTGCCATTCAATAATATTAACTAACTAAAGGCTCGATCCACTCGAGCATCTTACATACAAAAACCGAGACTCGAGTTTGTACTCGTACACAGTGTGTAGAGTGGAGTGTATTTCACTTTTTTTCGATTTTCGAAAACGCTGTATCATTAATGGATGATACGGTATAAAAGCAATATCTGTAAAAAAAATCTATTTTTTTGGAGGTCATCCTGAGGTGGCGCATCGACGATCTATTTTGGGAAATCGGTGAAAAAATCAGATCAGATCAAGTTATATACCGGTTGAAAGGCTTAGTCCTAACTTACAAAATGGCATACTGGAACTTTTTCTAACTCACCTGGTTCACGCGATACGTATTGTATTCTTTTGAATATGTATTCTTTTGAATTTCCGGCTAGATTAGTGGGAGTTTCCGCTAAACCGCAGTTTCCAAACCGTAAAAGCTACAGATATGTTCTATGTATCGTTAAAAAGGTGTGTGAGGGCTTTTAGTCGTGCCCTTAATCATTTTTGAGCTCAGGTAACATTTTACAGGTGAAAAAAGATTTTTGTCTCACATTTTGGCGATTTGAGAAAAATTGACATTCAACATCTTTATCAAACATCAATATGTTAAAGTCAAAGAAATTCTCCGTTTCTTGACATATCACATGTATCTCTAAAAATTTCTCGAGATATTACTATTTAAGTTTAAAAAAAGTGTTGTGACGAAAGCATATTCCAGCCCCAAAATTTCTGATATCCCATTTTGTGACAAATGAAATTATGTTTAATATAATAAAATATTAAATAAATATAAAAAAAAATACCTGGAAATTGGCATTCTTCACTGTGCGCAAAAAGGGTGAGCTTTTTTTGGTCATCAAAATTACCTTTTGCGCAGTGCCGAATTCATATTGAAAATAAATAAAAATCGTTAAATCCGTTTTGTCATAATTCGCCAAAAAGTTAGCTAAGAAACCTAGCTGCAATCATTTAAATTTTTTTCCTCCCACTTACACCCCATTATCTCATAACCCAGGTGAGTTCAAAAAAGTTGAAGTATGCCATTTTGTAAGTTAGGACTAAACCTTTCGATCATTTAATATAAATCGATCTGATCGGACAGTAATAGCAAATTTTCCATATTAGCTATATATATTGCTAGACGCCTTTTGCACCCTTCGTGCTGCTTTCGTCACAAACGCGAACTGTCGTCCGCAGTGATTACGAAAAGTTGAAAGCTGACATAGCAGCAAACCTACGCACAGTGGTCCGGCTTGTATGGGGAGAGCGGCCAAAAATACTTCTAGTTGAGGTAGGGACTTGAAACTTTGCACAAAATTCTTTTATATTTATCCTAAAATAATATGTAAAAATCAGCCAGATCGGGCAACTATATCATATAGCTGCCATATGAACAATCGGTCTGATATTCAGTTTTTATATGAAAAACTATTGTTTTTTATTTTGATGCAACAATACTTTTTAAATTTTCGTATATAACCTGGGAAACTTCAGTAAAAATCTGGATACTATAGGTTATAGCTGCCATAGGAACAATCAGTGTAAAACGAGTTTTCGCCGGGAAACTATTTCGCCTTAAAATAATAATGACAGAAATTATAAATGTAATTAACAAAAACGAACATAAAATAAATAAATTTTTTTAATTTATATGTTTACCCTTTAATATTTACATATATGTGTAGTTACAAACGGCAACAAACAACAACACACAGCAGAAGCACGTGCTTTTTTTCAAATAGAGGTTAGGTTACCTTTTTGTATTTTGCAAGCCGCACGGCACCTTACGGCACTTGAACTAAACTTTCTTATATTCTTAAAATGCTTAAGAATATTATATAAAAAGATTTGTGAATGCCAAAGAGTGCCATCACAACTAAAACTCTAACCAAACACAGAAAAGACAAACTAAGAACGTTTACAATTATGTACTAAATACAACAATGATTTACACAAAACACAACAAATATTACATATACTTTTTATTGTAAAAAGAAAGTTAATACCTTTCTTCAAAATATTAATCACTTCCATGGCACAAACACTTGTTTTAAATATGTTTAACAATTTTTTTACGGAGAGCTTCCCTTGCACGTTGCTTACGCTGCAATACACAATGAATATCATGCTGTCTCTTTCGATGCTATTCTTGAAGCGGACAGACAGAGCAAAACAAAAAGATGAATAAATTCAAATAGCTAGACCAATTATAAATAAGAATTGGTACATTTAAAGTCAAAATTTGGACTTTGGTTTTTTTATTTTTGGCCTACGGGCTGGACCACTGTGCTACGTAGCATTCGGCTTACGCGGCATAAACAACCGGTTTTGCCAGTAAGTTTTGTTTTGCGTTTAAGAAACCCCAGCGTTGCCAGAAAGTTTTTTTTTTTGAGAACTCGGTCTTGCGTCTTTCTGCACCGCATATTAAATTAATATGTTCTTTTTCTCTTTATTATTAAAGAAATTTTTGTTTGTAAGAAATTAAACAAATAAAAGTACATATATTACTATCTGCCTGCATTAGTGATAAAGCTACAATGTCAATAGTAAAAGCAATTGCAAAACTTTCTGATATCCCACAAAAAAAAAAACTCATATATTCTAGCCCCAAATTTCTGATATCCAATTTTGTCACGAACGAAATTCAAGTAATACGCATACAAGTTTTAAATAAAAATATTTGTTGAGAGTATGATTTAAATACATCGTATATGTAACAGCATACATGCCTGTATGTATATACCAGAGAAGAACTCTGTTATCATTTAAGCTATGACGCTATTTTAATGTTAAGTTCAGTCGCCATTAATACTTTGCCAAATGCACACGAAGTGTACTTAAATTCAAAAAGAAATCGAATAATATTAAATGTTAAAAAAAATTGTCATTCGCCAAAAGATAACATTTTACAGATGAAATAAGGTTACAATTTGGATATTTTAGAAAAATTGACACGTCGTCTTTATCAAATTTCAATATGTTACAGTCAATAAAGTTTTTTTGTATATCACACATCTGTAAAATTTAGTTTGGGCGAGATATTACTATTTAAGTGTAAATATACAGTATGTCAAGAAACTCTTTACACACTGAAAAAATTAATCATTTTTTGACTTTAGATAGGAAAATAGTAGCTATATATTCAAAATAACTAAATTTTTTAAATGCATTACTATGTATTGATAAGTTCTAAGTTTAAGTGAGAAAAAAAATATCAAAATTATAAAAAGATAACTTAAAAAATAACAAAAAACAATTATTACTCATTTTTGACACTGTCAAGAAACTCTTTACACACTTCGTTTTCGAGCTCTGTTTTGTTCTCGTTCTTAGAAAAAACGGTGTTTTACCGTTAACTATGCGTTTTGCATTGCTTTATGATGCGCATATTTTGCATTGCTTTTTATTTGACTTGGAAATTTTGCTCAACGGACAGCTAAAATGTAATTTACTTTAATTTTTAAAATGACTGGGAAAAGATTAAGCTTTGACGTAGTCCAGCTGATTTACTATAAACACCAGTTGGGCAAATCTGTTGCGGACTTAGTGGAAATGTTTTCAGTATCGAGGAAAACCATTTGCAATGTTCTAAGTCGCGCAGAAAACCAGGGAACCCTTGAATCAAAAAGTGGAGGTGGGCGTAAAAAGAAGATTAGCAAACGGGCAGACCGCTTAATGATGAGAAAGATCGACCAAAATCCACAAATATCATTGAGGACTCTTGCCAAGGAGCTTGAAGAAGAATGTGGCGTAGTTGTTTCACATGAAACAGTGCGGCAGGCCATTCTACGGCATAAGTACTCTTCAAGAGTTGCCAGAAAGAAACCGCTGCTTTCGTCGGTCAATGTGGAGAAGCGCTTAACTTTTGCTGTTAACATGATCCACCACCCAGAAGAATATTGGGATGATGTCATATTTTGCGATGAGACAAAAATGATGCTCTATTACAATGATGGTCCATCCAGAGTATGGCGCAAGCCGCTAACAGCACTAGAAAGTCGAAACATCATACCGACTGTAAAGTTTGGAAAACTTTCGGTTATGATTTGGGGCTGCATTTCTAGCCGAGGAGTCGGAGATCTGGCATTCATTGAGAACACCATGAATGCGCAGCAGTACCTTCAAATTTTGAAATCGAATTTGAAGAGCAGTGCGTCAAAATTTGGTCTCATTGCTGACAATAAACCAAAGTTTAAATTTTATCAGGACAATGATCCTTAACATAAAGAGCTTAATGTGCGGACTTGGCTGCTTTATAACTGTGGAAAGGTCATTGATACACCACCCCAGAGTCCCGATCTCAACCCTATAGAAAATTTGTGGGCCTACTTGAAGAAAAAAGTGGGAAAAAGGTCGCCTAAAAACCGAATTGAACTAAAATCAATTATACTGGAAGAGTGGCAGAAGATTCCCCTTGAATATGACGTACCACACTTCATTCATTCGATGAAAACACGACTTCATATTACATATTACGTAAAGTTTAAAGCTGACAGCAGCAATAACGTGTCTTATCAGCAAACCAGAATGATTTTTGTTGCGTAGAAGAAAACCCAGCGTTGCCAGACAGTTGAATTATTTTTTTTGAGAATTTTTTTGTAACGTATATTAAATTAATATGGAATTTTTCTCTTTATTTTAAAAGAAAAATTTTATTTTAAATATGAAAGAAACTCAACAAATAAATTTATATATTTTACTACTTGCCTGGTTTGGTGATAATGCTACAAAGTCAAAAGCAAAAGCAATTGCAAAAATTTCTGATATCCTACAAAATAAAACTCTACACGAAGTAAAACTCTAGTGACTTAAGCATACTCTAGCCCCAAAATTTCTGATATCCAATTTTATGAAGAACGAAACTTAATACAAAACCATGATAAAATATGAACATGATACTTGATTTAAGTATATTGCAGACTTAAATTTAAAATTGTGTATACTTGAATTATATTTATGTAAGAAATTTTCGCTACCTGATTAAATGATCTTAATCATAAAAGTGGGTGTTAAAAGCTTTCAGTGTGCAAGCAAGTGAATCCTAATAACAGAAGTCATTCTGTTGTAGTCTTATGTTCTGAGCGTCCGTCGAACAACTCCTCATTGCAGGAAATCAGAAACCAGTTCACAATTCTAAGCAAGCGAATTCAATTCAAGAATTGACAAACTTGATCTGTGAGTTGAGCCTGGGTCCCGATCTTATATTATGAATCTTTGTACTCATTTCTATTATTTTAGGGGTTTTATTTGATTTAAGATTCTTTGTTTTTATTTCAAGAATGTTGGTACTTGGCTTAAGAATTTTTATACTTATTTTTAGTAATTCGTACTTATATCAAGTATTCATTTTAAGTATCGAAAATACTTAATTCGTGTTCATTCGAACAAACAATTCGAACTTAGTACGGCTTTTTAGACCCCGTACTTAAAAAAAGTACAGGGGTCTATTGGGTTTGTTTTAACGAAAATGTGCGTAACAGGCAGAAGGAGGCTTGGCAGACCCCATAAAGTATATATATTCTTGATCAGCATCAATAGCCGAGTCGATATAGCAATGTCCGTCTGTCCGTCCGTCCGTCCGTCTGTCCTGACGTCTGTATGAACACCTAGATCTCAGACACTATAAGAGCTAGAGACACCAAACTTGGTATGTAGGTTCTTCTATATTGCAAGCAGATCAAGTTTGCTTTAAAACTCGGCCACGCCCCCTTTATCGCCTACAAATCGAAAACAAAAATGTAATACCCAAATTATAAGAACAATTTAACAGCTAGTGACACCAAACTTAGTATTTAGGTTCCTCTATATTGCAGGCATACTAAGTCCATTTCTTTTTTGGATCGGAACACTATATCATATAGAGCCCATAGGAACAATCGTTCGAAAATCAAGTTTTAGAATGAAAACTTTTTTGTTTTATCAGATATCTCAACCAAACGGATACAATATGCATATAACTTAGTTTTATATATCAAGTCCAAAGTTGGTTCAAATCGGACCACTATATCATAAAGCTGCCATAGGAGCGATCGGGTGAAAATCAAGTCTTAGTACTAAAAACTTTTATGTTTTATAAGATATCTCAACCAAACTAATAGAATACACATATAACTTGGTTTAATATATCCTGTCTAAAGTTGGTTGAAATCGGACCACTATATCATATAGCGCCCATAGGATTAATCGGCCGAAAATCAAGTTTTAGTATGAAAAACTTTTTTGTTTTATTAGATATCTCAACCAAACTAATAAAATATACAAATAACTTGGTTTTATATATGCTGTCCAAAGTTGGTTCAAATCGGACTACGATATCATAAAGCTGCCATAGGAGCGGTCGGGCGAAAATCAAGTCTTAGTATTAAAAACTTTTATGTTTTATAAGATATCGCAACCAAACTAATAGAATACACATATAACTTGGCTTAATATATCCTGTTCAAAGTTGGTTAAAATCGGACCACTATATCATATAGCGCCCATAGGATTAATCGGTCGTAAATCAAGTTTTAGTATGAAAAACTTTTTTGTTTGATTAGATATCTCAACCAAACTAATAAAATATGCATAAACCTTTGTTTTATATATCCTGTCCAAAGTTGGTTCAAATCGGAATACTATATCATAAAGCTGCCATAGGAGCGATCGTGCGAAAATCAAGTTTTAGTATTAAAAACTTTTTTGTTTTATTAGATATCTCAACCAAACTATTAAAATACACATATAACTTAGTTTAAAATATTCTGTCCAAAGTTGGTTCAAATCGGACCACTATATCATATAGCGCCCATAGGATTAATCGGGCGAAAATCAAGTCTTAGTAAGAAAAACTTTTTTGTTTTATGAGTTATCTCCACCAAAGTTTGCAAGTCCTCATGCGCCTAGCTTGAGGTTTGGTCCTTTTATTATTAACTATACTTGTGTTGTTATGTTACTATTTCTGTATTGTATGGATTCAACACTTAATTAATTAAAAATAAAAAAATAATAATAAAAAAAATCTCCACCAAAGTAATAAATTATGCATATAACTTGGTTTTATTTATACTGTCTAAAATTGGTTCAAATCGGACCACTATGTCATATAGTTGCCATCAGGCGAAAATCAAGTCTTAGCATGAAAAAATTTTATATTTTATAAGATATCTCAACAAAACTTATAGAATATGTTTTTAAGTTAGTCATAATATTCTGACCGAAGTTGGTTCAAATCGGTCTAATATATCTATAGTTGTCATTGGAAAAAGTAGTCGAAAATGTATTACAACGCTCTGCAACAGCATCTAGCGAGCAAAAAATTTTTTAATTTTTGCAGTCTTTCCTATTTCCATAGTAAATACGGGGTCTCCGACAGTCGAGTATGCTCGACTGTATCACCGCGAGCGAAACGAGCAGGGGGCGGAGCCCCCTAGTTTTTCTCTGTGTAGGTGTGCCGAACGGCATCAGAGTGCCTGGGAACAGGGTATCGTGCGTGCTCGACTCAAGCTGCACCTTACAGCAAGCGAAGCAAGCAGGTGACGGAGCCCCGTTGATACTACTGTTGAATAAGCTTTAAAAAAACATTAACCGAAGTGGTACACTCAGAATAAAATGACCGAAAAATATCAAGCAATTTAATTATGATTCGTGACCGAATCGTTCTTATTTTTTGGTTGACAAAACAACTACATTTGTTTTCAAATTAGACCCCATGTTCTTGATACATGAATTTTGATACATAAAGTAAAATAGGGGCTTGATATTTAACAACATTACATTGACATGTGATACGAATGATGTACTCAGAAAAAGCTACTTTCATGCACAGATGGTCTTGATTTTCTACCAGATCGACCGGTTTTTTTTCTGAGTGTAAATGTATTTTGTCGTGGATTTCGAAATAAGCTTATTGCGAAGTTATATCTATAGTAAAAGCTGCGATTATATAAAGCTTCCAATGGAGCTTTAACAGGACTGTTAGGACGCTGCTAACAGAACAGCCGCTACCAACTTGTTGTGGATGCTTGTGGGAGCAGAGTAAACTCAAATTTATTCGTCAACAGACTCTCGTGCGATTCGGTTCAGCTAGTCTCCACTAGTCCACTTCTGCAACAGCTTAAGCATTATCATTAACATTAACATCAGTGACAGTGACAGTGAGTGAATTCCACGTCAAGGCGAAAGCAACAGACACAGACACTTGAGGCGCGTAGCGTACGCATAACGGATTGAACTTGTAAATACGTGAGTTTGTGTGTTTGTGTGTTCGCTTGAATGTTCTTCGTGTTTTTTTTTCTGTGCTAAAGTCAAAGGTGCTTTCATTTACTTCGGCAGGTGTACTGACCAAATTGCCCTACTGGAAAGTTCTGAATTCCTTTTTGAAAACGGATGGAACCCGTTCATTTCTTATATGTGCTAATATTTAGTTTGAACCTGAAATTAATTTAAAAGATATCTTTGATAACGTGTGACACATAATCCACAATAACAAAAAAAAAAACATCAACAGTAACAGAAAGACATAAAAAAGGTGAGTGTTAAAACTCAAATTGGGATTTGTTTACGATACAAGCAATGTTATAAGCAAATTTTCTTCAAATATTTAACTAAACGGGAATAATTAAGTATTATAACACATACATAATTTTTAAGCATAATAATATACTATAGACGTTTAAAAATTTTAACAGAGAATTTTTGAAAATAGTTTTGAAATGTATAATAATAAACTACAATATAATGTATATTATTATTTGAATTTTCAGGCTCTTTATACCGTAAATGTTATTTAATTGACAAAATGTCTTCTAAAATATATAATGCATATGTACAATGTACACAGCTTCATATTCTTCGTCTTGAAAATTGTTAATATTCATTGTTATTGTTATTTGATTGAAATCAACAACAAAAATACCAAAAACCATTATAACCTCTACTTCATTGGCATTTTGTACATCAATAATGTTCTTGCAATATTATGATAATAAAAAAGGAGTTACGACTGCTCAACATTCGTTTTTCTCAAGCAATTTTCGAGCAACTTTACTTTACTTAATTGCCTTCGCAGATAATAAATCATTTTCTTCGCCCGTATTCGCTTGATTTGTCCGACGCCCCAGTGTCGAGCTTAGTTTCCAATGACAGTCAGATGAGTAATTTTATGGGCAGAGTAACGGCATCTCTCTCTGCTTTACCTTGGTTGTCATTAGATGCTGGTTGCTCTTTTCATTTTTATACCCTGAGTCCATTGAAAATCTGCAAAAAAGGGTATAATGTGTTTGGCAAATGTATGTAACTGGCAGAAGTAGGCGTGGCTAGGGATGGCAAACATAATTAATTAATCGATTAATGAATCAAATGATTAATTTAATTTAAGCGATTATTATTCGCAATTAATCGAGAAAAAATTACAATAATCGATTAATCAAATGATTTTTTTCAATTAGCACTTATTTCGCAATTTTTGATATTCCATTAGCATGTGTAATGCATTTGTTATTAACAACAATTAAAAAATACATAAAAGAGCACGTAAGTGTTAAATTTGTATATATTTAATAGGGGATTGAGGAACAGTAGTTATGATGGTCAACCTGTTCCTCTTTTCAGTGCCAATAGCTCCCGCCTTTGACAGAAGACACTCTGCTGGAACCGAAGTGCTTATAGGAAAACAATAACGACGAGCAGTAAGATATAACTTGATGCCATAATCAATCACTGAAAATAGCTTAGCCACCTTTTTTTTTTTGCATTTACGAGCAAAATGTGATCCGATTATTTGAGTATTTAATCGATTAAGGATTCCATTACTCGAAACCCATTTTGCGATTAAATTAAATCGTGAATTAAGACCAAATAATCGATTAATGAGTATCATATGATTAATCTTGCCATCACTAGGCGTGGCAGAGCCCATAAAGTATATATATTCTTGATCAGGATCAACAGCCGAGTCGATTTGGTATGAGGTTTCTGGATACCAAAGGCAGATGAAGTTTGTTTCCAATTTGAGATGCCACGCCTCCTTAGCCCACAAATCGCACAAAACATTTTACAGGCGCAATTTTAAAGATAGCACTCCCTAACTGAACAGTTTGTTGAGAAGAAGATGCTTTGAAAATTCCAAAGCGATTGACCCATAAATAGAGAAGATATTTTAAAATTAGTTTTAATTTAATAAATAAATTTGCATGGCAAAGTGAACGTGCGAGCGAGACAGCATGTACACATTTATATGCAAGTCGCGCACAAAGACATTACGAAATAGTACCCATTTTTTTGGGTAACGAACTAAAAATTAAGCGATAGATAATAATATTATCGATATCATGTTATCAGACAAGTAATCACTTTTCAGCACTACTTTTGCATCGTTGCCGAGCACTGAAAGCTGCAAGTTAATAATTTTAATTATTAATATTTCCAATTCCTCACACATATATTCAATAGGTTTCTGCTTATTATCATTGTAAAAAAATAAACTAAACATTTTCCACTTTAAAAATCTCATAAAATTAGACATTGTCTTTTTAAATTTCGCGCGCACTGCAACAGAAAGAGAGTAATAGAGGAAAATGGGTTCTGCCGAAATGCAGTCAAATATAAGTTGTAGTTTGTAGCTATTCTATATAAAGTACAGAGTACCTGGGCTCAGGGTATCCTACTGTCGAGCGTGCCCGACTGTTTGACGCCCACTTGTTTTATTTTGTTTTTGCGACGTTATCTGTTTCTTGCTAATTAACTGGGCTACATGTCGCCGAGCACGAGCAGGATAATTGAGCTAGAGTGTTGAAAAGAGATAGATACGGAAAGATATATATGTATATGTATAAAATGTGAAAAACTCATTATAATGTTTTCTAAGCATTCCTTTTTTCGTCGCGAAGCCACAAACCCCTAAAACACAAAAAAAAAGCATCAAAAAAAAACGACAGCAACAACAATCAGCGACAATTGGTTTTAGGCGATGGACTGCGGTGTTCTTGATGGTTTTGGACGGAAGGTGGGGGGGGGGGGGGGGGGGGTTTAGTTAGTATTTCACTAAGCCGAGTCGTGTTTTTTGTTTTCCTGATTTGGAACTGAGAACGGACTTGCGAGAAGCAAACGGCAGCAAATTCCATTCCTTTGATAACCCAACTGGGCGGATGTAAAGTTTTAATAAAATTTTTGCTTCACAACGTTTATTTTTCGATGTGGAAGCGAGTTTGTATTTACGTTGTAGTTGTTGATGTTGTCTGTATTCATAAATACGTGTATATACAGCTCTAATATGTACGTGTATGTGTGTACATTGTGTATAAGTTCAATTTTAACTTTTAAGCATTCACAGTCGGTATAAAGCCTTCAGATTTCTTCTGCTTAGTGTTGAATAATATCGATTTCACAAAAAAAAAAACAAGGGAAGCTCGGCCCCCAGCTCCAGTTAAGTCCACGCAAACTCAACGTAATTGATTTTTTATGTTAGATTTTCATAGAATACGTATTATAATAAAATTTAATAAACTTTACTTTACTTTACTTAAACCAGACAAATAATGTAATTACTTTTAGTATTTTGTGATAAGATTTACGTTTATTAACCCGAATATCCCGGAGCAACTTTTTATTCATGAAACTTTCAGGACTAATAAATTTAAGGTAGCTGAATCCGAAAAAAACCATTATTTTTGTTTGTCCTTGTCAGGATAATAGACAGGACCATTTTCCCGGCTGTTACCGTATGGTAACGCAAGTACCAACAGGATGAAGGTTTTCTGAATACTACAAAATTTAAATATTTGGGAAAATGTCTAATGAACAATGCTTTATTAAACATGAGAGCTCCTCCTTGGTATATCTGACCAAATTTGGTTCAAATCGGCGCACTTTATCATAAACAGCTGTCATAGGAACAATCGGGGTCAAATTCAGATTTAGTATGAAAAACTTTTTTGTTTTCTGAGATATCTCAACCAAACTCACAGAATATGCATATAAGTTGGTTCTGTACATGCTAATTTGGTTCAATCGGTTTACTTTATCATATAGCTGCCATAAGAACAATCATATATTTTGAACAAAACAGTACCGAAATGCGAATAAAATGTATGGAAAAAACCTGTACCCTGTCGGTACTAGCGTTACCATATAGTAACAAGAAAATGAAAAGCGAAAATTTACCGAGACAAAGTTTTTGGTTTTGAATTTTTTTCATAATTAATACTATAAGTGCACTCTTTTACCGTTCTAATGATGTGTGCATTGCATATAGTTCAGTGCGCATTTTTCGATCGGCTAACTTCACAAAATTGTTCCAATCAACTTTTTATCAGTTAGAGAAAACAATTTACTCTTAGAATATCATATAGAAATTAATCTAATGTTAATATACTGTCTAAAAACAATTTTTAGTAAATGCCTATCGCTCGTTACCATATGGTAACCCTAGGGCTATTCGGGTTAAAGTTGGAGGCAATCGGTATATTATTGTTAGACAATCAATTAGATAAAATTTTTTATGTTCAGTGTCATATAATCTCTACACGAGGTCTAGTGACGAAAGCAATTTCTAGCCCCAATATTTCTGATATCCAATTTTGTGAGGAACAAAATTAAGATCAATATAAAAATTTTTAATAAAAATATAAATTAATAAAAAAAAGCAAGAATATTGGCATTCTGCACTGTTCGCAAAAAGGAAGAGCTTTTTTTGTACATAAAAATTAATTTTTGCGCAGTGCCGAATGCCAATTTGAAAAAAATAAAAAATTTTACCAAAGGGCCCCAACGGCTGCGATCGTTTAAATTTTTCCCCTCCCACTTACACCCCCGTATCTCGTGAGCCATGTGAGTTAGAAAAAGTTCTAGTATGTCATTTTGTATGTTAAGACTAAACCTTTCGTCACTAGCGCGAACTGCCGTCCACTGAATACTGAACCGATTTAAACCATATTTGGTAGGGATACATAAAACATATATCTCAAACAACAAAAAACTTTTTAATACTAAACCTTGATTTTCTAACGATCATTCCTATGGCAGCTATATGATATAGTAAACCGATTTTTGCCAAATTTGGCCAAAGTGTGTAACAACAAAAAGCTAAGAAAACAGCTTAACTAAAATTTAAAATTTCTTAATGCAAGAATTAATTTCTTTGAAAATACTGGTTTAAGTCTTAAACTTTGTATTAATGAATTATAGATATATTCATTAGCTTTCAAAAAAAATAAAGCTTTTGAAAACCTCTGAAAAAAGAAAAGAAAACAAATTTAACAAAATTCTAAAAACAAAATCTCACCATAGGCCTCTCTCCAGCAGGCCAGGAACTAAAAATTTCTGTCAAACTTCATATAAAAAAAACTTTGGCAAGAATTTTTAGTTTTCGTTTGAACTTGAACGAAATCCACAAATTCATATTTGCCATATCGATAGCATGTGTGGATTGAGAGAACAGGTGATGAGTCTATCAAGAACATATATATATATCAATTTTTCCTGGTGGACTCATACAAATGTCAAACATGGAGACTCAATGTGCTGTGCGCAAAACAAAAACAAGGGGGCTCCGCCCCCTACTCGCTTCGCTCGCCTACCCCCGGCTCGCTTCGCTCGCGGTGAGGTGCGGCTACAGTCGAGCACGCTCGACAGTAGGATACCCTGAGCCCAGGTACTCTTTTATAAATGTTGATTTTCGACCAATTATTCCTATGGCAGCTATATGATATATGGAACCGATTTGAACCAAATCTGGTCAGAATGTACAAAACCAACATAAATGCATATTCTATCAGTTTGGTTAAGATATCTCAAAAAAAAAAAACTTTTTCGTACTAAAACTTGATTTTCGGCAGAGCGTCTCTATGACAGCTATATGATATAGTTGGCCGATTTGGACCAAATTTGGTCAGGATGTATAATACCACCCCAAATATATATCGTGTGAGATTGGTTGAGATATCTCAAAAATTAAAGAAGCTTTTCATACAAAAACTTCATTTTCGATGTATCGTTCCTATGGCAGCTATATGATATAGTTGTCCGATCCAAAAATAAAAACAAACTTGATCTGCGTACGGTATCCAGAAACCTACATACCAAGTTTGAAGTCTCTAGCGCTTATGGTTTCTGAGATCGACGCGTTCAAACAGACGGACAGACAGACAGACGGACATGGCTCAATCGACTCGACTGTTGATCCTGATCAAGAATATATATACTTTTGGGGGTCTGCCACGCCCTCTTCTGCCTGTTACATACATTCTGCCAAATGCATTATACCCTTTTTTGCCCATTTTCAATGGGCTCAGGGTATAAAAAGAGATTTGAATTTTCAACGCGAGGAAAGATAACTTTAATTAAAGCAGTGAAGGCGCGACCATGTCTTTGACGAATAGCAAGTAAGAATCATTTTGATAAAATATCTGTGAAAAGTGCATAAAAAAGTGTTGCTGGAGAAATAATTGAATTGGCGCAACCAACACAATCACTTCATCATCCAAATTTATTTGCTTTATTTTTTAATTTTAGTTGACCTTTCAAATTTGGCGCTGCTTACAAGCCAAACTGATTTGTCAGAGTGACCATGTACGTTTTTGGTGAATGGTCAAAAATATGCCAGTTTTAGGTAAATATTTTATGCATATTAGGTGCTTGGTCTCACTGTTTTAGTTATGTTCCGCAAACACAAAAAATAATTGTCAAATTCCTGACAAGGAATTTTAAGTTGCTGGAGTCAGGGCTATAGAAAAAAAAATCTCGTCATATGGGGCCCCAAATCTATCCAAAAAAATGGGTTTGGTGTAGTTTAACATCAATAAACAATGCATTAATTTATTTTAAGAAAAGTTTAAATATTCTTGTGTATTAATTGCGAACCCGTCGTCTTGTTACAGTCTATGCCCACATTCTGCAAACTACTGTCCCATTATCTCAAGAAACACATTTGTACAGTGGTGTTAACTCACAAAACCCATTCAAAATTTTGATGAATGTACAATGTGCTAGATCGAACTATACATAAAGAATTTATGTATTTTGTCCCTTTTTGGCTCGTTTTTTATACAAATGTATTGTTAGGGTTTATGAAAATGCTCATATCGACCTAATTTGTGAAATGAATTTTACAAAATATCATGTTTTTTATTAGTTAAGAATTTGAAAGCAATATTGCATTAACAAGTCTATTTTTTTAAAAATGTCCCTTAAAATAATTTTTCAAAAGGTCGATATTTATTTGTTATACCCTTTATTTAAATTAAAATTTGCTGGAATGACCGCCTGTTTTTTTGTAAAAACACGTTGATATGAGAGACTAGAAGTGATAGATTAACCAAATTTGTCCAAGTTTGCTTCAAAATTTTGGCACGTTGTGTCAATACGCCAAACTGTATCCAAGTTGTGGAAACTTATTATATGAATATAGAAGTGGTCAGTGTACTTCGTGAATCCCGGTTAATTGTCCTTTAACGAATTCTTGAAAAATGTCGCACCACTTATTCATTACATGACATTAAGCCATCAACCACATAGAGGAAACCAACATTAACAACATAACAACATAAAGGAAACCTGGTGATAACAATCAAAGACAATAGGAAGAGCATTGCATTTAAAAAAATTGTCTTTTTAGTATGGATTATTATCCAATGGTTTCTCGGTCCCTATTTCCTTCGATATGATGAAGGTGCTGCCGTGAATAGTGGCAGTAATCGACGTAGTCTCAATGATCTTTTATTTCCAAAAAAATACTGAGAAAACTTGAGGTTTTAACAAGATGTCGTCACGTGCCATACATCTAACGAAACCATCGAATTTGTGAAACGTAACTGTAATGATAGTGTTCTTATATGAAAAGTCATGCGATATTTTTTAAACAAAGGTGCATGAAATGTCTTTACAAACAAAAATTGAATTTAATAAAATTTTCCTTGTCCTGCTCAAATTTTAGTTCGGACGATCTTAAAAACCCTTTACGATAGCTAAAATTGGTTTTTACGTGCCAGCTCACAATTATACGTCAAACTTTTCCAGGTAGCGCACAAAAAAAATCAAGGATTGATGAATGTACTTGATTGCAGCAACTTGGTTGCGTAGTTTGAGAAGTTTAAGGGGATCTTTAGGTTGTGGCGTGATGGGTGGTTAGCAAACTGTTCCAAATGCATTTTACAGAATTGATTGGCTGGCCTCGGGGAGCAGCATGGTGTACTTGTCGTGAGCCTATCCTGCGTATGCTTCATGCCTCTGTGTAGTTTCAATGGGCAATTCAACGCACACTCCCATGCGAGCTGTTCCCAAATGTGGCCATTATTTCAAACAACTTTTATGCAATTATACTAGCTAACAATTGGCAATGTTGATTTTCTTACTTTCTTTGTCGGGTAATTATTTACGCAAAAAAATCTCTACAAGAGGTAAAAGTCTAGTGACGAAAGCATATTCCAGCCCCTTAATTTCGGATATCCAATTTTGTGACAAACAAAATTTTTAAATAAAAATATAAATTTAAAAAAAAAAACATTCCTTGGCAAAAAGTTATGTTTCATATAGCAAAAAAAAGATGCAAAGTTCTACATTTTATAATATATTGCAATTAAACAAAAATCAAAGTAAAAAAAAATTATTTTAGCAGTAAATTGCGTTTTCTAGATAAACTAGCGGTTTTTTTCAAAAAGTCGTAGAACAAATAATTCTTGATTTTCGAAAAGGAATAAATCCCAATCAGTACATCTAAGCTTTTTTAGCGCTTTGATACATACTTACAAACAAACAGACTTTTAATTTCATTGTGAGAAGACCACTAAAAAATTCAAATTTAATTATCTTTTGAACTAGTTGTCGGATTTGGGTAATAGAGGTATCAATCGTCGCGTATTTTTGATAATAAAATTTTTTTGAAAGGCCCCAACTGCCCCGTTAGCTACAACCATTTAAATTTTTCCCCACCCACTCTCTCATGACCCGGTGAGTTTGAAAAAATTTTAGTGTGCCGTTTTTATACCCGTTACTTATAAAAAATAAGTATAAGGGTATATTGTGTTCGTTGGAATGTGCGTAACAGGTAGAAGGAGGCATCTCCGACCACATAAAGTATATATATTCTTGATCAGCATCAACAGCCGAGTCGATATAGCCATGTGTGTCTGTCCGTCTGTCTGTCCGTGTGAGCGCCTAGATCTCAGAGACCATAAGAGATAGAGTAACCAAACTTTCACACGTAGATCAGAAATGCGTTGGAGCAGGTCAAGTTTGTTTTAAATTTTGGACCCGCCTACTTCCACGCCCGTAATTCGCGAAAAACTTGTCATCCGTCTGTATAAACACAAGGATCTCAGAGACTTTAAGAGATAGAATAACCAAATTTGTCACACAGATTTCCATATACCTCACGCAGATCAAGTTTGTTTCAAATTTAAGCCACGCCCCCCTCCGCCCCCGCAAATCGCGAAAAACCACCTCACCCACAATTTTTCATATAATACGTATCTTTTGGTAATAACCGATATCTGTTATTATTATCTATTATCCCACTGAATCGCAACAAGATCGGACAAGTAGAACAGCAGTTATTGCGTGTCTAAGTTGTTGAATCAACAGGTGCCCCCTAGAGTATGCATTAGTTTTTGTATTGTTAAACCTTATTAGAATGCTTAAGATTTTCAACTAGTTCTGGGAACGTAAATATGACATTAGGATTGAATCGATAATGTATAGATATAAGTAACGGGTATCCTATGGTCGGGATCTCGACTATAGCCTTTCCCACTTGTTTAAGTTAGGACTAAACCTTTCGATCGGTATAACTCGATCTGATCGGACAGTCATAGCAAATTGTTCATATTCGTCAATAGCGCGAACTGCCGTCCGCAGTGATTATTTGGAAATCAGCTCCCAGGTGAATGTCCTCGTCAACCTGATTTTCATTAAAGAATAGCTGCTGTTAAAGATCATTAAAAATGGCTTAACGAATGCTTTTCTAAGGTGGCGTCAATGCGTCCGTCGGTCAAAAACAAGTACACTTCTATATTAAAGATATTTTCCAAATATAGCATTGATTTTTTTTAAATTTTATTTATTTGATAATTGAGTTAAGTTTACTTCATAAATAAAAGTACATTTCAGTTTTCATTTAATGCTAGTCTCTGATCGAGCTCTCGGGCAATAATTCTTAAAGTTAGGATGCTTTCTTTTCAAGAAACAGTTTTACTTATATACTAACAGCTTAGTATAGTGTAAGTGAAATATGGCATTGCATTAATAGAGAAGCAATAGAATCAGGGTGATATCCTTAAAAAATATAACATTGATTAAATTTTTTTAAATTTGAAATTTGTATAAAACTTGTTGGTTTATTAGTTGGGCCCTAGACTTATTGAGTAAGGTGTTATGTATTTACATTGCTAAGAATGCAGTGTACTCTATAAATAACGGGTAACAAACCAATATTTTATCGATATCTGACGACCATGTGATCAAAAATCCTGCCTAGCTTTAAGTATCCGAAAATTTGTATTGCCTTATTGCCTACTGTGCGGCGCTTGGTTCTTTAAAGTTGTCTGGTAATACGTTACATCTTGCAAGCTGACATCAGAGCGAGTCAGGCTCAGGAAGTAAAAAGGGTCTTGCAAAAGCTGTGTTAAGCAATTTAGGTAGAGAAACCCAGAAAGCACACACGCCTATATACACAGGCATATGCGTACCTATATATGTGTGTACACTGCACTATGGGGCATTTGACCTGTTTTTTTTGGCATTAACTCAATTTACACAAGTATTGAAATCTATGAATTATTGATGCAAATACATCAAACTGTTATGTTACATAGCAAAAATGTTAACATAACAGTCCAATGTTAAAATAACAGCTGTTAAAGTGAGCTGTTGCTAGCGAAGACCTTATGCTTTAATAAAGTGTAAGCTTGCAGTGCTTTTTAAAATTTAATAATATCCCTGAAAATCATTTTAAAAAGTAAAAATTTGCAATGGATGCTAATAATTAAGGTTTTTACTTTGTGCTGCTACTAATATATCGTTTTCTTTGTACGTTTCTTTTTAAATATTTGTGCAATTAGCAAGTGGTGTCAATTGATTCTATTGATTGAAAGAAAAATTCAACTTTGCAAAGACTTAAAAAAAAGTTGTTAACACTTGTTAAGCAAGTGACTATATCCATGTTTTAGAGCCATTAATTCTCTATTTAAAACAGTTGGTCTCAATGTCTACTTTTTTGCACTTTTTGAGAAAATACATCTTTCAGGACACAACCTCACATTTTCACGTGACGATTTGCTGGTTGTGCCCTACGGGGAATTTGAGCAGTTTTAATGAAATTATTTAATATCTCGTAAACTACGCAAGATATTTTGATAAGGTTTTTTTTCTAGTGTCATGGATAACCCTAGAAGAATTTTAGAAAAGTGGGCGTGATATTATCCCCGCCCTCCATTTTTGTTTTTTCTTAAGTTATGCTAACAGCCATCTGAGAGGGCTCACACCTTCAGAATCGAAAAATCATGATTATTTTTAAGGCAAATAATGTACAAAATTATAAATTGTAATTTACAATAGATAAAAACAAGTGGGAAAGGTTATAGTCGAGATCCCGACCATAGGATACCCGTTACTTATTTCAATACATATAAAAGTACTTTAAAGAAATTACTTATTTTGCTCAGGAAACTTTAATTCGCCATAAATGCCATTCTACTTGTCCGATCTTGATGCGATTCAGTGCGATAATAGATAATACTCATAGATAACGTTAATTACCAGAAAAAAAAAGTATTTTCTTCAAAACTGTGGGTGTATTGGTTTTTCGCGATTTGCTGGGGCGGAGGGGGCCGTGGCTTAAATTTGAAACCAAATTTGATCTGCGTGGGTTCAATAGAAATCTGTGTTCCAAATTTGGTTACTCTATCCCTTACAGTCTCTGAGATCCTTGTGTTTATACAGACGGACGACCGGTTTTTCGCGAATTACGGGCGTGGAAGGAGGCGGGTCCAAAATTTAAAACAAACTTGACCTGCTCCAACGCATTTCTGATCTACGTGTGAAAGTTTGGTTACTCTATCTCTTATGGTCTCTGAGATCTAGGCGCTCACACGGACAGACAGACGGACAGACGGACGGACGGACAGACACACATGGCTATATCGACTCGGCTGTTGATGCTGATCAAGAATATATATACTTTATGTGGTCGGAGATGCCTCCTTCTCCCTGTTACACACATTTCAACGAACACAATATACCCTTATACTTATTTGTTTATAAGTAACGGGTATAATTAGGGCGGGGCTGGTGCCACGCCCACTCGTCCAAAATATTTCTGGGGTTTTCCATAACACTAGATAAAAAACATAATCAAAATATATTGTGTAGTTTACGAGTTATTAATTAATGCCACAAAAACTGGTCAAACGCCCCATAGTACACTGTACAGTGTACACTTTTATTGATGACGATGAGGGATGTGAAGCGAGTTGTTTGCGTGTGAGTTGCTTGGCTATTTCATCTTGAAGTGTGCACTCCACTCGAGTAATTTACTTCAACACGCGCACCCACACATTACACACATACATACATACTATATACTCAAAGGTAAAGTAGTCGCTGCCGTTTTGATATACGCACGTGCTTATAGCTGACATTTAGATTAAAAACGAGCCGAAAACATATTATCGAAAAATGCCAGACGGAATAATACAAAGAAATGTTTTCATGCGACTGATGCCAGAGGGCGTCATAGCGTTACAGGTGCGTTGTTAGCCTTGTGTATGTACATGCCCCATTGTATGTGTGTGTGTGTGTGTGTGTGTGTGTGTGTGTGTGTGTGTGTGTGTGTGTGTGTGTGTGTGTGTGTGTGTGTGTATTTGGTAATGGGTGCGTGTGGCAAGTGAAGTGAATTGAAGCGTATGCTAAATTTTTATTGAAGTGCATACAAACAAACTTACTCGAAGGCAAAAACAGTAGTCGTTTTTCTGGATGCTATCTGGTCATTTTCCTGGGTCGTTGAAAAAAGTTAAAGCGCAAAAAAAAAATATTTATTTCTATATATAGATGTATATTTATGTATACACTCAGAAAAATATGCCATTCTTAAATTAGGTATGACTGTACTTGAAATTATACTGTTTCGTCCTTAAAATTTTAAGATTGATGTGTACTAAATATTGAATTAAGTCTGAACCGATCCTAAACCAATTAGATTCGTGACAATAATGGTACTTTTTTTGAACACCTTTACCTCTGAGACTATAAGAGTTAGAGCAACCAAATTTAGTGGCAATACACCAAGGATGTTGACCTATATCAAGTTTATTTTTAAATTTGGCCACGCCCACGTCTGCCTACGTAAATTATATAAAATCAAATAGCAAGAGCAATTTTAAAGCTTCAGCCTTGAGACTTGGCACACAGGATCGGGGGGGTCAAGTCCTGAGCAGTGCTGCCAACTTTTACAATATCTGCAGAACACTCATTTGGTTTTGTGCTTTCGCAGCCAGGCTCGGAAGTCTGGCTGTTTAACCAAACTTCCCGTCATTTTTGTTTATACTCATTTGGCATTGTAGATTGTAGAATCCTATGCACAAAATTTTCGTGGAAAAAATCTACTACTAAGGACACTTGCACAACCAATAGAAATGGGAATCGTACTCTGTGCATAAGAACACTAAGCAAATAACCTATACAGAACTCATTTTATACAACAAGTGTCCACTGTATCCAGTGAAATTTTCTTTGAACCGTCAGTTTTACAGGTCTATAGTAAATTTCACGGGTGTACACAATGTCTTTCTTTTTTTTTGGCATATTTCGTTGTATAAAATAAAAACTATATAGGTTATTTGCTTAGTTGTAAGTTGTAATAAATAATAAAATAAACGTTATTACTGGTACTTAATAAGCTTAGTCCTGGAAATTAAACATTTTTTCGTTTTGTGAAAAAACTGAAAGAAGGCAAAAATATATTTAAAAAAAAAGCTAGAATTCCCCTTTGAAAAAAGCCGGATTTGAAGGAATAAAGCGAATATGTCAACAGTGGTCCTGAGGTGTGCTGGAAAGTGTATCGAGATCGGTTTATAAACATAGAAAATATTTGAGAAAATATGATATATGGAGGACATATAATCTTCTGGATCTCAAAGACTATAAGGGCTAGAGCTTCTAAATGTTATGTTTTCCTGTAATCGACAAAAAACTTAAATATCAATTAGAAGGCCAATTAACCCATTTCTTGCTAATGGGTATTTAAATACTCAAGAAAGTGTTGACACTTAAAAAATTCCAGCACGAGGCATGTGAGAGATATCGTAGCAAGATGTATTTCGTAGAAAAGAGAATGAGTTCAATTTTTCGTGGTTAACCTGTAGTTTTTTTTACAGCTGAAAACCTAGTTATACCCTGAGCCCATTAAAAATGGGCAAAAAAGGGTATAATGCATTTGGCAGAATGTATGTAACAGGCAGAAGGGGGCGTGGCAGACCCCCAAAAGTATATATATTCTTGATCAGGATCAACAGTCGAGTCGATTGAGCCATGTCCGTCTGTCTGTCTGTCCGTCTGTCTGTCCGTCTGTCCGTCTGTCCGTCTGTTTGAACGCGTCGATCTCAGAAACCATAAGAGCTAGAGACTTCAAACTTGGTATGTAGGTTCCTGGATACCGTACGCAGATCAAGTTTGTTTTTTTTTTGGATCGGACAACTATATCATATAGCTGCCATAGGAACGATACATCGAAAATGAAGTTTTTGTATGAAAAGCTTCTTTAATTTTTGAGATATCTCAACCAATCTCACACGATATATATTTGGGGTGGTACTATACATCCTGACCAAATTTGGTCCAAATCGGCCCACTATATCATATAGCTGTCATACAGTCGCTCTGCCGAAAATCAAGTTTTAGTATGAAAAAGTTTTTTGTTTTTTGAGATATCGTAACCAAACTGATAGAATATGTATCTGGGCTGGTATTATACATCCTGACCAAGTTTGGTCCAAATCGGCCTATTATATCATATAGCTGTCATACAGACGATCTGCCGAAAATCAAGTTTTAGTATGAAAAAGTTTTTTGTTTTTTGAGATATCTTAACCAAACTGATAGAATATGCATTTATGTTGGTTTTGTACATTCTGACCAGATTTGGTTCAGATCGGTTCCATATATCATATAGCTGCCCTTGGAATAATTGGTCGAAAATCAACATTTATAAAAGAGTACCTGGGCTCAGGGTATCCTACTGTCGAGCGTGCTCGACTGTAGCCGCACCTCACCGCGAGCGAAGCGAGCCGGGGGTAGGCGAGCGAAGCGAGTAGGGGGCGGAGCCCCCTTGTTTTTTTTTCGCTATAAGGCCTCTCTCCAGCAGGCCTGGAACTAAAAATTCCTGTCAAACTTCATATAAAAAAAACTTTGGCAAGAATTTTTAGTTTTCGTTTTCGTTTCGTGTGTATCCAGCAACTTGAACGAAATCCAGAAATTCATATCGATATTTGCCATATCGATAGCATGTGTGGATTGAGAGAACAGCTGATGAGTCTATCAAGAAAATATATATATCAATTTTTCCTGGTGGACTCATACAAATGTCAAACATGGGGACTCAATGTGCTGTGTGCAAAACAAAAAAAAGAGATTTGAATTTTCTACGCGAGAAAAGATAACTTTAATTAAAGCAGTGGAGGCGCGACCATGTCTTTGACGAATCGCAAATAAGAATCATTTTGATAAAATATATGTGAAAAGTGCATGAAAAAGTGTTGCTGGAAAAATAATTGAATAATAATTGGCGCAACCAACACAATCACTTCATCATCCAAATTTATTTGCTTTCTTTTTTAATTTTAGTTGACCTTTCAAATTTGGCGCTGATTAAAAGCCAAACTGATTTGTCAGAGTGACCATGTACGTTTTTGGTGAATGGTCAAAAATATGCCAGTTTTAGGTAAATATTTTATGCATATTAGGTGCTTGGTCTCACTGTATTAGTTATGTTCCACAAACACAAGAAATTATGGTCAAATTCCTGACAAGGAATTTTAAGTTGCTGGAGTCAGGCCTTATTGAGCGAAAAGTACTGCTAAATATAAAGAAATGGGAAAAATGAAAAACGCGCACCCTTAACAGATACCTTGAGGTGTCCTTTATACAATAGGAAAAATATACAGTGATGTATCAACTTATCTGACCTCCACACCTGATCTAGTGACATTGGGTATTTAAATACCCGACAGCCCATGGTGTGTGCTAGAAATACAATTTTTAGACCCCGTACTTAAAAAAAATACAGGGGTCTTCAGGGGTAAGGGGTCTAGATACACCAAACTTGGTATGTAGGTTCTTCTATATTGCAAGCAGATCAAGTTTGTTTCAAAACTCGGCCACGCCCCCTTTATCGCCTACAAATCGAAAACAAAAATTTCATACCCAAATTATAAGAACAATTTAAAAGCTAGTGACACCAAACTTAGTATGTAGATTCCTCTATATTGCAGGCATATCAAGTTTGTTTCTTTTTTGGAATGGAACACTATATCATATAGCGCCCATAGGAACAATCGTTCGAAAATCAAGTTTTAGTATGAAAACTTTTTTGTTTTATCAGATATCTCAACCAAACTAATAAAATATGCATAAACCTTGGTTTTATATATCCTGTCCAAAGTTGGTTCAAATCGGACCACTATATCATAAAGCTGCCATAGGAGCGATCGTGCGAAAATCAAGTTTTAGTATTAAAAACTTTTTTGTTTTATTAGATATCTCAACCAAACTAATATATATAACTTAGTTTAATATATCCTGACCAAAGTTGGTTCAAATCGGACCACTATATCATATAGCGCCCATAGGATTAATCGGTCGAAAATAAAGTTTTAGTAAGAAAAACTTTTTTGTTTTATGAGTTATCTCCACCAAAGTAATAAATTATGCATATAACTTGGTTTTATTTATACTGTCCATTGGTTCAAATCGGACCACTATGTCATATAGTTGCCATCAGGCGAAAATCAAGTCTTAGCATGAAAAAATTTTATATTTTATAAGATATCTCAACAAAACTTATAGAATATGTTTTTAAGTTATTCATAATATTCTGACCGAAGTTGGTTCAAATCGGTCTAATATATCATATAGCTGTCATTGAAAAAAGTAGTCGAAAATGTATTACAACGCTCTGCAACTGCATCTAGCGAGCAAAAAATTTTTTAATTTTTGCAGTCTTTCCTATTTCCATAGTAAGTACGGGGTCTCCGACAGTCGAGTATGACTGTAGCACCGCGAGCGAAGCGAGCAGGGGGCGGAGCCCCTTAGTTACTCTATGCAAAAGTTTAATTTGGAGTGAATAAAAAGGTCTTTTATTCTGAAGTTTTCTTAATTTAAATTGGAAATCATGGTACTTATAGCCGAATCGAATAGGTTTTCCTTTGATAAAAATTTTGCACGAAGGTATAAATACTTTTTTGTTTCTATCAACTTCTAAGTTCTACCACTAAGCACGTGAGTCTTACAGTAAGTGTGTGCATATGTATGGGCTGCTGTGAGAATCGGCAACATTGCTCTGTTTATAAGTTGCTTCCCTTTAACATTTGTATGTAAACTCTAATACCCTGTACAAATAAATTATTTAAGGCAGAAATTTCAACTATAAACAAATATATTTAATTATTAAAACAACACATCGCATTATTTTTATCATCTACATTTAAAAATTTATTAAATTAAGGGTTTTTTTCCTTAAAAAATATGAAAGACATAAATTTTTATAGCTAAAGGGTATTTCATAGCGCGCATGTTTTGTGTTTCGCTTGCTGTGCCAGCAACGAGCTCTGGCAGCCAACTGAATCGAAACCAAAAATAATTTCCCTCAGACATCACGTCCACCGAAAAATTTCCTGGTGGACGCAATGTCAGGCTGTTAGCTGAGACACTTTCAGTTGTATGAGATGTCTTCTCTATAGGTTATTTGCTTAGTGGTTCTACCAGACATAAATTTCAAAATTTCATCAAAATCGTACGAGCCGATCTATGGGCAGCATTTAATGGGTTAATAGCACCCGTATAGATTACTATCTTTGTGATGTATGCTGAAAATTTCAATGCGATTGGATAATAAACATCGAATATATTAAGCAAATAAGTTTCGCTTCGCCCGCCGTGGTCCGCACAGTCTGGAGGGGTGAGTAATTTTAGTTATACATGATGTATTAACATAGTAAATTTTTATGTAAGACATGTTATATGAATGTTATGTTAATAAATTTCATGTTAATATACATTTTCTGTTAATTGTATTGTTCATTAAATTATGTTAATATAGAAATATTAAATTTGCATACATTTATGTATATTTGATGGTTAGCACGTTCAATTTTCATTTATTTTAAAATTTTGAAAGTGTGAGTTACGAATTTAAGTTTTTTAAGTATTTTAAAAATACTATTTATTTATTTAATTAATGGTCATTAAATCTAACTGCCGCGAAGATGTGGGTAGTGAGCATATAACTGTCGAGTGGGCTCGACTGTATCCCTTTTAAACCTCACCGCGAGCGAAGCTAATCGGGGGTAGGCGAGCGTTGCGAGCAGGGGGTGAAGTCCCTTTGTTTTTCATTGTCGCACTTCCGAGTTTTCGCTGCTAAAATCAGCACTAAATCCGAAAGGTCGCTAACCAACAAAACACTCCATTATAATATGGTATTTAATTTTGGTATTTTTCTTAATTTTAGGGTATGCTAATATCCGTTACTTAAAAAATAAGTAAAAGTGTATATTGTGTTCGTTGGAATGTATGTAAGAGGGAGAAGGACACACATACACACACACACACACGCACACTCACTGTGTGTGAAAGTTGAAGTGTAGAGACAGTTTTTCTTTGCTCCTGAGTGGTGGCAGCTTTCCTTGGTGATACCTGCGAAACAAAATATAAAGTGAGCAGCAAATAAGACTGAGGGGACACGCGCTACATACCGGAGTCGGGGAGATCGACTGGACGTCCGCTCTTGGTTGAATTCACGGCCGCTGGCGTTGCGGATCGGCGAAGGTCGGTGTGACCCGAGGGAGGGGTGGCACGCAAAGCATATTTTGTTGTTGTTTTCTGAAGAAGGGGGTCAAACTCGTGGTCAAATTATACACACACACAGACACAAACATAAACATATACATACACTCACACAAACATACATACTCATACACACACATACCCAGTAAGACTTTACACCTACTAAAAGCTACTTTAAACACCACCGCAAGTAATGTGTCAGCAGTTGATAAATCTGAAGTCTTTCATTCGCTTTTATACAGGGGTGAAACGCTGAAAGAAGGGTGTTTTTGCAATGTAGTTTGTCAGGGCTTCTGTTATGGCTCTGTTAACGCCCATTTCCCTTTCCAACGCCCATTTCCAAAAGCAAGGTTGCTGCAGGCCTTCTTTTGGAAGGCAGTAAAGCAGGCCTGTGGCGTTCGCTTCGAAAATAATGCATCCAGAAGGCATTGCTCTGGAAGGTATTTTGAATGCATTACAATGCAAGGTAGTAGGCAGTAAAAAGGCAGGCCCTCGGCATTCTGTACGAAAAAATGCATGCGTACATAAAAACACAATAAATATTAGTAATACATATATTTATTTAAACAAATGTGCTATATTAATAATTACATATTGGAAATAAAAATATTTAAAACTAGGAATAGTAAATATTCTGATTTTGGTATTTTAGTCTTTCTCAGTGTATTGCCTTGTCTTGGTTCGGTTTTCTCAATTCCAGTGGCGTCGGCATGTTTTTGCGTGTACATCCACACTTTAAGAAATGAAAAAGAAATTAATTACTTTATGAATTAAACACTGTATTATATAAAATAATGTCGATTTGACGGCTCCTAAATAAATAAATAAGAAATGTTAGAATTTATTTTATAACTAATTTAATACAAAGTATAAATGCAAAAGAAAATCAATATATTTTAATACTTACGTGATGTACAAATAATTATTTTCCAAGTTTTTCCACATTTCACAATCACTTTCCAAACGCGTGTGTACTCGACGGCAACTTCTTCTTTTTTTGAGATTGAAAAATTACAAGTATAGGACGATCGTCAAGAAAACAACAAAAGAGACAAAAAGAAAAAACGGTAAAAATCGCGCTAATTATGCTTTGCTCGCTCATTCGTAGTAGTTAACAGAGTTATTGTCTCTCTTTGAGAAGGAGAGGGCGTAACCAAAATACATAGCAGAGCAGCGAACGTTTTAAAAGCCCTGGCATTTAGCCTTGCAAATTCAGAAAATGTAACTTACTCCTATTGTAAGGCTGTTTTGAGCTCTTTTAGCACCCTGTCAAGTAAAGTATTACTCATATCGCATGAGTTGGCAACCTTACCAGCAGGGATTGCTTGGGTAATCACGTTGCTCCGGGTTTTATTGGGAATTCATACATACAGATAAACAGGAATACATACATATATGCACACATACATGGCTAAATTTGATAAAAAAAAACAAGGGGGCTCCGCCCCCTGCTCGCTTCGCTCGCCTACCCCCGGCTCGCTTCGCTCGCGATGAGGTGTGGTATGTCTACAGTCGAGCGCACTCGACAGTAACTTGCTCGATACCCAAACGTTCACAACCGATTAATTCAATTTCAGTAAAATATGGTCAACATAAAATGCTACAGACTATATGCTATCCTATAGCCTACAGTTAGGGGTGCTAGTCTGTGACAGAACTGGTATTAATACTAACTATAATACAATACGTGAATAATAAAATACAGATTATATTATATATATATATTTAGTTACTCTTTTCACAAAATCAAAGAAAATACAAGTTGTTAAAAAAGTACAAATTGTAATAAAGAAAATAGTTGACAAAAAAAAAGGAAATAGTTGACAAAAAAAAAAAAAAAAAAAGTTGCACATGGGCAAGATTGAAACGGGATTCGAACTCTCGACTCATCGCCTCAAAATACACGGCTCTATCATCAGAGCCATCGGAGCATTATATTTGCATGTGGCAATATCAATGTATATCATTTTTTTTCGTTGTACGTTTTGCACGTTTCTTTTGTTTCAATTATGTCTCGCTCGTTAGAAGAGAAGCCCTACATACACACATACATACATGTGCAAATAAAGCTATTTATAGAACAAAATTCGTTTTGCTGCTAATCCATGGTACTGATTGCAAAATGTGCATCACATAAAATTATTGATTAAGTATGTAAAGTATTCATTTAAAAAGTATGTAATTACTAATTAATATGTAATTAATTTAATGCAATGAAAAAAAAAATAAAAATAATAATAATAATAAATAATTTGGTTCAAAACAAAGAGTTGTTTTGATCCCGAGTCCAATGTACCCACAAATCGCATGCATTGCTGCCAGTTTTGTACCAAAATCTGGCCACTGCACGTAGGCATGAGAAATGTGAAGTTTTGATTTAATATCTTCTGTATTTGTTATCCGATTGCAATGCAGTTTTCAGGATGCATTATCAAAATTGTGTTTAGTGTGTGTGCAGATTTTGACATCTGTACCTATTAAATTGGCCTTGTATTTGGATATTTTAGTTTTTTGTCGATTACAGGATAATTGGGGGGCGTGGCAAAATTCTAAAATAAACTTGATCTGCGTGCGCAACATAGCAGTATTGTCACCAAATTTGAAATCTCTATCTCTTATAGTCTCTGAGATCCAGGTGATTATATTTTCTCCATATATCATATTTTCTCAAACTACTTCCCTGTTTATAAACCGATCTCAATGAAATTTTCAGCACACCTCAGGACTCGTCCCCCCATCCTGTGTGCCAAGTCTCAATGCTGTAGCTTTAATAGTGCTCTTGTTATTAGATTTTATATCATTTACGTGGGCGGACGTGGGCGGGGTCAAATTTAAATACAAACTTAGTATAGATCAACATCCTAGGAGTACTGTCACCAAATTTGGTTGCTCTTACTTTTATAGTTGCGGAGATATATGTGTTCAAAATTCTGTACCATAATCGACACGAATCTAATAGGCTCTATACCCATTTTTTGGGTATCGAGCTAAAAATGAATCACGACCCATTGTTCCTGTGATATTGTGCACCAATTAAAATAAAATCTGGTCAGGATGTAAAACCAGCAAAGATAAATATTTTGTCAGATTGGTTGAGAAATAGAAAAAAAGTTTGAAGTCTCTAGCTCTTATAGTCTGATAGATCGAAGCGTTAAAATAGACGGACATACAGGCGGACACATATACACACTCACACACACAAACCAAAATTGGGAATATCAAAAATTAGTAGAAAAAAAAAAAGTAAAAACAAATTGGAAAAAAAAATAGGAAAGTCAAAATCAAAAATATTTTATTAAAAATCGCGCGACCATATTGATTGGTTTACATTTTAACATTATGTGCCACCTTGTCTAAAAATGTAATAAATGGTTAATTTTTGTGTTCGACATATGTTTTTAATAGAGATGTTAGACGGTTGTCTAGTCTTTCATATTTAAATTGTTTTTTCTGAAGCCTTTCTTTGGCGCGTATTTGAATAATTTTTATTTCTTGTTCGACTTGCTATTTTATTAGGGACTGTAAGAATTTAAATATAACTGGATGATTGCACCCTGCGAACGAATTTATTTTGTTGTGCCAGCCTTCGATCTTATTTTTGGTACGATCAATAGCTAAAAATTAATTTGAATAATTTATCATAAGCGTGTTTCAACGAAATCAGCTTTCTCTGTAAGGTTGAATCATGCGTGTTCCAAAGGACTATTTCGAATTATGGTTTCTTCCTCTTTTGAGAAAATCGAGCAACTGAACTGAACTATGTAAACTCATCATCATTTTCTATCCAAAATTGTGTTAAAGTCAGCTGTTCAAATGCAGTAATTACTTCTGCTGGGCGGTCAAAGGCCAGAGCAACTAACATTTGTATCTCCATTTTATTTATATATTTCCAAACGCTTTGACTAAAATGGAAAAAACATCCGTGCACCTTTGAAAATTTAAAACATTTTTGTGTTGCGTTAATTAATGCCTTTTCATAATCTAGTATTATTTGCATTGGATTCAAATCTGGCTGCAGTTTGAGCAGAACCTGAAAAATCTCTTCATATGTATTTTGGGCCTTACCCTCACATAGGACATATATGAGGGGTACATGCAAATTTTGATATCGACCTATTATTGCAAAAAACATTAAAAACTATTTTACAATCGATTATTTATTGGCAAGACTGTAAACATCATATAATTTCAATATTTGTAAATTTTGCTGCGTTCAAAAAATAATCAGCCTTTTTTTATATTTCGGGGAAAAATTGCTTGCCACATTATCATGCAACAAAAAAATTGGTGCCTTGATGTCATACCGTTTTCCTTTGTTAGCACTAGCTCGCTTAAGCTTTTCAGATTTGCATTCAAACTACCCCGATTTATTATTCTTTTTGCCGTCTTGCTCATATTTTTTAGCGTTGGTAAAAATGCAATAGTTGGATCATCAGCTTCTTGACACGCTTGAACAAATAAGTCACTGGCTTTTTCTCTTGATGATTTCGTATTTTTTTTTTTTTTAATTATCCATTATGTTTGCTTTATTTACCAGTCTTGGGTCGGGCAAATGAAAATGGGGCTGACTTTCTCTTCGTTTTTTTTAATCAATCGACCGCGACAGCCGGACACAGGATATCTTTCGCACATATAATATTGCGTTCCATTCACCTTTTTATCAAATATATAGCAATAGCCTTTCTGATAAGTTTATCGTGAATTTCCCATATTGCTTTTATATTTTCCAATTTTTTTACAACAATACAGCTGACCGTTATGATATAAAGCTAGTCAAATAATAAATAATGATTATTTCAATTCGAAAGGAAACTCGACCAAACGCAGAAAAATCAAAGCTACTTTTCTAAGTTGAATTTCCTTATTTTTGACATTCATAATATTTTTTTATTCCCAAATTTTTGTAATACACACACACACACGAAACCCAGTAGAACTGGTCCTCAAAGAAATATTGAGGAAAAGTTGAGAAACATTCCGTGGTCATTGAGGAAACATCGAGGCGTTTGTATGAAAATGATTGAGGAATTCAACATTGAGAGTTTCTAGGAACGAGGATAGAGGAAGCTTCCCTATACATTTCTCAACGTTTCCCTAACAAGAAACGTTGGGGACTCCTGGGGGAACTCTGCCAAGAAATCCACAGGCACTAAACTTAAAAAAAAAATTATTTCGAATGTATTGTATTTTAATTTTAATTTTTTTTTATTGGGTTTTTTTTTCATTTTTTAATTTGTTTTATTATTACTTTTTTTACTTTGTTTTTTTTTCTATTAATTTATATTGAATAAAATTTTTGGTTTAATCATGGCCGAACTGAGAAGTTCTGTTTATTGGTGACTCTAACCATTCAGCCACGGGAGGTGAATTTTTCATTCTAACAATAATGTACCAATTGATTCAAATTTTATGTTTCGAAAAAGCAGCGGCCAGTTGACGCCGACAGAATTATTACAACACTAACAATAAAGCGTCAAAAATTACAACAGCAACAAGTAAACGTAAGGGAAAATCAAAACAGGGAATTTCAGTTCTTCAGGGAAGTTACTCGCAAAGTACAGTACTTGTCAATTGTACACTTCGTCTCCTGGGATTTTCCTATATATTTCTGGAACAAATGCATTTATTTAATCATTTTTGTTCTGACAACGAAATTTCAGGCTCAAAAAATATTGATTTATTTGTTTCCACATTTATATATGTACAATAAACATACTGTCTGTATGTACTTGTAGTAATATTTTTAGAAGACATTAAAAATTCTTCAAGTACATAGCTGAAGTGTAAGTTGTGCTCAACAATATCATCCGGGGAGTTGCACTTAAATTTTTTGGAACCGTTTTCAAGCCTGAAAACATGCTTATTAAAATGTTTAACATGAAAAGTTGTTGCGTGAGCAAATAGTCTTTAAAGTAAGAGACAACAACAGTAGACTAACTTGTTCAGCTCGGTGCTGCTCAGTGGCAGCCAATTAGGCCAAAAACAGCAGTCAGATTCAGCATCAAATTCCTTCCCAATCCCAATCCCACCCCTTACCTTTGCCCCCAGTACAAAATTGGTCCTAGTCCTGTAATACACAGAAAGGTGCCTGCGGCCACCCAGGGCAGGTTTTCAACATTGGTTGGAACGGAAGGATAAAACAACCAAATATCTGAAGGGCTGCCGTGCTCACCAACTTTGTGCATATTAAACAGTTATCCAAGCGCGGTGCTTTTCGTATTGCTTCTCTTTCTCTTCATCTTTGGCTCCACTTCTCTCTGTCTGCAACAAAAACAAGAGAATTTCATAAAGGACGGATACAAAACAGGGAAAAGGATAGCAAGTAAGTAGGAAGAGCTCCAAGCGACTGCGTATGTGTACAGGAAATGAGCGCAATGTAAGCGGAAATTTCACATTACAAATTATGCAAATCACATGCGCTCTGATTATTTTGAATATTATTTTCATTTGCTACACTGATACGCCCACATCTTACATAAAAAAATCCTTGGCCAGTGCATTGGCATTCAAATTGACAACTTTTAATTTGTTTAAGCATGAAAAACTTTTTTCCGAACTCAAAAGCTTACTGCAAACAACGCGACGTTCGTCAAGCGATGAAACCACATGACTTCAACCATTAGTTTTAAACTTTGTAGGTCTCATATTCCCCTATTTTGCACACCCATGTACAATGCATTCAACATATTCGTCTGTATGTACATTAGAGTGGGTCAATTTTTTCTTGACAAAGTGCTTATGCAAATGGTAATCTGCGAAGTCTTAAATCAATATCGAGCTTCCACTTATAACAGAGAAGTTTCTTGTGTTTTTTAGTCACCAACAAAAAAACCTCTACACGAGATAAAAGTCTAGTGACGAAAGCATATATAGCCCCAAAATTTCTGATATCCCATTTTGTGACGAACGAAATAAAGTTTAATATAAAAATATTAAATAAATATAATAAAGCAATACTTGAAAATTGGCATTCTACACTGTGCGCAAAAAGCGTGAACTTTTTTGTACTTAAAAATTATTTTTTGCGCAGTGCCGAGTTCCAATTTTCAGGTATCAGTTTATCATATCTTATCAGTTTGGTAGAGATATCTCATAAAACCAAAAAGTTGTTCGTACTCAAACGTGATTTTCGACCGATACAAAAATGTCTTTATTCAGTTAATAGGTAATATCTTCCAAACCCCTTAGCCAAAATTTATGCATCCAACATTATATATAATTTCCAACAATATATAGTACGTGTCTGTAGTTTTTTCGGTTTGAAAACTGAGGGGGTTTAAATTTTAGCGGGAAATAGCGTTTTCCCGCTAAACTGGCGGGAAATTCCAAAAGTCGTAGAACAAACATTTTTAGAATTTTGAAGCGGAATAATTCCCCATCATTACATCTAAGGTTTTTTTTGAGCGCTTTGATAGGGACAAACAAACAGATTTTTCATCTCATTTTAAGAATTCCCCTGAAAATTTGAAATTTAAGTATCTTTTGAACTCGTCGTATTTGAATTCGGATTTTTTCTAAAATGCCCCAACGGCCCCATTAGCTGCGATCGTTTAAATTTTGCCCCTCCCACATACGCCCCTTTATCTCATGAACCAGGTGAGTTAGTAAAAGTTCTGGTATGCTATTTTGAAAGTTACGACTACAGTCGTAACTGGACAGTCGTAGCAAATTTTCTAAATTTGCTGTATATATTGCTAGTGGTATTTCGCACCCTTCGTGCTGCTTTCGCCTCTTAAGCGCGAGCTGCCGTCCGCTGTGATAGGTAATTGTCTGTTAGGTGGAACTTACCTAAAAAAAGTCCAGATGGAAGCCGAATTATAATGAATTTAGAGAAGAACAAGCGGGAAAGGCTATAGTCGAGATCCCGACTATATGATACCCGTTACTTACTTAAATATATTGAAAAGTACTTTAAAGAAAATACTTGTTTTGCTCTGAAAACTTTAATTCGCCATAACTGTCGTTCTACATGTCCGATCTTGATGCGATTCAGTGGGATAATAGATAATGCTAATAGATAACGGTAATAATCACAAAAAACGTATTATCTTAAAAACTGTGGGTGTGGTGGTTTTTCGCGATTTGCGGGGGCGGATGGGGGCGTGGATTAAATTTGAAACATACTTGATCTGCGTGAGGTATATATAAATCTGTGTGCCAAATTTGGTTACTCTATCTCTTTTAGTTTCTGAGATTTTTTTGTTCAGACTGTTTTTCGCTATTTGCGGGGGCGGAGGGGGGCGTGGCTTAAATTTGAAACAAACTTGATCTGCGTGGGGTATATAGAAGTCTTTTAGTGAAAGTTTGGTATCTCTATCTCTTATGGTCTCTGAGATCCTTTTGTTCATACAGACGGACAGACGGACATGGCTATATCGACTCGGCTATTGATGCTGATCAAGAATATATATACTTTATAGGGTCGGAGATGCCTCCTTCTCCCTGTTACATACATTCCAACGAACACAATATACCCTTATACTTATTTTTTATAAGTAACGGGCATAATAAGAAGAATAAGTTGGCGGTCTAAACAATTTTTATACCCGTTACTTATAAAAAATTAGTATAAGGGTATATTGTGTTCGTTGGAATGTATGTAACAGGGAGAAGGAGGCATCTCCGACCCTATAAAGTATATATATTCTTGATCAGCATCAATAGCCGAGTCGATATAGCTATGTCCGTCTGTCCGTCTGTCTGTCTGTATGAACAAAAGGATCTCAGAGACCATAAGAGATAGAGATACCAAACTTTCACTAAAAGACTTCATATACCCCACGCAGATCAAGTTTGTTTCAAATTTAAGCCACGCCCCCCTCCGCCCCCGCAAATAGCGAAAAACAGTCTGAACAAAGAAATCTCAGAAACTAAAAGAGATAGAGTAACCAAATTTGGCAGACAGATTTATGTATACCTCACGCAGATCAAGTTTGTTTCAAATTTAATCCACGTCCCCATCCGCCCCCGCAAACCGCGAAAAACCACCACACCCACAGTTTTTAAGATAATACGTTTTTTGTGACATGTAGAACGACAGTTATGGCGAATTAAAGTTTTCAGAGCAAAACAAGTATTTTCTTTAAAGTACTTTTCAATATATTTAAGTAAGTAACGGGTATCATATAGTCGGGATCTCGACTATAGCCTTTCCCGCTTGTTTTTTATTGAATCTTTAACATACATAAGTTCTTTTGCCAAGTTTCTTTGAAGATTCAATAAAAAAGTTCATTTTGCATTTATTTTAAAATTCAATTGAAAAGAGACAGCCATCTTATTCTTATCTCTAAATTCACCATAAATCGCCTTCTATGTGGGTTTTTTTATACCCTGAGCCCATTGAAAATGGTCAAAAAAGGGTATAATGCATTTGGCAGAATGTATGTAACAGGCAGAAGGGGGCGTGGCAGACCCCCAAAAGTATATATATTCTTGATCAGGATCAACAGTCGAGTCGATTGAGCCATGTCCGTCTGTCCGTCTGTTTGAACGCGTTGATCTCAGAAACCATAAGAGAGACTTCAAACTTGGTATGTAGGTTCCTGGATACCGTATGCAGATCAAGTTTGTTTTTATTTTTGGATCGGACAACTATATCATATAGCTGCCATAGGAACGATACATTGAAAATGAAGTTTTTGTATGAAAAGTTTCTTTAATTTTTAAGATATCTCAACCAATCTCACACGATATATATTTGGGGTGGTAATTTACATCCTGACCAAATTTGGTTCAAATCGGTTCACTATATCATATAGCTGTCATAGAGACGCTCTGTCGAAAATCAAGTTTTAGTACGAAAAAGTTTTTTGTTTTTTGAGATATCGTAACCAAACTAATAGAATATGTATCTGGGCTGGTATTATACATCCTGACCAAGTTTGGTGCAAATCGTCCCACTATATCATATAGCTGTCATACAGACGCTCTGCCGAAAATCAAGTTTTAGTATGAACAAGTTTTTTGTTTTTTGAGATACCTTAACCAAACTGATAGAATATGCATTTATGTTGGTTTTGTACATTCTGACCAGATTTGGTTCAAATCGGTCCCATATATCATATAGCTGCCATAGGAATAATTGGTCGAAAATCAACATTTATAAAAGAGTACCTGGGCTCAGGGTATCCTACTGTCGAGTGTGCTCGACTGTAGCCGCACCTCACGGCGAGCGAAGCGAGCAGGGGGCGGAGCCCCCTTGTTTTTTTTTTGTTATAGAGGTAAGTTACACCTAACCGAACATTTCCAATATATCAAATATGTAGTTATGACTTCTCTGTAAAAAGTGGAAGCTCGATATTTATTTAAGACCCACGGTTTCCTGGGCAATTCTTGTAAGAATTAATCGTAGACTACGAATTTCATAACCGCTTTGTGCATTTTTTTACTCCATACAAATTGACCCACTCTAATGTTCAATGTACATGCCCTGCATTCCTTGTTGACATCGGCATTATTCTTGGACATCTTGCTTGGACATTTTCAAAGCAGATTTCTAATCTTCATACTAATTTTGATTCTCAAATCATCCTCGCGAGTCCTTAATTTGGAATATTTGAAAATATAATGCAAATATTCTACTTTATATATTTATCTTTAATTTATCCCTGAAATATTCCACAAAGCCCATTTATTCTTTGAAATATAATTATTGTTAAAATAAAGTGATTACAATTTTAATGTACTTTGTATCAGTGGTGTCCAAAATTTGTAAAGCCAAACAAAATTGGCTGCAAAGCCAAACTCTGCCAGCGTTGCAGCCAACACACGTATAGAGAGAAAGAATATGTGTATTCTATAAATAGCATGCTCGGCAGCTTGTTCTATTACGATGCGAGTGTTCGGCTGCTTTTGCTCTCACAACGCATGTGTTCAGTTGAAGCTCGATAGTCAAACGCGCAGTTTGATTCGTCCCGTTGCCTTCGTGTTTCTCTGCTTCGCATACAAGCGCACACTGGTCGGGCTTGTATGGAGCCGCGGCCATAAATACTTTTAGATGGGATATCGCTATAAAACTTTCACCAAAAATCTTAAAAAATATTATAAGTATGTTATAAAAAAATTGACCAGATCGTACCACTATATCCTATAGCTTCCATAGGAACGATAGATCGAAAATTAAGTTTTGGTATGAAAAACTTCATGGTTTTTTGCGATTTCTTATCTAATCTCACACAATATACATCTGGGCTGTTAAAATACATCCTGACTAAATTTTGTTCAAATCGGACCACTACTATATCATATAGGTCATAGGTCCAAAATTAAGTTTTAGTATCAAAAATTATTTGTTTTACGAGATATCGTAACCAAACACATATAGTATGCATTTAAGTTGATGATATATATCCTGGCCAAATTTGCTTCAGATCGGTTTTCTATATCATCCAGTAATAAAAGGATCAGAGCTTAAAAGGTTAGGTTGAATTTTTTTATGTCACATCCGCATCCGCAGGCTTCCGCAGCTGAATTAAACATTTTTATAATCTTGAAATCCTAATAAATAAGATGATATACATTTAGTTTGGGGAACAAGCGGGGAGAAACACTTAAAACTTTATATAAACATTGTAATGCACAACATATACGAACTAAAAAAGACGCACTTCTTTTACAACGATATACACAAAACACAGCACAAATTATTAATATATTTATATGTATAAATAAAGTATATACCATTATGTACAATATCCATTTCAAAGGTTTTTAATTTAACACTGTTTTATATTTTTTATTAATTTTTTAAATTCAGTGTGTTGCACTGCATTGCGAGCAAATTGCAAATACATGAACACATGCTCGCTCTTTGCATTCAATTTCTGGGAAGTCCCGTTAGAAATGTCAAAAAAAAATGTATTGCGTTGTAAAGTTTGAACAATCAGCTGATCATAAAACCGGTTTTCGCTGGAATAGCTCAAAATCAAATTTTGTATTTTTGACCTATGGCACCGACCAGTGTGAAGCGCAATGTTTGAATCTTAAAATTTTTAGATTTCTGTGTACTAAAAATATTGAATTAAGAATGAATGAAACTTGAAATAGTTTTTTTTCAAGATTAAAGAAAGTTGAACATGAGAACGTTTCATACTAAAATCAAGTACATTTTGGGATTTTTATTTTTCATTGTCGCACCTTAGAATTCTCAACTGGTTCTAGCGACGCATATATGACGTTAAACTTGGATAGCTGGGAAAATCAACACCTATTTCGAAAGGTCGCTAACCAAGAAAATACACCATTATTAAATGGTATTTAATTATGGTATTTTTCTTATTTTTAGTATACATACTAGTGGATGTTTTAAGTTTAAAATAAATTAATTACATTTTTGTACTACAAACGAGTATTTTTTGGATTTAGTTCAAGATTTTTGTGTACTTAAATAAGTATGTTTTCAATTTTACAGACTCGAATTAAACCCAAACCCAACTTAAATTATCCCCGAAAAATCTCACTTTAAGATTTCCGTACTTGCGAAAATCAAACTTGAAACTAGATTTTTGTTCTCAACTTTAGAAAATCCGAACTTAGAAAGCTTTTGAGATCGTTTGTACTTGAATGTATGTATGAGTTTGGACACCACTGCTTTATATGATTGCACCACTGTGCAAATGGTAATATGATGAACGTTGACCAGCCCCGTCATTTCATTCAATTCGACATTGACAAAGTTACGAGCCGAATGACTCTGACACACAGGTCTCTCTTTAAGCCACTGGAAAACGGTGGACCCTTTGTTGTTGCCTTTGATAAATCCAAACAAACACAGTGACCCGGACAAATACAGATGTGCAGATACCGTTCATACAGGATGTCGCAAGAACACTGTTGCCAGAACAGCTTGTTTTTTTTCGGTATAAAAGAGGCTAAAACGTTTTTTAAATTGTAGCAAAAAACCTGTCTAGTACATTTTGCTTAGTGATTTAGGTTACATTGTGGCTTAGCCTATCTTAGCATATTTTATTTTTATCTCTTTTATTTATAATATTATATTTTTTTTTTTATCTAACTTAATTTATAGGTCGATTTCTGGCAACAGTGAGCAAGTAAATTAAAATTCGCCATCTGCAAAACATAAAGGAAAACAACTTAATATATATAATCATACTTAAAAAAAAACCAAAAATATTTTATTCATAAACACAATTACTGATAAATGACATCGGTTGACAACATTTGCGCCACCCTGTACAACCGACAGAAGGACTTACAACAGAAGAACTTTTTGTACACAGGCTGTAAATTGTAAAACAAAAATACATCTCGTTTGTTTTGTATTCAAAACGATAGAACTCACATTTTATTTCAAGGGCGTGGCCAGCTTTTCGCAGAGGAATGAGGCAAATCATTTAATTTTTATACCATGTACTTAAAGTCTAAAGGGTCTATTAAGTTTGTGAAAAAAAAAATTACGTAACAGGCTGAAGGATGCATCTCCGACAATATAAATAAGATAAGTATATTTTTGTGTGGATTTACCCTTGTCTGTCTTTCCATCTGCCTACAGAAACGTGTCAATCTTAGAGACTCTTATCAGTGTATATTTTGGAAACCACTCGCAAATTTAGAGTGCTCCAGAAACACAAATTAACCGAAAACCTACCAAAAACCCTACACTCTGATTATTACACCACCATTACACTATCATTATAAACACATTATAAATATAACACCCCTGACAAAAACTTATAACCAGAGCAGATTTAAAGTAACGTAGGATGGTATCTATCCTGGCATTTAGATTCCGTTCGACACGTCGAAGATGAATTGATGTCCTCGCAGAACGCTGTACCTACTTTTCGACTAATTGTGCCAATATGACCAAAAAAAATTCACAATCTGCGAGTATGAGTAGGATATTTCTCTGCGCTTTTCTTATCAAATCAATTGGATTCCATATTACTTTTAAAGAAAACTTGAAATTTTTGCCCTTATAGCAGGCTCTACCTGTTCCGATTTATCGTGACATTGTCAAATAACAATAAAAACATAAAAATATTGCAAGTGGAAAAATTTTTCTCATCTTAACCACTAAAGAAAAATCTTTGTTTTTAAATAAAATTTATAATTAATTATTACAAAACATCTATAAGCATCTTTCCAAAAAAATTCCCGACTCAATTGAACTGCTGTAAAGGACTTTTTTTTGAATGTAAATAGATGTATTCAAACTTGCATATATTAATTAGTGACGAATTTGTCGAAAATCATATTTGACAGTTAGAGCGCAAAAACGTTTAGATTCAGATATAATCGGATTTTAGTGATGACCGTCTGTAGACGGTCTTAGGTGATAAAGGGTTAATGTTGAACCCTTATTTGCACAAACTTAATATACCCGCAAAGGGTATAAAAATATCACACAGCCAAGTTTGTTAAGCAGATATTTCGTTTTTCACCGAAACTTTTCACAAAATTAAGGCAAAGTCAACCGCTGCACAGAAAACAGCAAAATACAGTATCGACGGAAGTCAAGACGGCAAGGGAAGGCGAGGAGTTTATCGATTAGTCAGTAGCTGGTCGAATGAATCGAGAGTAAAATTAAAGGTGGAGTTTTCCGTCAGGATATTTTATAGCTTGTGGAGGACCTCGAAAACTGTTTTTTCCACCGGCTTAGCAAATGAAAAGCACTCAAAGACAGATTGTTCATGTTTGGGGGAAAAATTTGTAGAGAGGATACCGTTAACCAACAGGGCAAACAGGCGACGACAGCATAAAAAGCAGTGCGCTTAAATTGACGAGCGAATTATTTTGGCATTAGGTAAATTAACCCTATACCGCATATAGTGCCATATATGGCTTTTCATTTCTAACGAAATTTATTTAAGTAAAATGATATCTAAGCGAACTGAATTATTATTGGCAATTATATTTGCACTATTTTCTATAATAAACAAAAAAAAATTTTTAAATAATTATAATTTTGCTTCATTTTGCGCTTTTATGTATTTTGTTAAGGCGTCTCTCGTGAACGAAAATTAATTGTGATGAATCACTGCGGACGACAGTTCGCGCTAGTGACGTAAGAAGTACAAAGGGTGCAAAAGGCGACTAGCAATATATACAGCTAATTAGGAAAATTTGCTACTATTGTACGATCAGATCGAGTTATATACCGATCGAAAGCCTTAGTCCTAATTTACAAAATGGCATACTACATTTTTCGTTTTTGCGCACAGTGCAGAATGTAAATTTTTGCATTGCACAGGCCAAACCGCTGAAGTTACATGCTTCAAACTTGGCCACAATAAACTTAAGGTAATTTTTTATCATACAAAAAAACCTCTATGCGAGGTGAAAGTCTAGTGACGAAAGCATATTCTAGTCCCAAAATTTCTGATATCCAATTTTGTGACGAACAAATTTAAGTTTAATATAATATTTAAAATAAAATATATATAAAAATATTAAAAAAAAAAAAAGCAAAAGTAAAGCCACAAAATAATTGTCATTCTGCACTGTGCGCAAAAAGGTTGAGCTTCTTAGCACATAAAAATTACTTTTTGAGCAGTGCCGAAATATTGAATTTAATTGGGAACTATTCTATAATATTTATTGATTAATTTGTACTGATTTCAAGTTAATTTCGCATATTATTATCATTAATTCATTAATATTTGTAAATTTATTTGTTGAATTTCTTCTGATTTAAAAATACTTAATAATCAGAAAAAGAAAACATAAATTAAATATGCATTGCACATTAACACAACTACTTTAATTCATTTAAACTAGCTTAAGCCTGCATTGTTAATAAATCAAAAGAAAACTGTCTGGCAACACTGGGTATGTCTGCAACGCAAAAAAAATGCATATGCTTTTGATATTGCTATTTTGCTAGAAGGTTATTTTAAATACAAAAACATATCGAAAAAATATTGTAGTTGCAGGAAGACCCAAACATTATAATTCAGTTTAACTAATGAATGTCCACATTGCCACAAAACAAATTTGTCTGGCAACACTCATTCTTTATGCAGAGCAAAAGTTTTCAAGTACACTCTCAAACTCTGCCTGCTACACATGCCTTGTTGCTGCTGTCCTCTCAATTCTAATGAAAATGTATATATTCAGTTAACAGGCTATATCAAGGTGTACTTATTTAAGGTGACGTCTTCGATACAGTTGCCCTCTTTTGAGGTAGCTATTTTGACAGTTTAAGCAAATTTTCGTTCCAGCACCTCTCTCTCTGAGAGCCGAGAGAGCACTTTTGACAATTTAACTACCTCAGCTGTCAACGATGACGTCACCTTATATAAGTACACCTTGGGCTATATCTTCTAAACTTTTCAGTCAAAATTTATGTATCAGGTACCAAAAAACGCAAAATTTTACGTATTACAACATATTGAAAATGAATAATCGTTAGAGCCGTTTTGTCATAAATCGCCTAAATGTAAGCTAAAAAACTAAAAGGTACGCATTAAAGCCTTTAAAAATACCTTTCCATACCTATAGAACTTATCTGTAGCCTTTAAGGTTTGGAAACTGCGAGGGTTTTGGCGGGAAATAGCGTTTTCCCGGTAAACTAGCGGAAAATTCAAAAAATCGTAGAACAAACATTTCTAGATTTTCGAAAAGAAATGAATCCCCATCATTACATTTTCGCTTCTTTAGCGCGTTCAAACAAACAAACCGACAAACAAACTGACTTTTCATCTCATTTTAAGAAGTCCACTAAAAATTTCAAATTTGATTATCTTTTAAACCAGTTATCGGATTTGGGTGTATTTTTGATAAGAATTTTTATAAAAGAAAATATTTTAAGCCCCAACGACACCATTAGCTGCAATTATTTAAATTTTTTCCCTCCCACTTACACCCCCTTATCTCATGAACCAAGTTTTAGTACGCCATTTTGTAAGTTAGGTCTAAACCTTTCGATCGGTATATAACTCGATCTGATCGGACAGTCGTAGCAAATTTTCCAAATTAGCTGTATATATTGCTAGTCGCCTTTCGCACCCTTCGTGCTGCTTTCGTCACTAGAGCGAACTGCCGTTCGCAGTGATCGGCGTTTAAGACAGAGTTTTGTAAAAATCGGCTTGTCAAATCGAGGTCAAAGCTCGCGTTTATTCAGCTAGCGTTTGGTCAGCTAGCGGGCTTAGTGCTTAGGTAGTGCAGAGAATAGTGTCGTAGACTCACGCGCAGGAGGTCGAGAATTCGAGTTCACACCATACACATTTTAATTTTACTTTTTAATTTAATTTAATTAAAATTTTTTAAAATTTTACGATATTTTACGATTTGATCAAAATCAGATGACTATATCATATAGATGTCATGGGTACAATCAAGCTCAAATTAAACTTTAGTATCAAAAACTTTTATGTTTCTTAAGACATATCAATCAAACTCATAGATTGTGTATTTGACGAGGCCTGTTACACCCTGACCATATTTGGTCAACATTGGGTAACTATATCATTTAGCTGCAATTGAAACAATTGTATGGAAATGAACTTTAAGTATGAAAATTATTTTTGTTTTTTGGGCTATCTCATCTAAACTCACAGAATGTGTCTTTTTTTACTAAATGTTACACTCCGTTTAAATTTATCTAAGTCGGATGACTATATAAAATAGCTGCTTGTATAAAACACTTTTTTATTTTTTTGCAATTTCTTAACCAAACTCACAGATTCGCTTTTGCACGCCAAGTCTTGAATTTTTCCGCCAGATCTGGTGATTTTCCCAAAGTCCAATTGCAGGGGCAGCGGGCAGCGTGAACAAAATTATTCGTTTCTATTTCAAAAAGTATTATTTGGATTTACATATAGCAGCGTTTGGTCAGACAGCGGGCTAAGTGCCTATGTGGCGCAGAGAATGGTGTATAGCCTTAAGGGTGGTCAAGGTTTTATTTTTATTTTTTAGTTTCATTTTATTAACAAGAGCTCCTCTGGATCAAACTCCAGTAGAGGCAAGATTTTATTTTATTTTTTTAATTTTGTTTATGAATATTTTTTTAAATTTACCAATTTTGTACAATATGGTCATAATCGGGTTACTATATAATATAGCTGCCATAGGAATAATCAGGTTCACTTTAAGATTTAAGCTGGGTATGTATATGGGATAAAAGCTGTGCGATAAATGTCAAATCTGGCGGAATAACGCCAGATAAAATATGTATGAATTTGACATTTAGCTTGTAGCTTTTTTTTGTTTATGTCCATACCCAGCTTTAGTCTGAAAAAGTTTTTTGTTTTTTAAGTTATCTCAATCAAAGTCACAGACTCGCTTTTGCACGCCAAGTCTCAAATTTTTATCGAAATTCTAGAATTTTCCCGCCAAATCTGGTGATTTCCCCAAGGTCCAATTGCAGGGGCAGCGAGCACCGTGAACATAATTATTCGTTTCTATAAATTTGTTGCTAATTATAACAATCAGCAAGAAATTTCCATAAACAAAATATTTTAAATTTAATAATAAAAACGTAATAGTCTGATTTGTATAACAAGATATTATGTCATTTTGCAGGTACTGCGTAAAAGAAGTTTATTAAAGAAAAATATAAGAAGTGCTGCCCTTTTTTACGTTTCAATTCCGCGATCGAAGCGAGCCCCCCACTAATGAATGTTTCTTTTTTTTAATTTTTATGCGTTATTTTTTAATTATAATATATTTTATAATTTGACTGTAATTAAGCCTTAGATGTATTATTTTTAGCAAAAACTAAAATGCAAAAACCTGTTTTTATTCTAAACTATTTAGCAAAAAAAAATGTTTGCTTAAATATTCCTTAATTTATTCTAAATACCAGGGCCGTCGAGAGCCGATCCGGGCCCCGGGACAGACCGCGCTCACGGGCCCCTCATATATATGAATATAAGAAATTTATTTTGAAACCCATGTTTCCTTTTTTGTAGTTACAGTATTTTCATTTGATAAAAACTTCCTACCAGCAGCCGGGCCCCCAAGATCCTCCGGGCCCCGGGGAATTTGCCCTGGCTGCCCCCCCCCCCCCCCCTCTCGACGGGCCTGCTAAATACACCTATATATGCATAGAAAAAATGTTTTTCTGTAATGGTTCTATGGGCATGCAGTAGAGGGTTAAGACAAGAAAATAGGATTTTTATGAACCCATTATAGCAACAATTACAAGAAGAACAACATTAGCAAAATAAGCGACATTTACGATTCATTTGATTTACTCATTAGAGCCTGAAAGTCAAGGTCGATTTAAAGTCGAAGGCAATGCAAGATTGTAAACTGACAACCGACCAAAGATGCAAGACAAAACAACAAAAAAATGTAAGAACGCTCTAGTTGAGGACACGCCTATTAAATATCCACCGTCTGATACATATAAAGGTACAATGAGACAAATTAATATATGAACAGACAACCGTTGTACGTTGTGGCGTCATTGTTTTCTTTTTCCTGTGAATGAATAGCATTGTTTCTTAACATTTACCACCCGATCATAATGTCGTTGTCAAAACTTAAAATTATAACTAGTTCATTATTCGATTTGTTGATGAAGGGCATGCAGCAAACAAAAATTGTTAATAAATGTAATCTTGTAAAACAACAAACCACTATGGTAAAAATGTCCGATATTTTGGCATAAAGTCCAATTATTTGTTGTTCGAAATCTTAAAATTTTTTTGATTTCCTAAATCTGAATACTCTGGAGAGAACAGAAAATTTTTTGTTTAGTCTTTTCGGGAATACCCTTAATGTTTAAGACTCGATCAAAGTCAGTTGATTAAGAGTTGCCACGTGAAGGGAAAAAGCGCGATAATTTACTCGCAACTTGCAGCGCGAATTGTGTTTGTTTTTTTTGACAAGGTATCTTTAATAATTTGTGCTTAGTTGTGCAATTCTGCAATCTGTTGTTCACGTGTTATTTTAACTTAAAACTAACAAATTGGATCAAGTTCTGTGGAATGTAACTTTCGCATAGTGAAGAATATAGATAAGTTTCTGTTGAATTGTGATTAACTGAACCGTCTAGAATCAGATGTCATGTATAACTTTTGCCCGTTTTTGCCCCATTTAATAAAAAACCACATGTTGCAGATGTACATTTATGATATAAAATCGGATTTTTCTCAAAGTTTATATGGGAGGGGGGTGAAGACAAGGTCAAATAAAAAAATCAAAAATAGTATAAATTCTACTTTAATTTAACAAACAAATATTCAAAATTTTAAGAGTTTAGTTTTACATTTAGATTTTTTTTTTAATTGAAATTTTTTTAATGGTTGAAGAGGGAGGGGGTGAAGATAAGATACAACTAAAAAACAAACAAATTTTTGTTGTCCATTTTAGTCTAACTAATGTGTATGCTAAATTTCAAGCCTGTACCATTATATTTAGATTTTTTGTAAATATATTTTAGTCGAATTGGGAGGGGGTGGGGTGAAGGTGTGGTCCAATTAAAAAAAAAAAATTGAAATTCTACAGTAGTCTAAGCTTCATGTCAAATCTCAATTCTCTTTACATTTAGAGTTTATGCCAGAATATCGGACTTTTTTACCATAGTGCAAACTTGACGTAAAGTGCAAAATGCAAATATACGTATTAAAGTTATGTTAAGTTTGAAAATACTAAAATACTTAAATTTCAATCTTAAAATATCGTACTTAAAATGAGATCGAAATCCTCGTCTCCAGTATTTGCATTCTTAATGAGAAATCGAGTTCGAAAAGTTGCGTTTTAAGTATGAAATACTTGAATTTTTTTTTCTCTGTGAAGGAACAGCACATATTTGACGCAGAGTTTTGGGTTGAAGTGTGCGGATTTTTTTCAGATAGAATCTTGCATATCACCAGGAGGAAGTAATACAGGGGTTATACATTTTTAACTTGTTGAGGAAGTTTACGACCCTATTCACCTGACTAGGTGTTCCATAAGGTTAGCGAAAACCAAACTGAAAGGGAGGAATTTTTTCTTGATTGTTTTCAATAGTAGCGTTAGAAGGCATCGCTCGAACATTTTGGCTATCGTCGGCAATAGAATGGTTGGTCTGTATGAGTCCAGTGCAGACAGGCTTTTACCTGACGTATCATGCATATCCCTGCCGTTTTTCCAGAGTTTTGGGACATGCCCCAGTGTCAGTATAGAGTTGATTATCAGGATTATCCAGACCACATTCTCATGAACTTCTTCAACTGTTACTTATGAGTTTGGTTAAAATATTTTAGTAAATTAAACAAATTTGCATAATAAAGGTGAATTTTCGACTGATCGTTCCTATGGCAGCTTTATTGAATAGTGAACCGATTTGAACCAAATTTGGTAGGGATACATAACACATTACCTGCGACACACACAACCTACGAGATTGGATGATGTATCTCAAAACCCAAAAAACTTGTTCATACTAAACCTTGATTTTCTAACGATCGCTCCTTTGGCAGTTATATTATATAGTAGACCGATTAGACTCAAATATGGTCAAAATGTGTAAAATTTAATTTGTAATTAATTAAAATGTTTTTTTTATTATAATTTATAAAATTTAGTTTATGTATGTATTTTGTTAACGTATGTATGTATTTTATTCTTGTGAACGAAAATTAATTTTGATGAATTTGATGAACAATGAATTTTTGAATGAAGTTTTCACAACAAAAAACCATTATTTTTTTGTTGAAGATTAATTTTTTTCTAAAAGAAAATGGAGTAATCTTTTATTAAAACTTATAACTTTACTGTATTAAGCCTTATATTTTAAGCAAAAACTGAAAAAGCCAAAATCCTTTTTTCTTCTTAACTATTTACACAAAAAAAAAAATTAGCTTAAATATTTCTTAATTTATTCCAATTACACCTATATTTGCATAGAAAAAATGTTGTTGCAGTAGAGGGTTAAAATCTATGACATTGTCATTGCATTATTATGCTGATACAATATTAGTTATTAACGTGTGTTCAATAAGGTTTTCATTATTATTCGGATACGGTACCACTGTATACTCTGGGATTTCAAGAGATTTTAATGGAATTTGTAAAATATTGTATAAATTATTATCTATCGATACCCAAAGTGATGTTTCAATATGTAGGAGTTGGTCCTGGTTTAATTAAATTGCTGTGTCATGATTTAAGAGTTTTGGATCTAGGAAGCCGTGTCATGCCAATTGCATGCCCATTTGAATGTCATCAATATATTCTAGCAGTCTCTTAATTTGTTGGCGGGCCAAATTCGCTGTTTGAATCTTTTTTAACAGATTGAACGTTTTTTAGAGCTACTTTTATTTGGTCAATTACTTCATTAATTTGGTCATTACTGATTATATTTTTCCGAATATCGTTAATGTTATCATTTAAGTCTTCTAAGTCATCAGCATCTAGAGTTCTTGGTTTTAAGAATATTAAAAATAAGACCAAGTTCTAATTTTAAGAATAACTGTTCTTTTAATAACTGTTTCTTTTAATTTTTTTTGTATATATTTTATTATGTCTTGGTAATTTTATAAATGTTATTTTAACTTCCCAGTAGAACTGGTTCTCAAAGAAATATTGAGGAAAAGTTGAGGAACATTCCCTGGTCATTGGGGAAACATCGAGGCGTTTGTATGAAAATGATTGAGGAATTTAACATTGGAAGTTCCTAAAAACTCATTTTGAGTTTTTTTTTTTAATTTGTTTTAAAGTTACTTTTTTTTACTTTGTTTGTTTTTCCCATTAATTTTATTGTATTAAATTTTTGTTTTATTCATGACTGTTCTTAATGGTGTTCGACCCGGAACCCCCCGATCTAAAAAGTTCTGTTTCTTGGTGACTCTAACCATTGAGCCACGGGAGGTGAAATTTTCTTTCTAACAATAATGTACCAACTGGTTCAAATTTTATGTTTCGAAAAGCAGAATTATTACAACACTAACAATAAAACGTCAAAAAATAACAACAACATCAAGTAAACCGCAGGGAATATCAAGAACAGGGAATTTCAGTTCCACTGGGTTGTTACGGAGTGGGATTCGATCCGCCGCCTACTGCTTCACAACTGAAGCGGTTTCTCTAACCGGAGCGCCACGGGGAAACCATTTATTTCATCTGAAATTGTACATATTTATTAGTGATGTAAAAATATATCGAAATATCGACAACTCGATTTTCGCGGAAGCGGTTATCGAGTACTTCAAGTCGATGATTTTTATTGGCGATCCATCGAGTTGATTAAATCGATTTCCAAGAAAAATCGACAGCTCACTGGGGCTTGTTCATTCTAGTTAATTTTTAAAATTAAGTATTGTCGTTAAATTTTTGATAAGAATCCGTAATATATAGGCTACAAAATTGTTAAAGTTTGAATTGGGCATGAAAACGATGCAAAAAAAAAATAAGATTTCTAATAAAAATACGAGTGAATTTTGTGATTACAATTGCGTTTTTGAAAAAACTCGATATTTGCAACTCGTTCTACTATTTTCCGATATATCGACAGATTGATACATATTTTTAGCGATTTTCTATTTCGATATAAAACTCGATCTAAAATTTGGATTTACATCACTAATATCACTTTCCTAACAATTTAAGATTTTTATTCTTATATTAAGATTTTATGATTTTTTAGATTAAAAATCTTAGTTTTAGTAATTTGGTCTTAAAATAATCTGATTTAAAGAACCAAATATTTTGGATGTATGTTCTGGATTTTAGAAGCTGGTCTTTTTTTCCAGCACACTTCAATACACAAACCCATATTGTAGACAAAGCCAACCACGTAATTGAGTTATAAGTATATGATTGTAGAGCAATAGCTTCAGTTTAAATCCAACACCGAATTGAACCACTTCCTAATTTGGTAACTCAAATCATATAATTGGCGCAGCCGGTCTTAACGGGCAAATAAAACACACACTACAACGTGATTTCTTGCAACACCGCCAAAGGCAAAAGCAAAATCATTCAAGTGCAAAAGTGTCTAAAAATTGTTAGTGACATAAAAACAGACAAAGTCATAATTGTGTCACCCAAAACCTAAACTACACTAAGTGAGCCAGATAAAAGCAAAAAAAAGGCAAACGAAATGAATGAAATGCAAAGGTGCATTCAAGCACTAACGCGCATAATTACACAACAACAACAAGAGTATGCCGTTGGTAACCCACATACAAGGCAAAGAAAAGTAATCCCGATATCTTCCTACATTTACGCGAGAAGAAGATACATTGCATGGATTCATGGCGTCGGTGGACCAAGTTATGCATGAGTACGGGGACGACGCAGACCAAGTATTCCGTCTGATTTTCAACACGAAGACTCTAGGACAAGCCCGAACTGTCATCAGTGGTGTCATTTTTGTCTGAGCAAAATAAGCTGAATCAACGAAAAAAAAGCTTTAAAAAAAGCTGATTTATAAATTAATGTGTTCTTTGTATTTTAATTATATATATATATATTTATAAAAGGATATTCATGCATTATATATACATTATAAAATTAGAGTATTTGTAATATATCGTCAATATTTTCTGCATCATCGTTCGGATAATAGTCTCTTTGTACTAATAAAGTTAAAATTTATTTTATTTTTTTGAACAAAGCCCGCCATTGCACTAGTGCTTTTTTGTGCACCATGGGCAAGCAAATCACTCAGTTTTGCAGTTATTGGGCATTTACAATAACTGCAAAACACCCGAGCCAAGTCTGTGGGATCCTTCCTTATCCACTCCTTAAACTCCGGGCTCTGCATCCAGACATCTCGGACTTTTTGTTTATACTCTTGCTTTGGCATCTTATCGTCAATTAATTTGGTTCTCTTTCGCAATACTAATTTTACAATGCTAGCGATGGAAGACGCGCCAATTTAGGGGCGAACTTTTGAGTGAAATTTTTCGATTAAAGTAAATACCTATACATTGCCGATAGAAATACATTTTGTAACATTTCAACTGTTTCAATTGAGTAAAAGTGAAATAAAAACAAGGGGGCTCCGCCCCCTACTCGCTTCGCTCGCCTACCCCCGGCTCGCTTCGCTCGCGGTGAGGTGCGGCTACAGTCGAGCACGCTCGACAGTAGGATACCCTGAGCCCAGGTACTCTTTTATAAATGTTGATTTTCGACCAATTATTCCTATGGCAGCTATATGATATATGGAACCGATTTGAACCAAATCTGGTCAGAATGTACAAAACCAACATAAATGCATATTCTATCAGTTTGGTTAAGATATCTCAAAAAAAAAAAACTTTTTCGTACTAAAACTTGATTTTCGGCAGAGCGTCTCTATGACAGCTATATGATATAGTTGGCCGATTTGGACCAAATTTGGTCAGGATGTATAATACCACCCCAAATATATATCGTGTGAGATTGGTTGAGATATCTCAAAAATTAAAGAAGCTTTTCATACAAAAACTTCATTTTCGATGTATCGTTCCTATGGCAGCTATATGATATAGTTGTCCGATCCAAAAATAAAAACAAACTTGATCTGCGTACGGTATCCAGAAACCTACATACCAAGTTTGAAGTCTCTAGCTCTTATGGTTTCTGAGATCGACGCGTTCAAACAGACGGACAGACGGACAGACAGACAGACGGACAGACAGACGGACATGGCTCAATCGACTCGACTGTTGATCCTGATCAAGAATATATATACTTTTTGGGGTCTGCCACGCCCCCTTCTGCCTGTTACATACATTCTGCCAAATGCATTATACCCTTTTTTGCCCATTTTTAATGGGCTCAGGGTATAAAAAGCTGCCTCAATTTGCTAAAAAAGTCAGAATTCCCGCTGCCAGCTATTTTAAAATTTTTCCCGCAATCACACTTCAAAAAAAGCCAAATCTGACGGGAAAAAAGCGGAAATGACACCACTGACTGTCATGAAGATCAATACCGCAACAACGTTGCTAAAATGCAAGGAGAAGCTTCGACATCATTATCGACTAAGAATGGACCAAATGGGCCACACAAGGAAGATCAACAATCTCAGAGTGAGCAGCATTAGAGACATGGATATCAAAGTAAGACATATAGTTGAAGAAATAACCGATTTCGCTGTATTTGAGAATAATGATAATCTTGTAAATATACTAAGTGCAAAGAATTAAAAAATAAGCATCAGGCTCCATGGCAGTTTCATTTATGCCTTTAACCATCCGTAAGAGATTAGATAGCAAAATACATTGGTCTAAATATTGGCAACTTAAATCAGAAATTGTTAATTCAAAGATATTTAGTTAACAACGGGTCAGGCAACATTAATGACAAAAATAATTAAAACAATCAACAAACAGTTTCAGACAATAATAACAAGAACAACATTATTCAAAGAAGCCAAAATATAAGACGCCATTTTGCTAACAATCAACAACAAAATCAAAATATCTTCAACAATCCACAACAAAATCGTAATTATACTAACAACCAACAACTAAATCATAATTATCCCAACAATCAACAACTAAATCAGAACTTTAATAATAATCAACAATATTAAAATCAATGCCAGAATGTACGACAAAATAATAATGCTCAACGACAAGATGTGTAGATAATCTAGCAGAAGAAGACAATAGGAGCACAACAAGTAAGAAACCTGAAGAAGATTTTTTTACCCAGCAGCCTCGGATAAATTAAAAATTTTTATTTTGTTTCTTAATGGACACTGGATCCACAATTGGCATAATAAATACAAAAAGAGTACAAAAGAATTAGTATGAAGTGTTAGAAAAATACACAAAGACTATTCACACTATAAACACAAAATTTGTAACTATTAGGTTATGACCAAAGCCCCAAATGAATTTCAATATCCATCAAATGTTCATTCGAAATGGGTGGCCTTACCCCTAGACAAATCATATGATTTTATATTGGGCATGGATTTCATTCAAAGAAATGTTAAGAATATAGATTTTACCAAGAAAATAATAACATTGAAAAATAATGTCGAAATTCCATTCTTGTCCAAGATTCCTGAAGTGACTTGTGTACTAGAAGTAAGTGAAATTGAAGATTTTAATATGACAGGTTTAAATACAGAAGAAAGCGAAATTATAAAAATATTGAACAAAAAGCTTAAAGGGTTATATAATATAACTTATATTACAAAGAAGGTCATCAATTAACAAACACAAATACAGTAGTACATAATATAAAAACTACAACCCATAAATTCCAAAATTTATAGGTGTTGCCCAAAATATAAAGAAGAAATCAGAAAACAAATAAGAGAAATGGAAAAAAAACGGTATACTAAGAAAAAGCAGCAGCAAGTATAGTTCAACCATTTGCATGGTGCCAAAGAAAAAAATGATTCAGGAGTTCAAAAAGATAGATTATGTGTAGACTATCGTCTCTTAAATTATGTAACAATCTCAGACAAATATCCACTACCCCTTATGGACTCAATTCTAGACAAACTCGGCAGGGCACACTACCCTAGTACGTTAGAATTAGCAAAGGGCTATCATCAGATTTTAATGGCTGAAGAAGACATAGAAAAAACAGCATTTGTATCACCAATGGGACTTTATGAATATGTTCGAATGTCATATGGACTAAAAAACGCACCAGCAACTTTTCAAAGATTAATGTATGACATTTTAAGAGACTACATAAATAAAATTTGTGTAGTATACCTGGACGATACATTGATATTCTCAACAACTTAAGAAGAACATAAAAATGCATTAGAAAAAATATTTCGAAAACTTCGATATCATAATTTGAAAATTCTAGCAGACAAATGCTCATTCTTGAAACAAAATACGGAATTTTTGGGTCACGTTCTCACAAAAGAAGGCATAAAACCAAATCCAAAAATGATACAAGATAAATTAGCTATCCCAATTCCTAAAACAGAAAAACAACTTAATGGTTTCTTTGGCATGACAGGGTTTTTTTTAGAAAGTTTATTAAAGATTACTCGAAAATTGCATATCCAATGATTAAATATTTACAAAAAGGAAATGCAATTAATAATAATGACCCCGAGTTTATTGATTCATTTGAAAATTTATTAGCACTCATAATTTCACACCCAATTTTAAAATTCTCGGAATTCGAAAAACAATATAGTAACAAAGTATGCGAGTGACTTTGCCATTGGCGTTTTGTCACAACAAGGTCAACCAGAGGCATTTGTATCAAGAACTTTTAATAAACACGAGAAACAAAACGGCACAACAGACAAAGAATTCTTAGCCATTGTTTATGCAGTAGACTATTTCAGACATTACTTATATGGATCACAGTTTCAAATCATAACAGACAATCAACCAATAAAATATCTAATTAAGAAATATAAGGGCAAACACAGAAGATGGATTTTAAAGCTTCAAAAACTTGAATGCGACATTCAATATGTTAAAGGAAAAGATAATAAAGTAGCATATTTTTTGAGTAGGCAGGAAACAGCACCGCTTATAAATGATGAAAATAGTAATGAATCTAATCTAGAAATATCAGACACCATTCATTCAGCAGACGAAAACGAACCAATAGATTTTTATATAAAAGAAGAAATTGTAAACAAAATCAGGACACAAATCATTGTAACATATTCAGCAAATGACAGTAATCATCAAGAGAGATAAATTATAGAAATCAATCCAGCAGATGAAACACTTCAGGTAAACAAAAGTTACAAAATAACATTAATAAAAGCACAATCCGCATATACTCAGAAGTACCAGACTCTGTGTATTACAAAGTACAATGCATTTTAACTGACCTTTTTAAAGATACAAAAAATATAAAAACTTTTTAAATGCACAAAAAGAGCTGTAGAAGTAGAAAACGAAGAAGAACTTCATAAACAAATAGCATTATATCATACAAAAGAATCCCTACATAGTGGCAAGAGCGAAACATTTTACACCTTAAACTACAAAATTTATTTTTCAAAATTAAAAGATCAAATTATCCCGAATCATCCTGAGCAACTTATTTTCGAGTTTCTTCACGAAACTATCAGGACTTCTAGATTTGTGATCGCTGAATCCGAAAAACACATTCATTTTGTTCGTTCTTGTCAGGATAATCGACAGGACCAATTTTTCGGCTGTTACCATATGGTAACGCTGAGAAGTACAGAGTACAGGTATTTTACATACTAAAAAATTCAAATATTTGAGAAAAAGTGTAATGAACCATGGTTTTTACAACAGGGGGGGCTGCTCCCTAGTACATCTGATCAGATTTGGGTCAAATCGGTGCAGTATACATAGCTGTCATAGAAACAATCAGAGTCAAATTCACCTCTGATATGGAAAACTTTTTTGTTTACTGAGATATCTCAACCAAACTCTTGGAATATGTATTTAATATGTTCTTATACATCCTGACCAAATTTGGTTCAAATCAGACTACTTTATCATATTGATGCCATAGGAGCAATCATATTTTATGAACAACACAGTACCGAAACGCTAAGAAGATGTATGGAAAAAACCTGTACCCGGTACTTCCCAGCGTTACCATATGGTAACACGAAAATTAAAAGCGTAAACAAACTTTAAAAAAGTGTTTTTTTATACAGAATTTGTTTTATAATTAAAATGAGCGCTCTTTTACCTTTCTAATGATGTGTACATTGCATATAGTTCAGTACTAAAATTAGTTAAACGATTTAAATTAACTTGCGACGAATTGCCAAATGCCGTTTTTTTGCACTGCAGAATATAATGAGCCACTTAATGCACATTTTTCGATCAGCCAACTTCAAGAGATTGTTTCAATAATCTTTTAATCGGTTAGAGTCAACATTTTACTCTTAGAATATTATATTAAAGTTAGTCTTACGCTAATATGTTGTCTAAAAATGAAGTTTTAGTAAAGGCCTATTGCTTGTTACCATATGGTAACGCTGGGAAGATACGGGTTAATCTGGGAATTTCCAATTGTAGAAAGTGTAGAGAAATAAAATATGACAGAAATCCACCAAAAACCTAAATTAGACATTACTAAACTGCAAATCATAATAGACCAATTTACAAAGTTTGAAAAACCCAAGAAAAATATTATGGATAATGAATTCAGAGCAGAACAAATATCAAGCTTTTAGACAAAGAGAACGTTGAATTACATCTCACAAAACCAAACTCACACACCGGAAATGCTGAAAAAACTTCACTCAACTTTAATTGAAATTGTTAATAGCATAGACGAAGACATTTTATTATAAACTAAAATTCAGATTTAGGCGCATACATTAAAAGATTACAATTCAATGTTCACCTAACCAGGCAAAGAATGATAAAAATTCACAAAGACTTTCAGAAATAATAAAAGACAAAAAGAAAAAAATTATAAATAATTTAAATGACGAATGGGAAAATTATGAAGAAAACAGAAAAGAGGGACCGATAAAATTTATAAGCGCCTAAGACACAAGGACGAGCCGTATTTCAGATATGCTAAATTAGAAGATGTGCACCCCTGCAATATTGAGAGACTAATAAAATTGGGAAAAACAGTAGGCCAAAAAAATAAAAAAGAAAACAAATAATTCACATTTTTTATCTATATATATAAAGTTGCTTGACCTTATTCACTGATTTGGCATTGCACAGGCCAAACGGCTCAAGATACAAGTTTGAAATTTTAATACAACACAGATATAAGAAATTCATCGACGTTTAAGACGTCATTTTGTAAAATTCGAAGTGCAAAAATGAATTTTTTTTTTTTAAATTTATTTTTATTATCATTTTTTTTTAAATTATACGATATTTTACATTTTGGTCAAAATGTGGTTACTATATCATATAGCTGCAATAGGAAAAATCGGGTTCTGATTCACCTTTTTAATAATTAGTTTTTCCTCATTTACAGAGTATTTTATTGATTATATTTATGAGACTATCAATGGTACAGACTAGACTCCATGTCGTACCAATTCAGAAGGAAGCACGATACATACCTACACTGAAAAAAAAGACCAGCTTCTAAAATCAAGAACATACATCTTAAATATTTGGTTCTTAAAATAAGATTATTTTAAGACCAAATTACTATAACTAAGATTTTTATTCTAAAAAATCTAAAATCTTAATATGAGAATAAAAATCTTAAATTGATAGGAAGGTATAAACATGTACAATTTCATTGGAAAAAAAAAAAAATTATTTTTATTTTTAAGAACATTTATTCTTAAAATAATAACTTGGTCTTATTTTAAATGTTCTTAAAACCAAGATGTGTTCTCTTAAATTAACAATTTTATTTTCTCGGCGCATTTATTAGACCAAAAATCTTAGTGTTGAGACCAAAATCTTGATTTTAGAACATTTTTTTTATCAGTGTATGTATTTAACGTACTTCAATGTGTAAAGTTAAAATTGTTGTAAGCACCCAGTAGTTCCCCCGAAGTTCCCCAAAGACAGAGGACACGTCCCTAGGTATTCCCTAACATAGTCCACAAAAAACTTTAGGGACTCCTCGTGGAACTCTGCAGAAAAATCCTTAAGCAATAAAAGTGGAAAAAAATATTTACAATTTTTTGCATTTTTTTTACCCTGAGCCCATTGAAAATGGACAAAAAAGGGTCTAATGCATTTGGCAGAATGTATGTAACAGGCAGAAGCGGGCGTGGCAGACCCCCAAAAGTATATATATTCTTGATCAGAATCAACAGCCGAGTCGATTGAGCCATGTCCGTCTGTCCGTATGTTTGAACGCGTCAACCTCAGAAACCATAAGAGCTAGAGACTTCAAACTTGGTATGTATGTTCCTGGATACCGTACCCAGATCAAGTTTGTTTTTATTTTTGAGTCGGACAACTATATCATATAGGTGCCATAGGAACGATACATCGAAAATGAAGTATGAAAAGCTTTTTTGTTTTTTGAGATATCTCACACGATATACATTTGGGGTGGTATTATAAATCCTGACCAAATTTGGTACAAGTCGGCCAACTATATCATATAGCTGTCATACAAACGCTCTGCCGAAAATCAAGTTTTAGTATGAAAAAGTTTTGTTTATTTTTTTTTTTGATATCTTAACCAAACTGATAGAATATGCATTTATGTTGGTTTTGTGCATTCTGACCATTCATATATCATATAGCTGCCATAGAAACAATTGGTTGAAAATCAACTTTTATAAAAGAGTACCTGGGCTCAGGTAGCCGCACCTCACCGCTAGCGAAGCGAGCAAGGGATGAAGCCCCCTTGATTATTTTTAGAATTTAAGGCTTCATTAATGATATTTTGACGACTGGCGTATGTGTATTTATTAATTTTTTTATTCGTGGCTGTTCAGAGCGGTATTCAAACCCGGGAGCCCGAGCTGAATATAGGTCTGCTCTGATTGTGGCAAGTCGGCGACTCTAACCATTACGCCACTCGGGTTAATATGTCTTGGCAAACAATAACGTACCAATTGACTCAAATGTTAAAATGAGAACGAGCAGCGGTCAGTTGACGCTGGCAGAAATATTACAAAACTAACAACAAAATGTCCAGAAATGACAACAACATCATGGACAACGTTAGGGACAATCAAGAAAAGGGACATTCAAAACCACAGGGCACATACACATTTCAATGTATTATGAAAATGAAATAATAATTATTTTTTAATTAATTTGTGATATACATTGTACTATGTACGCAAGTTGTTTTCAAAAATGACAGGCGTAATTATTTTGCATTTTTGTCTTGAGGAGGAGGAAGAGCAAGAATTCGCAAGGCAAACTCAATAACTTATTTGACAATATGAAAAACGCCAGTTGACATAGTATAAACCAATCGTACAGAAGTAAATCTCAGCAGTGGCGAATATAAGCTGTGATGAATTTTGCGTCTTAGATGTAATTTTATGCCATGTTATTTTGGTCAAAATTATTGATTTATTTTTCGATTTTTTTATACATACTTTCAGAGATAGAGCTCAGTTTCAGCAAGATGCGCCGCTCCTCATTTACGCCCGTGTTTAATTTGAGCACTCAAGAGCCGTTAATTGTCGTTGAAGAGTCGCATGCCGCCGAGGATATCGAAGATCTGGAAGGTGCAATCGGTGGATGCGATGCCAAAGACACCAAGCGGACTAATAGCGACGACTCCGAGCCGGACTCACCAGTCAATCCATATCTGTTGTGTCCGTTTCCCGATATGCAGCAACGGCGCAAGCATTCGCTGCCATCACTGCAGATAACCGAGGGCATTACTGCCAGCCAGGTGCGACGCTTGTCTGAGGTTGGCGGCGAGACAGGAGGCCTCAGTCCCAAGGAGGTTGAATTTCTAGCTACTCTATCGCAGAAGGCCAACCCAACCGGAGGTGGTCGACGCCACTCGGTGGTCACCATATCGGCAGTACCCCCAACGCTCTTTGGACGCAATCGGCGTGAGTCCATTTCCGCTGTTTCGTTCAGGTAAATGACATTTTTATTTGACTTGGCATTGAGTGAGCCACTTTCGCCTGTAACACTAGGCAACAGCCAAAAAATTACACGAACCAAACCAACTTTTTTGGATAGATTTGGGGCCAAAAACGACGAAAAACATTTTTTTTTTTTTTTCTATGGTGAAATTTTTTTTTTTGAATTTTTTAAAAATCTGGCTTTTTTTTCATACTTTTTTTCAGAGGTGCGCCGACTTATGTCATCATTACTCGAGAATGACTAAACCTATCTATATGATATAGTGGTTCGATTTCTACCAAATTTGGTAAGGATGTAATGGGCAATTAAAGATACCCAATTTATGAGTTTTATTGAGATTTCTCCAAAAACAAAAAAGTTTTTTATACTAAAACATGATTTTCTACCGATCGGTCCTATGACAGCTATATGATATAGTGGACCGATTTGAACCAACTTTGGTCAGGATGCATAAGACCAACTTATATGCATATTCTATCAGTTTAGTTAAGATATCTCAAAAAACACAAAAGTTTTTTATACTTAAACTTGTTTTTAGACCGATCGGTCCTATGGCAGCTGTATGATATAATAGACAGATTCGAACCAAAATAAATAAAGATGTAAAGGACAACAAAGAGCACACAATTTGTGAGTTCGATTAAAATATCTTAGAAAATAAAAAAGTTTTTCATACTAAAGGTGAATTTTCGACTGATCGTTCCTATGGCAGCTATATTGAATAGTGATCCGATTTGAACCAATTTTGGTAGGGATACATACCACATTACTAAATACATAACCAGCAAGATTGGATGATATATCTCAAAAAACAAAAAACTTTTTCATACTAACCCTTGTATTTCTAACGATCGTTCCTATGGCAGCTATATGATATAGTAATCCGATTTAGACCAAATTTGGTCAGGGTGTATGAGACAGTCCCAAATACACTATCTGTGAGTTTGGTTAAGATATCTTAAGAAACCAAAAAGTTTTTCATACTAAATATCATGCCGCTCTACAAGGAAGTCATAAAATTCGACAAAAACATGCCTAGACAAAAAAAAATACAAATACATCGCCGTCTCTCCACAGATTTTGATAAGACATATCATAAACGACGCGTAATTAATGCAGCTATGCAAATAAAATTAAAGACAAAATGTAATAAATTTTTTTCGACTTTTCCTCGAATTTTAAAGTAAAAAAGCTAATAAAAAAGCTTAAAAAAAATCATCATTTTCTTAATTCAAAAATTGATATCTCTTAAACTATAAGTTTAAATCCAAAACTTTGTATTAATGAATTATAGATGTATTCAATGGCTTTCAGGAAAAGTTCTCGAGTAATGATGAAAAAACTGGGTACACCTCTGAAAAAAAGTACGAAAAAAAAAGCCAAATTTCAAAAAATTCTAAAAAAAAAATCTCACCATAAAAAAAAAAAGAAAAATGTTTTTCGTCATTTGGAGCCCCAAATCTATCCAAAAAAGTGGGTTTGGTTCGTGTAATAGACAAAAAGTTGAAAATTGTTGCCTAGTGTAATTGGAAGTTTAGTGGAACGTTTTTCCGATGACACTAGGCAAGAAAATCGAACTTTTTGGCTATTACACGAACTAAACAGATTGGGGCCCAGACGAAGAAATCAACTTAAAAAAAAATTTTCTATGGTTTAGTTTTTTTTTTTAATTTTGAAAATGTGTTGTAATTTTTCACAAGGATGCGTGAACCGATTTTAAAAAGCTTTACGTTTTTAAAATAGCTAATGAATATATATGTTGTTCCCTTATACAGTTTAAAATTTAAGGCAATTATTCTTGAGTTGAGAAAATTCTTGAATTGAGAAAATTATGATTTTTAAATCCAGTGCCCACAAAAATGGGCAAACAAGGGTATAATATGCTTGAATTTTCTATGAAAAGGAGGAAAATGTGCAAAAAAAGGTACTATTTAGCAAGTTTTAAAAAATCGTAAAAAATATAAGCCAAGATATTTTCGAAAAATTTTTTATAGTCACTAATAGAATTGTTTGGAGCAACTTTTTGCATAAAAAAAATTATACAAAAAAATATTTTTGTTGAAGCCCTAGGCAAAAAGTCAAATACGTAGATTTTTACATAAATTAAAAAATTTCAATGAGTACTTAATGGGTTAAGAAAAGTTGTGTATCATTCAAACGGCATTTAGAAGACCTTTTCATTGATACCAAAATGTTAATGGAGTAACTTGAAATGGCGAAGAAATTTACTTTTGCCCACTCCTGTATATTGAAATAAGTAACAGGTATCCTATGGTTGGAATCACGACTATAGTCTTTCCCACTTGTTTTTGTTTTTAAGAACCTTAACTGTTATAATTTTGAAAAGAAAAATGATATGCTTATTTTTATAAAAAAGTTGGAAAATAACTATAAATTTCAATATTTATTATAAAAATTTTTTTTTTATAGTAAAAATTGAAATTTATATTTTAAATTTTTATTTAAATAATATTTATTATTCAATTTTTTTTTACAAAATTTTGTTCGTATTCAATTTTTTTTTAAACTCATAACTATTACGCTACGAAAAAAATTTGGATTTTTTTCTTCTGAATTGAACCAAACCGACTTTTTTGGATAGATATGGGGCCTCAAACGACAAAAAACATTTTTTACTTAATTCAAATATTCATAGCTCTTAAACTACTTGCTTATATCTTAGACTGTGTATGGACGAATTAAAGATATATTCATTAGCTTTCAGGAAAAGTTAAGCTTTTGAATAATAGTTTTGGCATTCTTAAGTTATGATAAAAAAGTTGGCGCACCTCCAAAAAGAAAAAAAAATCCAAATTTTAAAAAATTCTAAAAAAAACTCTGCTATCTATCCAAAAAGTCGTTTTGGTTTAACTCAGAGTTGGGCTGTTGCCTAGTGTTATTTGCAGTCCCTAAAAGAATTTTTGGGTGAAGCTTACAAAAAACGACAAATTTGTTGCCTAGTGTAATGGGTAACGTGAGCCACTGTGCAATGGTCGAGAATCAGCAAATCAGAACAAAAATGCGCGAAACGACTTTAGAGAATATGACATAGAGAAGGGTGATTTTGACTCTTCCGTAATTGAATTTTGCCATCGGCTGTTCGATGCTTTTGTGGTGTGTCATCAATAATTTTGATTCCCTGGTATTGTTCATTGTAATAGCCTAATAAGATTGTCATAAAGTTCCAAGCCATCGAGTGTTGTTAAATGTCTCAATCAAAATGTATAGTATATCTCACAGATATTTTGATATTGTATAAATTTAAAAAACTTTGACAGGATTACACGCAGAATGGGTCTCGGCAATAAATTCAGAAATATTAAAGCCAAATCATTGTCAGAAATAAATTTAATTTTTATACCCTGAGTCCATTGAAAATGGGCTAAAAAGGGTGTAATGCATTTGGAAGAATGTATGTAATAGGCAGAAGTGGGCGTGGCAGACCCCCAAAAGTATATACATTCTTGATCAGGATCAACAGCCGAGTCGATTGAGCCATGTCCGTCTGTTTGAATGCGTCGATCTCAGAAACCATAAGAGCTTGTTTTTGTTTTTGTTTCGAACCACTATATTATACAGCTGCCATAGGAACGATACATCGAAAATCAAGTTTTTGTATGATCAAGAACCAAACTGATAGAATATGCCAGGGACCGTAAATAATGATAATTTTTATTTTTTTAACTAAAAAAATCACACACTTCTAATGGACCTAGAAAAATATGGTTCACACCAAAATCCTTATTTTTTCTTAAGCTCTGCATTTCCGTCATGATTTTTAAATTTATGATTTTTACGTTTTTCTTCACTGATAATAATTATTTTTGAGTAATATTATAAAATTTAGACCGTAATCATTATTTTTGATCAAAAGAAATAAAACTAAAAAATAATGATTATTAATGATTTTTACTTTTTTCTTCACTGATAATAATTATTTTTGAGTAATTTTATAAAACTTAGACCGTAATTATTATTTTTGATCAAAAAAAATAAAACTCAAAAATAATGATTATTCATGATTTTTATTTTTTTCTAATTTTTTTTTTAAGTAATTTTATAAAACTTAGACCGTAATTATTATTTTTGATCAAAAAAAATAAAACTCAAAAATAATGATTATTCATGATTTTTATTTTTTTCGCTCAAAATAAAACTCAACAGTAATTTACGGCCTCTGGGTTAAATATTTTGGTAAATATTATTTATTATGCTGGGAGGTAGCTTTGGGTTCCATTTTTAAGAATAAAAAATAATATTTGCAAAATATTTAACCCAAAGGCCGTAAATTACTGTTGAGTTTTATTTTGAGCGAAAAAAATAAAAATCATAAATAATCATTATTTTTGAGTTTTATTTTTTTTGATCAAAAATAATGATTACGGTCTAAGTTTTATAAAATTACTCAAAAATAATTATTATCAGTGAAGAAAAAAGTAAAAATCATTAATAATCATTATTTTTGAGTTTTATTTTTTTTGATCAAAAATAATGACTACGGTCTAAGTTTAATAAAATTACTCAAAAATAATTATTATCACTAAACAAAATTGTTTAAAATTAAAATATAATCATTACTATGTAATTTTTATTGTATAACTTATAATGATTACGGTCCCTGGAATATGCACCTCAGTCCACTATATCATATAGCTACAATAGAGACGTTCAATCGAAAATTGAAACCTTGGCTCAGGGTATCCTACAGTCGAGCGTGATTGCCTGTAACGGCACCTCACCGCGAGCCTTGTTTTATACTGAGAAACTGACTGAAAACTTTAACAAATATTCTAGAACCGCCGAGTTACAACGTGATTTTGAGCCTCGTGAACCCTAATACTAAATTTAGACAATGTAAACAAACTCGCGAATAAAGAAGAAGAAAATAAAATTATTTTTATTGCAATTAACAAAATCACACAAAAAAAAACATCTACACGAGGTAAAAGTCTAGTGACAAAAGCATATTCTAGCACCAAAATTTCTGAAATCCCATTTTGTGACGAACGAAATTAAGTTTAATATAAAAATATTAAATAAATATAAAAAAAACAAGCGGGAAAGGCTATAGTCGAGATCCCGACTATATGATACCCGTTACTTACTTAAATATATTGAAAAGTACTTTAAAGAAAATACTTGTTTTGCTCTGAAAACTTTAATTCGCCATAACTGTCGTTCTACATGTCCGATCTTGATGCGATTTAGTGGGATAATAGATAATGCTAATAGATAACGGTAATAATCACAAAAAACGTATTATCTTAAAAACTGTGGGTGTGGTGGTTTTTCGCGATTTGCGGGGGCGGATGGGGGCGTGGATTAAATTTGAAACAAACTTGATCTGCGTGAGGTATATATAAATCTGTGTGCCAAATTTGGTTACTCTATCTCTTTTAGTTTCTGAGATTTCTTTGTTCAGACTGTTTTTCGCTATTTGCGGGGGCGGAGGGGGGCGTGGCTTAAATTTGAAACAAACTTGATCTGCGTGGGGTATAAGAAGTCTTTTAGTGAAAGTTTGGTATCTCTATCTCTTATGGTCTCTGAGATCCTTTTGTTCATACAGACAGACAGACGGACAGACGGACATGGCTATATCGACTCGGCTATTGATGCTGATCAAGAATATATATACTTTATAGGGTCGGAGATGCCTCCTTCTCCCTGTTACATACATTCCAACGAACACAATATACCCTTATACTTATTTTTTATAAGTAACGGGTATAAAAACAATACCTGAAAATTGGAGTTCTGCACTGTGCGCAAGAAGGGTGAGCTTTTTGGTACATAAAAATTACTTTTTGCGCAGTTTCGGGGGTAAGATCGTTTTCCCGCTAAGCTAGCGGGAAATTCAAAAAATCGTAGAGCAAACATTTCTAGATTTTCGAAAAGGGATATATCCGCAACATTACATCCTAGCTTTTTTTTGCGCTTTGATAAAATCAGATAAACCGACAAACAGACAAACTGACTTTTCATTTCATTTTGATAAGTCCACTAAAAATTTCAAATTTAATTATCTTATGTATGATATAGTGGTCCGATTTGAACCAACTTTGGAAAGGACATTTAAAACCAAGTTATATGCATATTATATTACTTTCGTTGAGATATCTCATAATGATAATAACCTTTTTTGTCAATTTTTAATGGGCTCAGGGTATAAAAATATGAACACTTTCAAAAAAAATAAACTTTATACGTATTTGTATGTTTTTGTGATATGCTTATCGTTAGTTTCACCTCAACCTTTCAAATTGAGTCTTCATGGGAAGTTAAGTTGTGCATGAAATTTATATTAATTTTTCCCCTGATTAAATTAAAAGGGGATGGTGAAGTGCACCATCTTACTAATGTATCGAAAAATACTCCACATCCCATAGGGTTCTTTGTGTGCAATGCATTCATTAGGGTTAAGGTTAACTTTGGACTTTCTTTGGCAAATGTCCTTGGTCCGTAAAAGGTCGAACATTTTTATAGCTTTAAGACTTGTGATAAATTAACTGACAAAAACTATGCTAATTATGTCTAAATGTTATAATCCTTCCTTGCAGTGGAAGTCGTCGAGGAAGCGTAATCGCTGGACCACCGCTAACTGATCATCGCGGCAGTATTCACAACTTGCAGCTAGACATTATGGATGGTATTGTGCAACAGCGCAAGACTCGGAGTGGCAGCGGAGTTTGGACAGCACCTGTACTTCAGGAGGCGGATAGCAATGTTCCCGTTCAAACATAAGCGGTGAACTGGACAAACATAAGCACGTTTATTAACATTTGCTTTTGCTTCACTTCACTTCACATCATCTTCCGTACTTTTTTTTTTGATTCTCTCAGTCGTTCGTCCACTCTTTGCCTCCGTCTCTTTGTCACAGTATCTCTGTCTACCATCATCTACTTTCTTTTGAAAATTGCGCTAGCAACAGCAACGCAAAAAACAAACAATTAAGAGGCAATTGCAAAAACGAAAATGAAAACGGAAACGGACGCCGCGCATCACCAAAATGGTTGAAACTGGAACAGCGTGTGCACAACAACGATAAAACAATCGATAAAAGAGAGAAGGAGGCAGAGTGCGGACAAAAACAAAAGTTGATTTCAACAAAATTTAAGGGACTAATATGTGCGATTAAGACACCAATACTATTTACCAATACCAAAATTAATTAGTTTTGAGTAATTTACTAAAACTTAGACCATAATTAAGGGTTTCAAGTTTTTTTAAATGACTCAAAACCACTTTTTTGGATAGATTTGGGGCCCCATATGACGAAAACCATTTTTTTCCTATAGTGAGATTTTTTTTTTAAATTTGGCTTTTTTATCGTACTTTTTTTCAGAGATGCAGACATTACTCTTTGTCAATTTAAAACAGATAGTTTTTTAAAAAATTAAAAAAAAATCTCACCATAGAAAAAAAAATGTTTTTTGTCATATGGCACCCGAAATCTATCAAAAAAAGATGGTTTGGTTCGTGAATTTTTTGGCTGTTGCCTAGTGTTATCAATGAAGAACAACGTACGTGTAAAAAATTGGAAATTCAAAAATCGTGGCGGAAATGCAGAGATTGTTATAATATAAAGATTTAATTGAGTATTTTTTTGTATTACAAAAAAAAAATTAATTTTAAGCTATTAACGCTTCAGTTCTTTATGCGTCTAAGACGATAATTTGGTTCTGTCCTATTTGCAATATTAGACATAGAAAAAGAAAGAACTGGACTTAATCACGATTCTTACCAGCAATATTTTGATTTTCGGGATTCTGTAAGTTCGATCAAATATTTAAGTCTTCTTTAGCTTTTTATACCTTGTGTGTGTACATTAATTTTGTGCAGCCGAGTCGATATACCCATGTCCAGAGATGGTAAGAGCTAGGCGTACCAAAATTGAAATATAGACTACCCACAATTTCAAGCAGATCGAGTTTACTTTACAAAAACTCGAGACCATTATGAAAACTTGGTGGTGACATTTTAAGAAATTAAATTTTAATTTTTAATTTAAGAATTCGTTTGACAATGGTTGTTTCTGGAGATATCTTAATCAAACTCATATATTATGAATTTGTTTTCTAAGCGGTTGAATATATCATATAGTTACCATAGTAGCAATCAGACAACAACTTACAATGGCGAATCTGCAAGGGCATAAAATATTCGACGTCCTAAATTGCATATAAGACCCTAGGCATAAGGTATCCGAGTAGTGATGTAAATTTGCGTCGAAATTTCGATGTCGATGTTCATCGATGTTTACAAAATGAAAATTCAATGGTGTATAAAACATCGGTCAAAAGCTTCAATGCATCGATGGTCTCCGAAGTTCCGTTTTCTTAACAAATTATCATAAAAAAAAAAATTTGTAAAAATTACGCGTTGATATCGTATATCTATTAGTCGAATTTTAATAAAATTATACAATTTTTGTTGTCATAACATCAACAATATTTTATTGACAATGTTTAAAATAAATATTATCACAGTAAATTCCGTTGATCCATATTTTTGACTAACAATGCACTATGGTAAAAAATTCCGATATTTTGGCATAAAGTCCAGTTATTTGCTGTTCGAAATCTTAAAAATTTTTTGATTTTCTAAATCGGAATGCTCAGGAGATAACATAATTTTATTTTTTTTTGATTTCTTTGGGACTACCCTTAATGTCGGAAACTCGATCAAAGTCAGCTGATTAAGAGTTGCCACGTGAAGTGAAAAAGCGAGCAAATTTACTTGTAATTTGCATCGCGAATTGTGTTTGTTTGGTTGGAATAGTAAAAAAAGTGCAAAACGAAAAATGTTAGTCAAGGTATCTTTAATAAGTTGTTAGAAGAGATTTTTAATATTTGTGTATAGCTGTGCAATTTGGCAATGTGTTGTTCACGTGTAATTTTAACTTAAAACTAACAAATTGGATCAAGTTCTGTGGAATGTTACTTTCGCATAGTGAAGAGTATAGATAAGTTTCAGTTGAATTGTGATTAACTGAATCGTTTAGATCTAGACTCTAGAATCAGATGTCATGTATAACTTTTACCCGTTTTTGCCCCATTTAATAAAAAGCCATATGTAGCAGATGTACATTTATGATAAAACAGCAGATTTTTCTCAAAATCAGTATGGAGGGGGGGTGAAAAAAAGGTCAAATAAAAATACCAAAAATAGTAAAAATTCTACTTTAATTTATTAAACAAATATCTAAAATCTTAGGTGTTCAGCTTTACATTTGTATTTTTTTTAAATATAAATTTTTTTATTATCTAAAGATGGAGGAAGTGAAAATAAGATCCAACTAAAGAACGAAAAAGATTTTATTATCCACTTCAGTCTAATTATTGTTCATGCTTAATTTTAAATCTTTACCATTATATTTAGATTTTTGTAAATATGTTCCACTTTTCTTTATAGTCGAATTGGGAGGAAGTGGGATCAAGGCGTGGTCCAATTAAAAACATAAAAAAAATTGAAATTCTACATTAGTCTAACTAAGCTTCAAGTCAAATTTCAAGTCTCTAGCTTACATTTAGAGTTTATGCCAAAATATCGGACTTTTTTTTTACAATAGTGCAATGTTTTAAATTACAATTATAACAATAAGGGCCGTTTTCTCATCTTAATTTTAAAGCCTACAGCCTAAATGTAGGCTTTAACTTTTTTTGTTCTCTCATATTGATTTTAACGTCGTCTCAACTGCTTTGAGAGCTAGTACAACCAAATTTGGTAGACGGACTACCATGAATGTGGAGTAATTCAATAGCCTATCAAATTTATTCCACGCCACAACATATTGCACCCACATTTTTGAATATAAAACTCTTTTGTTTTTAAATAACGTTTCGTGTTATTTGTAGCTATTATTCTGCTTATTCTCATTATATCAGATAAAAATCGCTGTTATAAATTAGGATAAATGATGATAAGCAATTCAGTACCCTAAACTTTAGTGTCTAAAGGTATGCAATAATTGATATACTTTATGGCGTTGCCCTAAGCAACACCGAAATAATCGTAGTTGGCGAATGTTAAGCCCTTAAAGTTTGGATGACCTGCCCTGCAACTTATAGCCTGCCTGCAACTAAATTTTTGACAAGAAAATCGAAGTTCCCTTCACAGTCAATTCGTCTACACTGTAAGGTTAAAAGCATGATGAGAAAACGGCCCTTAGTGTTTCCGTAGCAGTCATATTTGTATACCCGTTACTTATAAAAAATAAGTATAAGGGTATATTGTGTTCGTTGGAATGTATGTAACAGGGAGAAGGAGGCATCTCCGACCCTATAAAGTATATATATTCTTGATCAGCATCAATAGCCGAGTCGATATAGCCATGTCCGTCTGTCCGTCTGTCTGTCTGTATGAACAAAAGGATCTCAGAGACCATAAGAGATAGAGATACCAAACTTTCACTAAAAGACTTCTTATACCCCACGCAGATCAAGTTTGTTTCAAATTTAAGCCACGCCCCCCTCCGCCCCCGCAAATAGCGAAAAACAGTCTGAACAAAGAAATCTCAGAAACTAAAAGAGATAGAGTAACCAAATTTGGCACACAGATTTATATATACCTCACGCAGATCAAGTTTGTTTCAAATTTAATCCACGCCCCCATCCGCCCCCGCAAATCGCGAAAAACCACCACACCCACAGTTTTTAAGATAATACGTTTTTTGTGATTATTACCGTTATCTATTAGCATTATCTATTATCCCACTGAATCGCATCAAGATCGGACATGTAGAACGACAGTTATGGCGAATTAAAGTTTTCAGAGCAAAACAAGTATTTTCTTTAAAGTACTTTTCAATATATTTAAGTAAGTAACGGGTATCACGGGTATAACGGGTCGGGATCTCGACTATAGCCTTTCCCGCTTGTTTTGTATGTTATGGTTTCATAGCAGTCTTAATAGTTACGAACGATGTTTTTGTCAAACTTCGATGCATCGATGAACATCGGTATATGCAAAAACATCGTAAAACATCGCTAAACATCGTTAAATAAAATTCTATCCGCATATATTTCTAATTATACACTTAAATCCCAAATACATGTTTTTTTTTGATAACGTAACGGTGCAACTTCCTTCATTATATCATGTCTGTTTATCAGTTGCTTGACAGTCGGTTGGGTAGTGATCGGGCGACGTTTAGCAGGTAGGACGCGTTCCGGAAGCTGGTCAAGAAAATTCCTCTTGAGCCTGCGATTCAAAGGGTTCTTAACATCAAAGACAAGGGCACCCACTCACTCACACATATACTTAAACAAATACATGCTAAAATCAATAATTTTAAATTTTCATTTTACAAAAAATAAGTAAAATAGTATATTTTATTCATTGTAATGTATGTAACAGGAAGATGGAGGCATTCACGACCCCATGAAGTACATATGTATATTCTGGATAAGAATCAACGGATGAGTCGATATAGCCATGTCCGTTTGTCCGTGTGAGCACCTTGATCCCAGGGATTATAAGATTATAAGATATAAAGATTATAGAGTAATCAATTTTGGCACACAAACTCCAATGGCGTTGGATCAGATCAAGTTTGTTGCCAACTTAATCACTTTAAGATCGGTTACATTTTTCAAGCAATACAAGCTCCTAAAAGTATGTAACGGGTATTCCTATAGTCGGGGTTTTCACTATAGCATTTCCGTTTAACTGTTGGGAATTTTTGTTAAGGAATACAATTTGATGGCTAACACTTGTTGAACCGATTTTAGTTGCATTTATTAAAGTATTTTGGACTCAAGGTACTTTGTTAAATAAAAAGTGAGGTATCACCATCAAATGGTTTCGAGGTTGCATTTTAAATATGACATTGAAACTAAAAGTAAAATGTATGCATAATAAATACAGCCTCGAAACACCAAAGGACAGAAAGGGTCAAGGATATCCCACATCGGTGTACACAAAGAAAAACACACATACGCACATGCGTGAATACATATACGTGTACATATACATACCCAGTAAGACACCCCCAAGGCTATTGCATTTAATGGTTTATCGCATGTGGCCCACGTGCCGCATGAAAAATATGGGGCATGGTCTCAACGTCAACGTCATCGCCAATGCCAATGTCAATGCCAATGCGAATATCACTTTTAATGTCCATCGTTATTTTCAGTGATAAAGCCTCCTTATAGTATATGAGGTGCATATTTTTTTAAACTCCGGAACTCATTTGCAATCCCAATATAACTATTTTTGTGTTGGTAAGCGCAGTTAATTAAAACTGTGTTATTTAGATTAACTATCTAATTACGACAATCAAAATGCAATTTCGGCAGGAACTCTTTTTTGTATGGGATTCTGTGTGTGTTGGTGTGTGTCTTTTAGAGCAGTAAGTATTGCTTAGTGGGCGACAAATAAAATCAAATGAACTCATCATTCAAAAATCATATTTAGCTTCATCCCCATAACTACTTACTTTTGGTAGTATTTATTAGAGACCTGCATCAATAAGTTCAAAACGCCGCACACTGGGGCCGCAGGTCGAAAAGCGTGGCAAAAATCATTATTTTGACAAAAGCGTTCGTAAAAAGTAATAATTGCAATCTTCAAGGATTACGAATCCAAAAGTTTATTGAAATCGGTTAAAAATTGCAGGCGTGACAGCCTCTTAAAATTAACTCTTTTTTTCAGTGCGCGCACAAATGAGCAAATTTTAGAAAATATTCAAAGTTTTCGATTGAATTGTAGACAAGTTATGCGACTGATCTTAATGACTTTGATCACATCTGAAAAGTATGTTCATTTCTAATGATACTAAAAAAAAATTGTTTCTCAACTTATTTATTTATTTTACCAGAAATAAATAAAAAGCACTAAAATTAGGCTATTTTGTAACTTTGATGGATATCTTACAGATATTCTAGATCCCACCTTCGACCGGCACTATCCCATTACTACAGGACGCTTGTGTATTCAATTCTATAACTAAATTACGACGGTTTTGCCTGCATCTAGGCACGCCTTAGCATAGTTATAGTACAAAAATATATGCAACCTCGCAAAAAAAAGGTGGTAGAAGAAGGATTTTCAAAAAAATAAATTGTTTTGTAATTAGCGTAATAAAACTTTTTTAAATATTTAACAATATTTAAATATTTATCAAGTTTAAAAGATGAAACAAGATTAGGCCCCATTATGCGCCATTTGAAACATTCAGTTTGAAACTACCTAGCAGTTCCAGAAAAAAGTGAAGGTGGAAAAGTTGTGGAATCCATATGGATTTGACCCAAATCGATAGGGAAATCTTGTATGAAAAATATTGTGAGTCCTCGGAACGAGGATAGAGGAAACCTCTCTAGGTAATCCCTAAGGAAATCGGCCGAGAAATCCTTAAGCATTCAAGTGAAAAAAAATTAAACTATTTGCTTTTTTATACTGTTTTTTTTTTTTTTTTGCTTTTTTTATTTTATAATTTAAAACTACATGTATAATACTTTGACGATGTTCGTATATTTAGCGGTATTCGAGTCGGGTAATTGCCTCTGTATCAGTACACTATTTGTGTACCGACCGTTCGGAACCAATTCTTAAGGAAAAGAAGGGGAATTGGCTTACAGTGTTATTACACGTATTCATTGTACATATGTACATTCATTCACTCACTCACTCATGTATCTTTGTATATGCCAAACTGCTCAAGATACAAGTTAGAAATTTGGGGATATCAAATCACGCGCACGGTGTCGAGATTTCGAGCCCAGACAGAGCAAGATTTTGTTTTTATTTTTTAATCTAATTTTATTAAACATTTTTTAAATCTTACGATTCTTTACAATTTGGTCAATCCTACAGATTGTGCTTTTTTACCCTATGTTACACCCTGATCAAATTTTGTCAAAATCAGATATCTATAGGGGCATTTCCAAACTCGCGCACGGGACACTCGTACACATTCAAAGTAAAAAAACGGTAAAAAGGAAACTGTTTTTTTCTGATGAAGGGCTTAACATATAGCATTTGATTAGCTCTTTCATTGGTGCAAAGATTGATTTTGGGTAGTTTTTCATCTTTAAGATAATAGAAACAAAGGGGGCTCCGCCCCCTACTCGCTTCGCTCGCCTAACCCCGGCTCGCTTCGCTCGCGGTGAGGTGCGGCTACAGTCGAGCACGCTCGACAGTAGGATACCCTGAGCCCAGGTACTATTTTATAAATGTTGATTTTCGACCAATTATTCCAATGGCAGCTATATGATATATGGAACCGATTTGAACCAAATCTGGTCAGAATGTACAAAACCAACATAAATGCATATTCTATCAGTTTGATTAAGATATCTCAAAAAACAAAAAACTTTTTCATACTAAAACTTGATTTTCGGCAGTGCGTCTGTATGACAGCTATATGATATATTGGGCCGATTTGTACCAAACTTGGTCAGGATGTATAATACCACCCCAAGTATATATCGTGTTAGATTGGTTGAGATATCTCAAAAATTAAAGAAGGTTTTCATACAAAAACATCATTTTCGATGTATCGTTCCTATGGCAGCTATATGATATAGTTGTCCGATCCAAAAATAAAAACAAACTTGATCTGCGTACGGTATCCTACCAACCTACATACCAAGTTTGAAGTCTCTAGCTCTTATGGTTTCCGAGATCGACGCATTCAAACAGACGGACAGACAGACGGACATGGCTCAATCGACTCGACTGTTGATCCTGATCAAGAATATATATACTTTTGGGGGTCTGCCACGCCCCCTTCTGCCTGTTACATACATTCTGCCAAATGCATTATACCCTTTTTTGCCCATTTTTAATGGGCTCAGGGTATAAAAGTTTAAGTGATTTGCACGGCACACGAAATGGAAGTGACTTTTGAGGTCAACCAATTCAAACGCCAATTTCAGCGAGTTCAGAGGCAATATTTGAATGCAACTAATTTTAAACTCTTGTGCATTGATGTCTCTTAAAATTTGATGAAAATTCGCACGGGACATTTTTTACCATCACTATTTTCATGCTTTTTGTTTACTTCGTATGAATTACATTTTAACTTTTTAAGTCACTAAGAAGCTAGAAAATTTCACAAGATGTGAGTTTTTGATCAATTTTACGTTTTTGGCCGCGGTGGACCTTTCTGTGGAAATGCCCATATCATATAGCTGTCATGGGTACAATCAAGCTCAAATTAACCTTAAGTATGAAAAACTTTTGCCTGTTACACCCTGACCAAATTTGGGCAACATCGGGTAGCTATATCATACAGCTGCAATTGGAACAATTGTACGAAAATTAACTTTTAGAATTAAAAATTATTTTTGTTTTTTGAGCTATCTTAACCTAGCTCACAGCATATTTCTTTTTACTAAATGTTACACCTTGCTCAAACTTTATCTAAATCTAATGATTATATCGTATAGCTGTCATATGAACGTCGGATTTAATTTAACCTTTAGTTTGGAACTCTTACTTAACTTTTGCAATATTTTTACCAAACTCACAGATTAGCTTTTGAGCGGCAAATGTCAAACTTTTCTTCCAAATCTAGCAGCGTGCATACAATTATTCGATTCTTTTACAAAAAATGTTATATTATAATTATTATAAGCTATTATATCATTTAGCAGGTTTTGATTACTGATCCATCAGAAGTAAAGAAGATATTACTGATTAAAAAACCTGTCGAATAAACCCAATAACATTGGGTCGGATTTAAGAATCAACAAATTTGTGTGGTGCCCGGGTTACAGAATATTTCATCAATACAAATTGAATGTCCGAATTATCGGGTTGTCCAAATTAGCAAGTGTCCGAATTATTGAAATAATACATGAATTTATTTTTGCGTTAAAGAAGTTTATTCAGGTGCTTCGTTTTTTCACGCTTCAATTCCGCGAACGAAGAGAGCTGTGGGTTGGCGAGCGAGGCAAGCAGGGGGCCCCCTAGTATTTGATAAAAATGGTAATATTGCGATTGGTTGATTCACATTAGTTGAAATGGGTAAAAATGTTACATATGTATGATATTATTGAAATATTCTAGAAAGCAGTATTTTTAAAAATTTCGGGCTTATACCATCTAAGCCTAGGACGTTTGAACTTATGTCAAGCACAGACTCTAGGACATCATGTTGATCTGCAGTGTAGATTCTACACACAAAATTTAAACTTGTATCACTGTTATTAAGATTTCCAATACTCAGATACGGGTTTATATATATTACATTAAAAGTCAAATTGCTTAGTAATTTATACATTTAGTAATATTTACAGCTTACAGATTTAAATTGTTGAAAACTTCATTTATTATAGTATTCGACCATTGTAGAATACTTCATGGTAATCTATTATAAAGTGTCCAATAAATCGGTCTAATCAGTAAAATCAATAAAATGACTTATTTTTCGAAAAAATAATTATATATTGGACATTTAATCAGAAGAGACTAATCATAATATACTTATTACTTACTAAAGTATATGATGTTTAATCAGAAATTAAGAGTGTGTTAGAGTTTTGAATTCTCCATATTCCTACTAATTACTTGTTTGGGTTAGTGTTTAGTGACCTGCCAAAGTTGAATTGAGAAAACACCGCTAAAGAACCACCAGATGAACTTTTAATATTATACTTATTGACTGTTTATTAAAACTGTGAATAATAATTACACAATAACATTAAACATACAATTAATGTTGGATAAGTTGTACACCAAAACCTCACATTAAATTGCCAAAAGAATTTGGTATACACTTGTACCAGATTTATAAACCTCACAGCAAGGAAACATTTACAATAATTTTTTACATTCACGTGTTTATTTTAACTCCAACCATTAATTAATGCTTAGGTAAATACTTATAATGAGAATAACAAGTAATATAAACAATAAGAAAACTAAAATTATATGAAATGTCGTGAAATGTAAAACAACAAAAAATTGGAAATCCGGTCGGGAAATACACTCAAAAGTACTCGTACATATTAAACGATCTTTAATCTATGTTTATTAGGAAATACAAAAATATCAAGTATTTACTATGGTTCAATTTATATTAGAAACATATAAATGAGAGTTAAAAAGTACCATGTACCTAAGATGTGTAATTTTTAAAACTAATACTTATTTACCTGTGTCTATTTTAATTGCTAGGCTATAAGTGATTGGCAATCAAGATAATCGATTTATCATGCAACCAAGCCATTAGTCAACCAATCTATCATCCATTCTGTTCTTTAGTCAGTAAATATTAATTTCTTGTAGCGACAACTCGCTCAAAGGACATTGAACTCGGTTTGCTGCCTGCCCAGCCCATCAGAGCAGTGAACAAGTTAGTTCGGAAGTTAGTTTACATCCGACACACGATATTATTATCTGTATCCCATCTTCCCATCTCTCAGATATTCAATTTTAAATTTATATAATTAATTTTTATTAATTAGTAAGTTTTGATGTGGTTATTATTCATACATACAAATTATATAATATCAATTAATACTAATTAGGCTAATACAATAACAGCTAAAAATCAAAGAAACTTAACCATGTATTTACTAGTGGATAAATACTTTTACTAAAGTTGTTTGCATCATAAGTTAAGCTTGTACAATTTTATTGTTGTTCGGAAATTCTTGTTTCAATTACCACTGTTGTGTAAATCAATACAGAGTTCTTCTACAAACAACAATAACTGGTAAAGTCAAAAACGAAAATAAAAATTTAATATGAAACTCTACTATGGAAACCACCTAAATAAGTTTGTATGTAAAAGTGAATGTGAACCTATATGTGTACTTAATTTTCAATTCTTCCTTGAATGCCTTCCACAACTTCCTATAATCTATTTATAAAATGTCGCTGGTCGACGAAAAATTAACAAGGCGATCTAATTATTGAATATATTTATATTAATAAATAAAAACAAGAAAAAAAGAAGTGCAAACATTAATACCTTAAAGTGTGATTAAGGATAATCACAAAGATAAAGCCCTTGAATTGAATATACTTATAATTGATAACTTTATATCTGTAGAACAAATATATTTATATTTATATTTATATATATAATCCTATTGTCACAACGCAGGAGCAATCAATATTTAAATATAATAAATGTTACAACTGTTTTAATTACTTATACATGAAGAATATAAATATAAAATACATCATGTTAAGCAAAAAGTATGCCACATAAAAGCATACATTAATTATTAACATTAACTATTATCTAAAACTGAATACTATATACTAGTGTTACTCCTAGATATGTACTTTAGTCCTCAAAAGATAGCCAAAAAAATTAAAATATAATCCAGCAAAACAAGGTGTATCTTAATAATAAATTTGTATTTGTTGTTTTTTCTCAGCAAACTTATGCATAAGTATATACATAATTGTGTGTTTTTGACTTTGGCGTATGCTTTAGTTCGTATATCAATTAAACTTGAAAATTACATGCAAAAGGAATACGTGTACACATTTTATTATTGACTGTAAAGATTACTTTTAGTAGTCTTAAGTGAGTGCCGAAAAGGTATCTACTTACATACACATTGATAAAGTAACCGATTTCCGTATACATACGTATATATACTAAGAGCTTTATATTATCATTATACCCGTTACTTAAAAAATAAGTAAAAGGGTATATTGTGTTCGTTGGAATGTATGTAACAGGGATAAGGAGGCATCTCCGACCCCATAAAGTATATATATTCTTGATCAGCATCAACAGCCGAGTCGATATAGCCATGTCTGTCTGTCTGTCGCCTAGATTTAAGAGACTATAAGAGATAGAACAATCAAATTTGGCACACATATTTCGATTGACCCCACGCAGATCAAGTTTGTTTCAAATTTAAGCCACTCCCCCTGCTGCCCCCGCTAATCGCGAAAAACCACCAGAAGTTTCATATAATACGTTTTAAGTGGTAATAGCCGATATTCATTATTATTACCTATTATCCCACTGAATCGCAACCAGATCGAACAAGTAGAACAGCAGTAATTGAGTGCCTAAGTTTTTAAAGCAATACAAGCCCCCTAGAGTATGCAATAGTTTTTGTATTGTTGGACCTTATTAGAATGCTTCAAATTCTCAACTGGTTCTGACGACGTAAAGATGACATCGGCTTGAATCGTTAGTCGAGACAATACAAATGGTACTGATGATAGGGAGTGGTATCTCTTGAATCAGCTGTACCATGTCATGCTCCATGCTTCATGCTTCTATGCAAGTGTTGTGTGTTGTTGGTTGAGTTATGTCACCTGTTTTACAGCAGACGACATGTGGCTAACCAAAGAGATTGGAAGTTGGATAGGAGGTTTTCAACTAAGTAATAGCAACACACGATGGCATCCAAACTTTTTTGTCATTTAATATTTAGGCAAACTTTTTCATTCTTTTATTATTATTATATGGTTATTTGTTAGGAAGGAGACGTATTGCATTCAACTTGGTTAATGCCAGCACGATCCTTCTTTCTGCTATTCTCAAGTCGACGCACTACCTCCACGTAGTTCCTCCTGGATTGTGGCACACTAAAGCGCGCGGCGAGGAGGCAAATTGAGCAACACGGCAATGCCCAATAGGGGAGTCAGACCATATAATAATAAATTTTATTAATAATAGTACTTCTCAAAAATCCTTTTTTCTTAAAAAAATTTCCTTAAAGTTTTTTTATATATGTTGAAATAAGTGACGGGTATGCTATAGTCGGAATCTCGACTATAACCTTTTGCACTTATTTTCATTTCTATTACATAACTGCTCTGTTATTCGTCTCTGTAATTTGTAGCTTTTGATTGCTAAAGCACAACAAGAGCTTCTGCAAGCTGTCACAAATGAGCTTTTACTTTACGAGAAACATAACATTGTTTGAAACCATTGTAGCTTTCAATTAGATGCAATACCGCAATGTTCAAGCACACAGTACATGTTCTTGTAGGCGCTTGTAAGCTGACGAAAAGCTTTTACTAATTTACTAACCCGCATGCTTCAATTATAGATGGCGCTCTCAACAAAAGCCGGCACTATAGCCGGATTTACAAAGTAAAGAAAAACTTAGAAAAAAATGTCGTTCTTAATAGTTCGAATCGGATTGATTTAAAAACTTACTTTAGGACCGTTTCGTACTAATGGTACTTAACTTAAGTACAAATTGTACTCGAATATACAAATAAGTACGTTTTTCTTAACACAAGAACATAATACTGAGTACAAAACCGTTTCGAACTTCAAATATGTTGTATGTTAATAACTCGTGTGTACCCTGCGGCTCAACTGAATAGGTTCATGACTTTCGACAAATTAAATTAACCAGATATTTTGAAACAATTGGTCGATTTTGATGAAATAATTTTTATTTAATAGATAATTTAGTTGTTAATAAGATGTTAAAAACAGGTACAAATATTAAAATTATATAATTTCCCAAAAGCCTACCTAAAATGGCATGATTTTTTGGCTAAACTAAATAGGTTTACGAACTTTGAGTTAACTTTGCTTTAACCGGATAGCTCAATTAACTTACTTTGAAGAGTTCAAGTAAAAGAATGTCTTGATTCTGAACTAAAACACCGTATAATCGCTGATAAAAATTAGGTCAGATCCAAAATGATTATTAGTTAAGTTTGAAATACCGCAACATATGACAATAACGTGAAAGAAAGTTTTCAATATGCTACAACATCAGTAGAAGAAGACTAATTGTTAGCGGTGCATCCATTTTATCAGGCTAGGTTTCCCAAATCATGGAAAAATGCGGTGTTAATGCCACTGGGGCGACTAAAAAACGCAATATTCAAAGTTCCAAATGTTGGGATAGATTGAAAAAACAAAAAAAACCACACCTCAATGATGTGCTTAAAGCCTTACGCACCCGTTTTGCTCGAGAGCGTTTTACATGGAGAGAGGAATAGCACAATGACGGGTTTTTCGATCACAAAACATTTTATCTTGGTGGTCCTGACGAGATTAAATAATACTTCCAAGACGTAGGAAAGGAATAATATGTTTTAAATCACCATTACACTTGTAAATGGAGTAAAATTTTGTCGGGAGACATAGCCTATAATGGTTGTTATGAACTACAGCTCGTTTCTTCAGAAATAAACGGAAATGTGTGCAAAACTGATCTATTAAATAGCTTCTTCCCAATTTCCGAATTATTTGACGGGCTTTCATTGACATTTCAGCATGATAACACCCACACTCCGTCTGCAAGATGTATTAAACAGTTGACTGAAGATCGAAATGTGAGATATCTGAGTTATAATCATACTCCCCGGACCTAAACATTCTGGAGGAAATATGGTGACTCTTGTACACGAGGGTGAGAGACAATTTGAAGATACCGCTACCATAATTGATGCGATTAAAAAAGCCTGGACCGCGATTTCACTTTCAGTTATTGGAAAACATTATGAATCCTTTCCAGGACGACTTTACGATATCATACTTAAGGCAGGAGGTCATACTCTTCATTAAATTGTAGTGAATCAGTATATATTTAATAAAAAATTTACCCAAGCTTTAAATTTTTGCGATAAACATTTTTTTTTTTAAATTTTTATCTTTTGAACCTATTCAGTTGAGCCAAAAAAAAGCATGCCAGTTTAGGTATGCTTCAGGAAAATTATATAATTTTAATATTTGTACCTGTGGTAGAAACCGGAAACTTTTACATCTTATTAACAACTAAATTATCTATAAAATAAAAATGATTTCATCAAACTCGACTAATTGGTTCAAAGGATTTGGCCAATTTAAATTGACGAAAGTCGTGAACCTATTCAGTTGAGCGGCAGTGTATGTCTAAAAATATGTAGCTATAGAAAAGGCAAAAGAAAAACAATATTAGAGTGTTTCCAAAGTCACGGTCGTTACCATTTTTCGGAGATTATTTAAATAAAATTCCAACCTAAGCAAATAGTTCACGAGGATTGCCTAATTTTACACCTACGAATGTTCTAGCATCAGTAGCAACCGAAAGCATTCATAAAAAGTCTAATTTCAATACTTTTTTTGACCTTAAAAAAAGTCATGGTCGTTACCTTACAAATGACCTCTTTTTGATTTTTGTCAACAAACATAGTTTTCTGTAAAATTTTGCACAGGATGTGATAGGTAAAAAAATTTGATTAAAATCTTTGGAATGTTTTGTTTAAGGAATGAGTTAATTTTCAAACTATAGAAAATTGGTTACCAAAAAAAAAAGTTTTAAAAAGGTCACGGTCGTTACAGGTGAAAGTCACGGTCGTTACATTATAAAAAATTAAACGATTTTTGTGTTTGCATCCATTTATTATGATTAAAAAAAAAGAAAAACATGAACGAAAGGCTATATTCTGTTGCGTACAATTAGTGAGTTTAGTTTATTGCTGTTTTATTAGCCTTGAGATGAAGAATAAACGTCATTATAATGTAAACGTTTTAGGATATTCTTTTTTAAAACTGATACGCCTGTTAAACCCGATTGCACGGAATTTACGTTGGCTTTTTGAAAATAGTGCAGTTGTTAAATTTTTTCGATAGAAGTGTTTCCAAAGTAACGGTCGTTACCTTTTTTCGGAGATTTTTTAAATAAAACTCCAACCTAAGCAAATAGGCCACGAGGATTGCCTAATTTTACATCTACGAAAGTTCAAGCATCAGTAGCAAAAAAAATTCATAAAAAGTCTAATTTCAAAACTTTTATTTTAAACGCCGAAAAATAGGTAACGGTCCTTACATCGTTAAAAAATTGTTTAAAAAATCAAAGGAGACTTTTGATGCTTATGTGGTCTTACGAAATTCTTCTTCTTGCTTACCTTCTTACTTTCCGCTACAGTAATATTATATTGCTTAAATCATTTACAGAATAATCAAACTTCTATGCTTTTAGGGTAACGGTCGTTACACTCGGTTAGGCTATTTTTGATTTATTCACAAAAATTGTAATTTTCACTTGACGCCTTCGAGATTGTTCCTAAGCATGAAGAAAATTTTTAGCTGTCACGTGGCTTTTGTTTTCTTTGTAAACCACCATTAAAACAGTTTTGCCAGAGCTTACAAAAGGCCATGCAATTTGCGGGGAAAAAATCGGGTATGGTGTACGAAATTCAAAGCAGCATATTTTTGTTAGTATAAAGAAAATTAAATTTAATCCTTCGGAAAATGACAGATACATTCATTTTGTGTAATATTAGCGGAAAAATAAATAAAAAATAATAGTTTTATTTTTGAGTTGTAAGAGGTCATTTTCTGTGGAAACACCCATTATCAAAGTAGTCAAGACAATAAATGGGATACAATTTTAAGTCCAGTGGCTCGATGGTTAGAGTCGCTTGAGCTTATCCCAAAAGTATTTAAAAAAGTCTAGAATCAAGAATTTTGCGATTAAATAAAAAATACTTGATATGAGGATTTTGTACTTCAATCAAGAATTTTCGGGATAGGCGCAATTCTGACATCGATCGTACTTGATTTAAGTACGGAATACTTAATTTTAAGTTAAAGCTTTTTAAAAAATAGTTGCAGTCTAACAGATTTACATCTTTGTCAAGTGTAGAAAGACGCCGAAATATTCTTTCCTGAAATGAGAACCGCTAAACAACAACTAAAGGTCATGCCGCTCTACAAGGAAGTTATCAAAATCGACAAAGACATCCCTTTATATACAACTTTATTATATCGCCGTTTCTCCATAGATTTTAATATATCATATCTCAAACGACGCTAAATTAATGAATCTTTGCAAAAAAAATAAAATCTTAGTTCAGAATTTTTGTTTCGAATTTTCCTTGAATTTCAAAGAAAAAACTAGATTAAAAAAATAGCTTAAATAAACATCATTTTATTAATTCAAAAATTAATAAAATGTATGGATGAATTACAGATATATTTATTATTTTTTAGAAAAAGTAAAGCTTTTCAAAAGTGTAATTTTTCCTATATTTTTCGTTAAATCCCTGACCTTATTACTACTAATTACCTGTTAAAATTCTTCAAATACCCAAAAATTCATACTATTACTAATAACAACACTAATCTTTATTGATCTGACTGTGTTTTTTTTGGGTTTTCCCAAATCCTTGCAACAAATGTTGGATCATTTTTAATTTTTGCTTACCCCAGATCTAATTCAATTTTAATTTTTTCCTTACAGTCATTATTTATATTTAATATTAATTTTATTTTAATTCTTAACTTAATTTAATATTTAATAATTTTTTCTTTGCCGAATGCTTTTAGTCGTGCATAAATAAATAAATGATGTAACAGGTAATATCTTCCAAACCCCTCAGCCAAAATTTTTGTATCATAAATGGATGGAATAGGACATGTTATATTTTCATCGGTTAGCGTAGGTTCCTAACCGACGCCTTAAGCAAAAAGTGTCGGTTTAAAAATCCTCGTCTGACGCATGGCTTATGCCCAGTTCAGACGGGCACTTTTTAACCAACGGTTAATTTCTCATAAAATCTGGCAACACTCTATTATTTCTGTATGCATTTCAGTGACTTGAGTTGAGCGACGCAAAAAACCGATGGAATAGAACGTGTTCTATTTCAATCGGTGAGCTTCGGTTTTTGACCGACGTTTTCAAATTTTGTGTGTTCACACGTTGTTCAGCAAAAAGTGTCGGTGAAAAAACGCTTGTCTGACCGGGTTTTAAGCAAATTTGATGTGCTGCAGCTCTGGGTTTAGTTTTCTTTGGTTTTAACAAAAACAAACGCAAACAAAACAAGTGGGAAAGGCTATAGTCGAGATCCCGACTATAGGATACCCGTTACTTATTTCACTACATATAAAAGTACTTTAAGGAAAATTTTCGAACAATACAAAATCTATTGCATACTCTAGGGGGCATGTATTGCCATGTATTGCTGAAAGAATCATTTTCAGACAATAACTGCTGTTCTACTTGTCCGATCGTGTTGCGATTCAGTGGGATAATAAATAATAATAATAGATATCAGTGACTACAAGAAAAACTATATTATCTTAAAAACTGTGGGTGTGGTAGCTTTTCGCGATTTGTGGGGGCGGAGGGGGGCGTGAAACAAACTTGATCTGCGCTGGGTATATAGAAATCTGTGTGCCAAATTTGGTTACTCTATCTCTTATAGTCTCTGAGATCCTTTTGTTCATACGGACAGACGGACAGACACACATGGCTATATCGACTCGGCTGTTGATGCTGATCAAGAATATATATACTTTTGGGGGTCTGCCACGCCCCTTTCTGCCTGTTACATACATTCTGCCAAATGCATTATACCCTTTTTTGCCCATTTTTAATGGGCTCAGGGTATAAAAATTAAAATAAAGTATTCGCGGGGAGTCGACCACTTGTTGACCGACTTTGGAAAATCACCGTCTTATCCTACGATAAAATTATCTTTAGTTTATTGTGGTCAAGTTTTAAGCATGTATCTTCATCGGTTTGACCTGTGCAATGATAAGTCAGTGAGTGAATGAATGAAGTCAAGCAGTTTTATATATATATGGATAATTTTATATTACGTTAATTAACAGTAACATTACATTGGTATAACATATACAACTTAATGTATATAAATTGTATTTTTATTACATTAACTAAGCATGCAAATATTGCGTTAATTTTATTGCTGTAACCTGCTGCTATCGCCCACTGACTGTTTTTTTTTATATGGGAAAACCTTAGAATTTGTCGTAGATTGTAATTTTGACAACCACATGATGAAATTTTTTTCCCCATACAAATTGACCCACTCTAAAGAACATAAATTTCAAATTTAGTTTTGGAACATAAGATCAAAATTGAAGCGGATATAACGATTATTCTTGTACATGGCGCTGTAAAATACGCCACTATTTTTACAAAGGCAGTGCGTTGAGAGAGCACCTCTCAGTAGTTAATCGCTCTGTGCGATGAGGCCGAGGCCTAAGACCGCGAAAGCGGCTAGACAGAACAATATGGCAACTGACTCTCTTGAGGCGATTGGTGACTTTATACATTAACATACTATTGACATCCACCTCGAAACAGAATTAAAATATATGAACATGGGGCGGACAGCTTTTATTCTGTCCAATAGAACAGTCGGAGGAATCTCCTGAGCGACATAAATTCTTTAAATGGCCAAGTCGATTTTATTTTTATTTGCCGATAAATTTTTAATGTAAAGTTTCAAATATAAAAAAAAAATGTATAATGTTAATCTTAATTTTGGGGTTTATTAACGGATATTATTTATATGTAATTTTTAGAACAGATTCAAGTCGTTGTCGTTCGCTAAAAATTTACACAACAGGTATCAAAACAAGATAAAGCAGCAAGCAATTTAAAATAGTTGCATGTTAATTATATTGCAGATAGTAACATTAAAATAAAGCATTTAAAATGTTAAAAATAAAATTGCAGCAATTAACTTGTAGAAAATTCCGAACAACAAAAATTATCGGTTAAACTTATACAGCACATTAAATGTGTTCGATATTTTGAATAGCTGGAAGATAAATTGAACGCTAAAATGATTTTATAATGGAGGCAAATGAATGTAAAGTAATCAAGGCGGCTCCGCCCGATGCTCGCTTCGCTCGCAGTAAGGTGTGAAAGGGCTACAGTCGAGTCCACTCGACAGGTATATGCTCGCTAGCCACATCTTCGCGGAAGTTAGATTTAATGACTATTAATGAAATGGAACCTTAAATCATTGCGGACGTCAGTTCGCGCTAGTGACGAAATCAGCACGAAGGGTGCGTTAGGCAACTAACAATCACAGCGGACGGCAGTCCGCGCTAGTGACGAAAGCAGCACGCAGCTAATTTGGAATATTTGCTACCACAGTCCGATCAGATCGAGATATATATCGATCGAAAGGCTTAGACCTAACTTAAAAAATGCCGTACTAAAACTTTTTCTAACCTACCTGGTTAATGAGATAAGGGGGTGTAAGTGGGAGGGAAAATTTTTAAATGATTGAAGCTAATGGGGCCGTTGGGGCCTTTTTGTACAATTTTTAGACCCCGTACTTAAAAAAAGTACAGGGGTCTATTGGGTTTGTTTTAACGAAAATGTGCGTAACAGGCAGAAGGAGGCGTGGCAGACCCCATAAAGTATATATATTCTTGATCAGCATCAATAGCCGAGTCGATATAGCAATGTCCGTCTGTCCGTCTGTCCGTCTGTCCGTCTGTCCGTCTGTCTGTATGAACACCTAGATCTCAGAGACTATAAGAGCTAGAGCCACCAAACTTGGTATGTAGGTTCGCCTATATTGCAAGCAGATCAAGTTTGTTTCAAAATTTGGCCACGCCCCCTTTATCGCCCACAAATCGAAAACAAAAATTTCATATCCAAATTATAAGAACAATTTAAAAGCTAGTGACACCAAACTTAGTATGTAGGTTCCTCTACATTGCAGGCATACTAAGTCCATTTCTTTTTTGGATCGGACCACTATATCATATAGCGCCCATAGGAACAATCGGTCGAAAATCAAGTTTTAGTATGAAAAACTTTTTTGTTTTATGAGATATCTCAATCAAACTGATACAATATGCATAAGATTTAGTTTTATATATCCTGTCCAAAGTTGGTTCAAATCGGACCACTATATCATATAGATGCCATGGGACCGATCGGTCGAAAATCAAGTTTTAGTAAGAAAAACTTTTTTGTTTTATGAGATATCTCAACCAAACTGATACAATATGCATAAGATTTAGTTTTATATTTCCTGTCCAAAGTTGGTTCAAATCGGACCACTACATCATATAGCGCCCATCGGAACAATCGGTCGAAAATCAAGTTTTAGTATGAAAAACTTTTTTGTTTTATGAGATATCTCAACCAAACTGATACATAATGCATAAGATTTAGTTTTATATATCCTGTCCAAAGTTGGTTCAAATCGGACCACTATATCATATAGCGCCCATAGGAACAATCGGTCGACAATCAAGTTTTAGTATGAAAAACTTTTTTGTTTTATGAGATATCTCAACTAAACTATTACAGTATGCTTGGTTTTATATATCATGACCGATGTAAGTTCAAATCGGACAACTATATCATATAGCTGTCATTGAAAAAAGTACTCGAAAATGTATTACAACGCTCTGCAACAGCAACAAGCGGCCAAATTATTATTTTAATTTTTGTAGTCTTTTCTATTTCCATAGTAAGTACGGGGTCTCCGACAGTCGAGTATGCTCGACTGTAGCACCGCGAGCGAAGCGAGCGGGGGGTTGGCGAGCGAAGCGAGCAGGGGGCGGAGCCCCCTAGTTTATTATTGAAATATTCTAATCAAAAATACGCGTCGATTGATACCTCGATCACCCAAATCCGATAACTGGTTCAAAAGATAATTAAATGTGAAATTTTTAGTGGACTTCTCAAAATGAGATGAAAAGTCAGCTAAAAAAGCTAAGATGTAATGATGGAATTTATTTCTATTATAGCTGCCATAGGGCCGATCGGACGAAAATCAACTCTTAGTATGAAAAAATTTTATGTTTCATGAGATATCTCAACCAAACTAATAGAACATGCATTTAAGTTAGTCTTATGTATCCTGACCGAAGTTGGTTCAAATCGGTCCAATATATCATATATCTGTCATTGAAAAAAGTAGTCGAAAATGTATTACGACTCTCTGCAACAGCATCAAGCGAGCAAAATTTTTTCTATTTTCATAGTAAGTAAGGGGTCTCCGACAGTCGAGTATGCTCGACTGTAGCACCGCGAGCGAAGCGAGCATGGGGCGGAGCCCCCTAGTTTTATATGGGCAAACCCTAGAATTTGTCGTAGAATGCAATTTTGACAACCACATAATGGAATTTTTTTCCGCATACGAATTGACCTACTCTAGTGAACATAAAAAAGTATAGTGACGAAAGCATATTCTAGCCCAAAAATTCTGATATCCCATTTTGTGACGAACGAAATTAAGTTTAATATAAAAATATTAGATAAATATAAAAAAACAATAACTGAAAATTGGCATTCTTCACTGTGCGCAAAAAGGGTGAGCTTTTTTGTACATAAAAATTACTTTTCGCGACGTGCCGAATTCCAATTTTAAGATATACCTTTACTAAAATTATGAAAAGCTTTAACATCGGCCATGTTGAAAGACCGTAGGTTTTCAAATACAAATTCATTCGATTGGCAAAGCCGCGAGTTTGCGTAAAACAATTTTATTAGTTTTAACTACTGTCAAGCGCACCTTGCCGTCCTGTCCTGTGATGACTTGCTCAATCCTTCCTATTAGCCACTGTTGAGGTGGAGCGTTGTCCTCGAAAATGGCGGCTACTTGTCCGCCTTCTAGATTTTTTGACTCCGTTGTCCACTTTTGACGCTGTTGGAGGTAAAGAAGGTAGTCTCTGGACCAGTCTGCCCAAAATTGCTTCTTGACGCCGTATATCAGCTTCCAACGTTGCAAGTCAGATTGCCGCTTTTTGTTTTTGGCATTGTTCCCACTAGCAGGTGGGCTGCTAGAGTTGAGAATTGCCTCTACGTCGATCAGAACAGACTCCAACTCGTCTGTGCGCAGCACCGCTCTTCCAACGGCCTTGATGGGCAGACGTTTTGCGGATTTGACCGCCGCATCCCAGAGACCGCCGAAATGCGGTTATCTCGGAGGGATGAACGTGAAGGTGGTTCCCTAGGTTGCAGCAAACCGTACGATGTCCTCCTTTGATGTCTCAAATTGATTCTTCAAGTCCGCCAGAATGCGCGCAGCTCCGAGAAAATTAGTCGCATTGTCGCAATAAATAATCCTGGCAACTCCACGTCGGCCAAAAAATATTGATAGGCACATAAAAAAGGTTTTAGAAGTTTTAGAAGCTTCTGCTGAGTGGTGGGCAGTGGCAGAGTAGATGCTCTGGAGTACTATGGCAGTGTTGGTTGAATATTAGTCCTGTTTTTATAGCATGTGTTCCTATATGCCAGTGTCCTGTTACTGTGGCCGTTAGTCTCACAATGTCTTTCCATGACTTGTTGAGTAGCTCTTCTGTGCGTTTTTTGTTGTAGATTGCCATATCTGTTTGGCTCTCCTGCACCTTGCTTGAGTTTTCCATTTCTCATTTGCTAGGGCTGCGAGTTTACCGTGTATTTGACTTTTTATGCTATTTAGAGGTGGTCGTAGCTCTTCCGGAGCTGTAGTTAGTTCTGACCCTATTCTGGCCAGTTTGTCCGTTTTTTCATTACCCCCATGGTCCCTATGGCCTGTTATCCATATTAGGGTAACGTTATTCTGTTGACTCAATGCATTCAGCGTGTTTTTGCAGTTTATTGTTAACCTGGAATTTTATCTGACATAGCTGAGAGCCTTGATGGCCGCTTGGCTATCAGAGCAGAATGCTACCTTCGAGTTCATGAGACTTCGCGCCAACAGGAGTTTGGCTGCTTCCATTATTGCGAATTTCTCTGCCTGGAACACACTCGTGGATTCAGGAAGATGGAATGACTTTTCCACTACTAAATCTGGCGAGTACACTCCGATCCTGACACCACAGTACGTCTTGGATCTGTCGGTGTTGAGTGATATTTAAAAGGTGTCATCCAGATACCCTTTAGCCCACTGATTTCTAGACGGTATTCTGGTTTTCAACATGTGCTCAAAGTTTGTCTTGGCGACTATATAGTCAGTCCACCAGTGGCTCCTGCACATGCCGTTCGTTGTATCCTTGTTAGCTTATCTATATTATATTTCTTCGAGAGAAAAGGACACCATACCAGCGCACCGTATGTCAGTATGGGTCTGACTACTGCGGTATACATCCACAGTGTCATTCTTGGTTGCTATGCGTGATTTCCTAACTCTTCTATATTTAGTTTCCATAATAGCTTGGGGTACAGTATCACTCCTAGATACTTTGCTTTGTGTGATAGCTTCACGAAGGGTCCGGATACGAGCAGTACAACGTCGTCAGCGTATTCTATACCTTGGACCCCCCTGAGTTTAGCTGTTGAAGTATCTTATTCATATTTATTAGCTAAAGTAGTACTCCCCCCTGGGTGTGCCTCCGCTCACGTATCGCGTGAGATTATCGCCACCCAGGTTGCCTGTTATCTTCCTGCTATTCAGCATGGACGCGATCCATGAACTGATGTGTCCCTCGACATCTTGGTCTATGAGGGATTTTAGGATTTACATTGTTAAAGGCCCCTTCTATGTCTAAGATCGCGGCCATTGGTTATTGTTTTGCTGCTTTTGGTGGATTTCCCTTTTGTATATGCATGTTGTGCTTTGCATTGCTTCCCTTCAATCTTATCACATATATTAAAATTCAATATTCTTTCCAACGTCTTAAGGCTGAATGATGTGAGACTTATGGGTCGGTAGTCCTTTGCTAAGACATGCCCTCTTTTTCCTGGTTTCGGAATGAATATTACCTTCGCCTCCCTCCAGGCCCTTGGTACATAATTCAGTCTAATGCAGGCTCTGAATATGTCAATCAGCTACGAGAGTGAGTCTTCCTCTATGACTTGTAGCATCTTCGGGATCATTCCGTCCGGTCCTGGACTTTTGTATGGGTCAAAGGTGTTTATCGCCCAGAGAAGTCGTTCTCTTAAGATTATTTCCTCGTTACTATCGTCGTAACTCCTAGTAGCTGGATGAGTTTCAATCTCCGCTTTGTTGTTTCCTGGAAAGTGTGTGTCTACCAGTATCTCTAGTGTTTCTCTGATTGACTGTGTACTGTTAGGCTCGGGTTGTTGTGTTCTTTCGATAGGATCTTGGCGATTCTGGCCATGTCCTTGACGTTGTCTATAGATTCGCAATACTTCGCCAAGATCTTTTTTGGCCTTTTATAGCGCCTGTTTGTATGCCTTTAGGGCGCGTCAACTAGCACATCGAAACTCCTCACGGGTGTGTTTCCATCCCTGGCCCGCAGTTCATACAATCGATAAATCATCGCTATCTTCAAACTGCAACAATAAATACAACAGGTAAGTAAAAATCGCAAAATTACAGGCTAACAAACTAAACCATCTCCATGTTCCAATAGGATCCATTTGCAGGACTCCAGCGTACCTTCCCTTCCTGAGACGGCACCCGTACAGGCCAAACCTCAGCCTGCGTTGGACTTCATGTTTCCCCTCCCCTTCTACAATAAACTTAGCCGGACATAATATTCATTTCAAAGTAAGTATAATTTCATTCTCTTGATCTCCAATAACATCATAAATAATTCTTATATATTTATTTGCAGGTATGTTTCATCTTTGCAATTCGGCAACAAAACAACAAAAATTTGGCAATGAAAGGCATCAATAAACAACAGACAGATCAGGAACACGACGATGTTGCGAATACAACAACCTTGTCGGGAGAATGTACAGCAAGAGGACGATGCGGAGATGCCAAAAGGTGTCAGACTTCTATGGCGCTGCACACGTCTCACGGAACAGCACTGATCACCCAGGTGACAACCTGCGTCTGGCACGACTCGGTTGAACCAAATATTGCTTCTGGTCCGGCACAAGTTTCGCATCGGATCTTTAAAGGCATGGGCGTAGAATTTGATTCTAGTGCCGCGCAACGCGCAGCAAACAAGACAGCTCCGAATTTCTCTCTAGGCCAAGGCCACCGTCGCTGACCGCTGTCAAAGTCGAACTCTCGCTCGCATGTTCTGCAGCAGCGTGGTTTGATGTAAAAGTTTTCAATCCCTTCTCATCCTATTAATCCCACCGTTGCTGCAGGTTGTGTCAAATTCCACTTAATTGTTTTCGAAGGGGCTTTGTCTCCCTCTTCATTCTCTACCTGTCCCTGTCCGCGAAAGTTTTGGAGTTGCCATTCCCCCCACAATGTTCTCGCTGCAGTGGCCGATGAGCGGCCCCCCCCTAGATTCTATCTGCACTGGCACAAACGATAGACGATAAATACATAAAAACACCTCCCCCCTAGATCGTTTGTGGCCAGGCTGCCTCCTGAACAGCGCCCAACGTAGGCCACACCCACGATTAACACCTCCTCTACACACAGATGGAAACGTCGGAACCTTCACCACCAACGCCATCCAAAGGTAAGCAAGTTCCACCTACGATCGTAATCCTCTTTCTTGCAGATCATCCAGTTCATAGACGTTGGTGCCTACTGCTCGAACGCGGCAGATGGTCATAACGTTGTCGACTCCTCTCGTAAGCGGAATGTAGATGCTGCTTCACCTGACCGCGGATTGCAGCCAGCCTATCCTTCGCCTCCAAATCCGAGATGTCGTGGTCAGAAATGGATTTCAGTTTCCTGGCCAAGCTGGACCCGTTCAAATACTTGTGGTGTCCAAACACTGCAAGGAACGGAGTCACTCCCGTGGATGTATGCACAGCATTCCTGATGGATACTTCAACTTCCCTGTGATCCTGCTCTAAATACGTCCTTATTGCAGCTAACAGGGATTTGTTAACGCGTTCGGCGGCGTTGCTCTAAGGTGAATACACGGGCGTACGCAGATAGATTATCCCAAATGCTTTGATCATCGCCTCAAAGGATTTAAAGATAAGCTGCCGCCCATTATCCGAGTGTGTCACCTCTGGAACGCCAAACTTAAAAAACACTTCGTGTACCAGGAAGTTGACCACGTCTGCAGCCAAAGCTTCTTTCATCGCCTTCAGGAAAGTGAATTTGGAAAAGTGAACCACGTAGATTGTATGTAGATTTTCTGAAAAGGACGACCGGTAAGAACTTCTTTCCCGATGCCTACCTGCATATGATAATTTTGTGCCTTCGTTCCCTTGCATGTTTCGCACTTCCACACGAAGTCGCGAGCTTGGATCCCGGGCCAGTAAAACTGCCTGCGCAATGCATGGAGCGTTTTACCAATTCTTCCATGTGCTGCGGTCTCCTCGAAGTGCGCTCTTTGGATGAATCCTACTGTCAGCGATTCAGGGACCCACAACTTCCAACTCGTGCCCGCCACTTCATCATCCAGCGTCTCGTTTCGAGTTCTCTTAAAGATAAATCCGTCCTGGACCTCTAAATCGGGCAATCGATATTGGTTGCTTGTCCCCTCGTCAACCAACTCCAGATACTCGGCGGATTGAAACTTTCATCATTTCAACATACGGGCGGAATCGATGGATAGCGAGCCTCGCGGCTAGGCACTCCTTCTCCGTCACCTTATAGTTGATTTGATGTTTGTCCAACTTCGCGGAGAAGAACACGTTTGGCCTCTCCTGATGGTGCGGAAACAAAATCTGGACTTCGCCATGCCGATCGTGAGATTTGCCTTCCTCAAACACTCTGCGACTAATCGGAGATATTTGATGCGTGTCGGAAAATCTGCTGAGATGATCAGGAGATCATCCAAATAGACGAAGACGTTGGATCTCAATGTCGCTGGGATCACCTTGTCCATGAGTCTGCATAATTGTTGTGCTGAGTTGCAGAGTCCGAATGGCATGTGTCGGAACTGGTATAGTGGTCGTCCGGGTACCGTGAATGCAGTGCTCGATCTTCTCTTCTCCTCCAGCTCAATCTGCCAGAAAGTAAACTTCAAAATGACGCTTGAGATGAAGAGCGTCTCGTCTATGCGTGGCAAGATGCCTTCAATGCATGGCAGTGGATAAGCATCCTTCACCTGCTTAGCCGGCGACAGAGGATAATGTCGGTCCTTCACGGGTTCGGTTCCTTCAATCAGCTGTATCCGATGCTGTATCAGGTGAGTCTTTCTGAAACCGTCTTTCTCGAACTGGAGAAACTGACTCTCCTGCCCCTATTCCAGGTTTCACATCTCCGGATTAGACACGACATTATCCTCGTCCCGATAGTATGCGACGTCAGGGTTGCTTACTGTATCTTCGGAAGCCTCTGGACGCACATCGACATCGCGTGGTGCTACGAGCACTCTAGGAGCGATTTGAAATGCTCTCACATGTTAAATACGATTTCCTCGTTTCTCATATTGTAGCTTACAGGTAGCACAACACGTCCTACAATTGGACGACTGGCTCCTAACGCAGTCCTCACCATCGACGTGTATGTCTGCACCGTCCAGCCTAGCTCACCGAAGCGCCCGTGTCTAGACCTTTCATCTCACGTCCCTTAACCTCCGCAAACACATTTGGATCCGAATTTTCTTCCCGCCGTACAGCCTCGATGACCTGTCGTCTCGTCAATCTACGACGTCGGAAGTGCGCTCGGGCCTCCAAGACGCGTCGAGTGGCCAGTGTCATCCCCCCCAGCTATATTTTTCCAAAATACATATAACAAAAAGGGGAGATAAAACAAACTAACACAGGCTAAAAAACATTTTACTACGCACAATTTGAATATTGGATAAACATCACTGAGGACGGCAGTCCTAGCATACTAAAACTGTTGCTAACCTACCTGGTTAATGAGATAAGGCGGTATAAGTGGGAGGGAAAAAATGTAAATGATTGCAGCTAATGGGGCCGTTGGGGTCTTTTGGTGAAAATTTAAATTTTTTTACGCGTCGATTGATACCTCGATCACCCAAATCCGATAACTAGTTCAAAAAATAATTAAATTTGAAATGTTTAGTGAAAATGAAATGAAAAGTCAGTTTGTTTGTATCAAAGCGCTAAAAGCTAAAAGATGGGGATTTATTCCGCTTTAAAAATCTAGAAATGTTTGTTCAACGACTTTTTGAATTTTCCGCTAGTTTAGCGGGAAAACGCTACTTCCCACTAAAATTAAAACCCAAACAGTTTCCAAACCTATATATCATTGGAAAGGTGTGTTTGAGGGCTTTAGAGCGAACCTTTAAACTTTTTTTCTCAAGTACTCAGGTAACAATTTACAAGTGAAATAAGGTTTTTTAGCAAACTTTTTGGCGAATAATGACAAAACGGCTCTAACGTTTTTTTATTTTTATTCAATATGATGTAAAACGAAAAGTTTCTCGTTTTTTGGAATATAAAACATAAATTTTGGTCGAGGGGTTTAAAAGATATTACCTATTAACTGAATTTAGGCATTTTTGTATCGGTCGAAAATCACGTTTTAGTACGCCAATCTTTTTGATTTTACGAGATATCTCAACCAATCTGATAAAATATGCATTTAGCTTAGTTTTATATATCCTGACAAATTTGATTGAAATCGGACCACTATATCAAACTTTTCTGTTTTATGAGATATCGTAACCAAACTATTAGAATATACATTTAAGTTAAACTTGTAGGTCCTGATCCAAAGTGGCTCAAATCGGACTACTATATCGTAAGCGAGCGGGGGGCGGAACCTCCTATTTTTTTTCTTTATAATTAAAAAAAAAAATGTATTTAAAATATATAAAAATAAAATTATGTATATATTTTACTATCTGCTTGCATTAATGATAAAGTTACAATGTCAAAAGCAGTTGCAAAAATTTCTGCTATTACACAAAAAAAACTCTACACGACGTAAAAGTCTAGTGACAAAAACATATTCTAGCCTCAAAATTTGTGATATCCCATTTTGTGACGGACGAAATTAAGTTTAATATAAACAAGGGGGCTCCTTATACCCTAGGATACCCTGTGCCCAGGTACTCTTTTATAAAAGTTGATTTCGACTGATTGTTCCTAAGGCAGCTATATGCTATATGGAACCGATTTGAACCAAATCTGGTCAGAATATACAAAATTAACATAAATGCATATTCTATCAGTTTGGTTAAGACAAAAAACAAAAAACTTTTTCATACTAAAACTTGATTTTCGGCATAGCATCTCTATGACAGCTATATCATATAGTGGGCCGACTTTGACCAAATTTGGTCAGGATGTATAATACCACCCCAAATGACGATATACATTTGGGGTGGTATTGGTGAGATTGGTTGAGATATTTCAAAAATCGAAGAAGCTTTTCATACTAAAATTTAATTTTCGATTGACAGCTATATGATATAGTTTTCCGATCCAAAAATAAAAACAAACTTGATCTGCGTACGGTATCCAGGAACCTACATACCAAGTTTGAAGTCTCTAGCTCTTATGGTTTCTGGGTTGGGGGTCTGCAACGCCCCTTTCTGCCTGTTACATACATTCTGCCAAATGCAAATACCCCTTTTTTGCCCATTTTCAATGGGCTCAGGGTATAAAAATTAAATAAATATAAAAACACAATACCTGAAAATTGAAATTCAGTGAGGCAGGTGCGCCGTAGATGCGATCCTGTATCGCTCTGGGACACCTGTCACCGAAGCTCTGCTAAACTACGGTCAGCACATTCCCGACGTGAACCAAAAAGAGACAGAAGAAATAGTTTGGTATCGAGAAAAATAAATAAACAAATAAACTAACTGAAAATAACAAATAAAAACTAACCTAATATCACAGTTTATCACAGAATAAGTTTAATATTGCACGGATGCCACCAGGCTACGATAGCCAGTTGAGAAGACTTCGTCAACTTACGAAGGTGTCAAATGCTACCAGCCGCACAATAAAAACACAATCGAGATCCAACCTTGTTGTAGACATACTAGTTGGTTAGTAGGGTCACTACGATGTAGGGATTGGCACAGCCAATGGAAGCAATCCTTTTAGATCTACTGGTTAGTAATAGTATCTCACTACAATAAAAAGGCTTAAGTTTAATTTAATAAGTCCACAATTTAATATACTTGGACTGCACGTGTTTTCTCACTCCTGAGAGACGCGCCTACTCGCGACGTCTTTTCCCCTTCGCTCTCCAAATTCAACTGCTCGAGCCACTCGTCCTTAAGCCACGAGTTGACATCGTCTGCACAACTCACCACAGCTTTCGCTCTTCACCTCGGAGCTTTTGCTCTCTCACCACGAGGCGAAGCTGTGCTTTAATCGGTAGTGTTGTGTAACGGATCGTATAATAATAATAATAATATCTTAAGCGCTTATTCAGAAAAATGTGAGTCGGTCACTTAGGGGCCGCCACGCGGAGTGCCCAGGGATGCCGTCACCTCCTCCATTCCCTCTGGAGTACGCTTTCTCAATGTGTTTGGTGATCTGTTTCTCCTTGTCTTCAGATTTGTTCCCTTTCTAGCGAACCGATGATACTCGGCCTTATTCCGATTAAGTCTGCCGCACGTGATTTGACCACAAGCGATATCTCTGGCCATACCTCGTCCCTTAAGCTTTGATGGTCTTCGATAAGTAGCGCTCTCTTGGTTTTCACTATGCTGTTCGTCCTCTCGGTGAGAGGGAACAGTAATAACTCTGCGATGGCCTGGAGACAGTCTTCCTCACGCCTAGTTGCTCAGCCGTGAAAGTTTCATGGCTTTCCTCCAAACATTTTTCCTTTAACCACTGGGAACACAGTGATTCCAGGGAATAAAATTCTTATCGCCCGATCCATTCTCCTCCATGTAGGTTGCAACCTCTAGATCGCTAGATCATTGAACGCTCTGCCTCTACTTCTGGGGACTTATTCTCCAACTCCTACCTTATCTCCACCATCGTGAGCAAAGATGGGTATCCTGACACGTCAAAACCGAGCTGGCTCCTTCTTCGCGCAGATCTTGCTCTTCCACTATGGGGCGTTGGACCAGTTTTTGTGGCATTAAATTATAACTCGTAAACTACACAATATATTTTAATGCGGTTTTTCTTTTTAGTTTTATGGAAAACCCCAGAAATATTTCGGATAAGTGGGCGTGGCACCAGCGCCACCGTAATTTTTATCATTTTTATTTATATTTGTTTTGGTAAAAATAAGTGGGAATATTAAACTTTTACTATTGTTAATAACAATTTCTAACTTTGTATATTTTTTGCATTAAAAATAATCATGACTTTTCGATACTGAAAGGTGTGAGCCCTCTCAGATGGCTGTTAGCATAACTTAGTAAAAAACAAAATAGGGGAGGGCGGGGCTAGTGTCACGCCCACTTTTCTAAAATACTTTTAGGGTTATCCATGACACTAGAAAAAAAAAACCTTATCAAAATATCATGCGTAGTTTACGAGTTATTAAATAATTTCATTAAAACTGCTTAAATTCCCCGTAGGGCACAACCAGCAAATCGTCACGTGAAAATGTGAGGTTGTGTCCTGAAAGATGTATTTTCTCAAAAAGTGCAAAAAAGTAGACATTGAGACCAACTGTTTTAAATAGAGAATTAATGGCTCTAAAACATGGATATAGTCACTTGCTTAACAAGTGTTAACCACTTTTTTTTAAGTCTTTGCAAAGTTGAATTTTTCTTTCAATCAATAGAATCAATTGACACCACTTGCTAATTGCACAAATATTTAAAAAGAAACGTACAAAGAAAACGATATATTAGTAGCAGCACAAAGTAAAAACCTTAATTATTAGCATCCATTGCAAATTTTTACTTTTTAAAATGATTTTCAGAGATATTATTAAATTTTAAAAAGCACTGCAAGCTTACACTTTATTAAAGCATAAGGTCTTCGCTAGCAACAGCTCACTTTAACAGCTGTTATTTTAACATTGGACTGTTATGTTAACATTTTTGCTATGTAACATAACAGTTTGATGTATTTGCATCAATAATTCATAGATTTCAATACTTGTGTAAATTGAGTTAATGCCAAAAAAAACAGGTCAAATGCCCCATAGTGCAGTGTACACACATATATAGGTACGCATATGCATGTGTATGTAGGCGTGTGTGCTTTCTGGGTTTCTCTACCTAAATTGCTTAACACAGCTTTTGCAAGACCCTTTTTACTTCCTGAGCCTGACTCGCTCTGATGTCAGCTTGCAAGATGTAACGTATTGCCAGACAACTTTAAAGAACCAAGCGCCGCACAGTAGGCAATAAGGCAATACAAATTTTCGGATACTTAAAGCTAGGCAGGATTTTTGATCACATGGTCGTCAGATATCGATAAAATATTGGTTTGTTACCCGTTATTTATAGAGTACACTGCATTCTTAGCAATGTAAATACATAACACCTTACTCAATAAGTCTAGGGCCCAACTAATAAACCAACAAGTTTTATACAAATTTCAAATTTAAAAAAATTTAATCAATGTTATATTTTTTAAGGATATCACCCTGATTCTATTGCTTCTCTATTAATGCAATGCCATATTTCACTTACACTATACTAAGCTGTTAGTATATAAGTAAAAATGTTTCTTGAAAAGAAAGCATCCTAACTTCAAGAATTATTGCCCGAGAGCTCGATCAGAGACTAGCATTAAATGAAAACTGAAATGTACTTTTATTTATAAAGTAAACTTAACTCAATTATCAAATAAATAAAATTTAAAAAAAATCAATGCTATATTTGGAAAATATCTTTAATATAGAAGTGTACTTGTTTTTGACCGACGGACGCATTGACGCCACATTAGAAAAGCATTCGTTAAGCCATTTTTAATGATCTTTAACAGCAGCTATTCTTTAATGAAAATCAGGTTGACGAGGACATTCACCTGGGAGCTGATTTCCAAATAATCACTGCGGACGGCAGTTCGCGCTATTGACGAATATGAACAATTTGCTATGACTGTCCGATCAGATCGAGTTATACCGATCGAAAGGTTTAGTCCTAACTTAAACAAGTGGGAAAGGCTATAGTCGAGATCCCGACCATAGGATACCCGTTACTTATATCTATACATTATCGATTCAATCCTAATGTCATATTTACGTTCCCAGAACTAGTTGATAATCTTAAGCATTCTAATAAGGTTTAACAATACAAAAACTATTGCATACTCTAGGGGACACCTGTTGCTTCAACAACTTAGGCACGCAATAACTGCTGTTCTACTTGTCCGATCTTGTTGCAATTCAGTGGGATAATAGATAATAATAACAGATATCGGTTATTACCAAAAAATACGTATTATATAAAAAATTGTGGGTGAGGTGGTTTTTCGCGATTTGCGGGGGCGGAGTGGGGCGTGGCTTAAATTTGAAATAAACTTGATCTGCGTGAGGTGTATGGAAATCTGTGTGACAAATTTGGTTATTCTATCTCTTATAGTCTCTGAGATCCTTGTGCTTATACAGACGGATGACCAGTTTTTCGCGAATTACGGGCGTGGAAGGAGGCGGGTCCAAAATTTGAAACAAACTTGACCTGCTCCAACGCATTTGTGATCTACGTGTGAAAGTTTGGTTACTCTATCTCTTATGGTCTCTGAGATCTAGGCGCTCACACAGACGGACAGACGGACAGACACACATGGCTATATCGACTCGGCTGTTGATGCTGATCAAGAATATATATACTTTATGTGGGCGGAGATGCCTCCTTCTGCCTGTTACATACATTCCAATGAACACAATATACCCTTATACTTATTTTTTATAAGTAACGGGTATAAAAACCGCTTCAAAATAACTTCCGTAGTTTACGAGTTATAAAATAATTTCATTAAAACTGCTCAAATTCCCCATAGGGATCTGCGAGCAAATCATCATTTGAAAATGTTGTGTCCTAAAAAAATAATTTTCTCAAAAAGCGCACATTGAGACCAACTGTTTTAAATAGAGAATTATTGACTCTACAACATAGATATAATCACTTGCTCCAAAACGACATTTTTGAGAATCGACTTGTTCGTAAAACTTGTAGCTTGTAACATTCCAAAAACCTTTTCTAAAAGGTTTACCACAAAAATCAATACTTTGGAAGTTAGAGACCGAACACAAATGCCCTATTTTCTAAAAAGTGCCTAATTCACTAAAAAACGTATATAAAAAATTTTGTATGAAACGATGATTATAATTCAAAAAAGTAATGATGCAGTTCGATTCCTAGGACCCGAAATAGGGGGAAACCGTTGAGTTTAATCATGTCTTTTTTTTTTTTTTTTTTTAAATAAACTATCACAGTGTATTTAGCAATTTTAGCCCAAAATATTCTGGCAACACTGCTCTAATCCTCTCAATAAAGGTTCTTAAGGTTTTATTGAATTGTGGAAATAGGCGTGGCTGAAATTAAAAACAAAGCTGACCTGTGCTTTGTTTAAGACTGTATGCTAAATTTAATTTCTCTAGACGCGTTTTTCTAGACGGCCTGTCGGTCAGACGGCCATTACTATAAATGGGTAATAAATGCAGACTCCCTATTTAGAAATATAATAATAAGAAATGTACTGGCTAAATGTTGACAAGTAACTGCAATGTCTTTTTTTCATTTGTAATCCATTCTCAATATACACGTACATTGATTCATAGACACACAATGTGAACGTACTTGTATGAACGTGTCACACATTCTCCGACCTTCGGATCTACTTAGCTACATTTCTGATTTCACAATTTATTTGTTGATACTTGAAACACGAAAATAATCTACAGAGCTCTGAATGCATTGTACTTATATGTAGAAAAGTCTGTCGCGTCTCTGGAACACCTTCTGTTTTAATTGACTGGTAAAAATTTTAATGAAAAATGCCGGTCTAACCTAATGCAATAGTTGAATGTCAGAAATAGTTTATTTTGTTTCTGAATAAATCGTAACCATCGGAGATGGCACTGGGCAACGACAACTGGATTTGTTAGTGATTTACTCGACAATCAATCAAAGTAACAGCTGCTTACCTGACTGAGCCTGAAATTTTTCTTTAATTGTAGAAACAATTTTTAATTTTATCTTTTTAACTTTTTATACCCTGAGCCCATTGAAAATGAGCAAAAAAGGGTATAATGCATTTGATAGAATGTATTTTTTTTTATTTTATTTTTTTTAAATGGTAGTTTTTATTAAATTTTTATAGATTCAAACAACCAGTATTCTGCTACCATATGGCAGCTTAAGGTAGTTTTACATCAAAGACAATTAAAAAGGGTGACTACAACAATTACAGTGAGATAGATAGAATGTAAGTAACAGGCAGAAGGGGGCGTTGCAGACCCCCAAAAGTATATATATTCTTGATCAGAATCAACAGCCGAGTCGATTGAGCCATGTCCGTCTGTCCGTATTTTTGAACGCGTTGACCTCAGAAACTATAAGAGCTAGAGACTTCAAACTTGGTATGTAGGTACCTGTATACCGTACGCAGATCAATTTTGTTTTTATTTTTGGATCGGAAAACAATATCATATAGCTGCCATAGGAACGAAACATTGAAAATGAAATTTTTGGATGAAAAGCTTCTTCGATTTTTGAGATATCTCAACCAATCTCACACGAAATACATTTGGGGTGGTATTATAAATCCTGACCAAATTTGGTCCAAGTCGGCCAACTATATCATATAGCTGTCAAACAGACGCTCTGCCGAAAATCAAGTTTTAGTATGAAAAAGTTTTTGATTTTTGAGATATCGTTACCAAACTTTTAGAATATGCATCTGGGGTGGTATTATACATCCTGACCAAATTTGGTTCAAATCGGTCCACTATATCATATAGCTGCAATAGAGACGCTAATCCGAAACATTGGTTTTAATATGAAAAAATTTTGGTTTTTTAAGATATCTTAGCCAAACTGATAGAATATGCATTTATGTTGGTTTTGTACATTCTGACCAGATTTGGTTCAAATCGGTTCCATATATCATATAGCTGCCTTAGGAACAATCAGTCGAAATCAACTTTTATAAAAGAGTACCTGGCTCTGGGTATCCTATTGTCGAGCGTGCTCGACTGTAGCCGCACCTCACCGCGAGCGAAGCGAACAGGTTGTTGTGTGGCTGTCACCATTTTGAATGGGCCTAAAGGGGTTTAGTGCCAGAATGAATAAAAGTCAAAAGAATAATAAAATTAAAATCTGTAAAACAGCGGCTAAAAACGATTGGCAAAGTCCGTCATTTACATTTAATGATCGTTATCAACAGCTTCTCTTTTCATACTAAGCTTTAAAATACCTGTTGCAGTTGTGTCAAAGTTCAAGCCGACACGCATTGAACGTGTTGCAAGCTGTAGACCAATTTGAAAAAATAAGAGAGCTCTGTGAACCAAAAAAGCAGATGCCAGACAAACAAACTTGTTTTAAGCGGCAGCAATTTCTGTGGACAAACAAAAATTGTCGCGAAAAAGTAAAACAGTCCTAGCAATAGAAAAAATTACGATAAAAACTGAAATATATAACGAAATACTAAACACACAGCTTCGGAGAAAATATAACCACACTAAAAATAAATGCCTTCAAAATATTATTACTGCTGATGACAGTCCGCGATAGTGACGATCAAGACATTTATCGATCGAAAGATATAGTCGTACCTGGTTCATGTAAAATGGGATTGTAAGTGGGAGGACAAATCTTCAATGATTGCAGCGGTTGGGGCGGCTCATTGTTAATATGTCAGCTATATGATCAAGGGCGTACGCAGGTATGAGCAGGGGGGCATCTGCCTTCAAAATAAAGAAATTATTTAGAAAATGTATCTGTATTGTATACCAAAAGGGAAAAATTAAAATAATGTGCTTCAAAAGAGGCTTTTACAGTTAAAGTGCTGTTCTGTATTAATCTATATATATTAAGCTGAGCATTGCACAGGCCAAACGGCTGAAGTGACAAGCTTGAAACTTGGTCACAATAAACTGAAGATAATTTTTATAAGACGGCGATTTTCCAAAATCGGCCTACAAGTGCGTCAAAATCGAGGTCAAAGTTCATTTTGATTTACATATAGCAGGTGGTGGCGCAAAGGATGGTGTATATACTTTGCCACAAGAGGTCCGCGGTTCGAATTCCCGTAAACCTTTATTTTCATTTTTTAATTTAATTTTTTTTTTGTAATATCTTTTATTTTAAGAATACTTTTTAAAATCAAAATCAAAATATTGCAACATTTTGCAATCTTGTTTTTGTTTGTTATGCTGCTTTGTCATTGTTATTCTTTTGTGCTTATCTCGCATAAAGTCTCAAAGGTCTGGAACATAAAATTTGTTTAACACATGCCAAAGCTGCTGTTAACAGGCTGTGTTAAGTGAATGATTTAAATAAAATATACTTTTCTTTTCAAATTTTTGTTTATCAAAAATAATGTGTTGCTACACATCCCAGCAGGATTATTTTTTTTTAAATATTTTTTAAAATGAACAAGGGGGCTCCGCGCCCTACTCGCTTCGCTCGCCTACCCCCGGCTCGCTTCGCTCGCGGTGAGGTGCGGCTACAGTCGAGCACGCTCGACAGTACCCTGAGCCCAAGTACTCTTTTATAAATGTTGATTTTCGACCAATTATTCCAATGGCAGCTATATGATATATGGAACCGATCTGAACCAAATCTGGTCAGAGTGTACAAAACCAACATAAATGCATATTCTATCAGTTTGGTTAAGATATCTCAAAAAACAAAAAACTTTTTCATACTAAAACTTGATTTTCGGCAGAGCGTCTGTATGACAGCTATATGATATAGTGGGCCGATTTGGACCAAATTTGGTCAGGATGTATAATACCACCCCATATATATCGCGTGAGATTGGTTGAGATATCTCGAAAATTAAAGAAGCTTTTCATACAAAAACTTCATTTTCGATGTATCGTTCCTATGCCAGCTATAAGATATAGTTGTCCGATAGAAAAATAAAAACAAACTTGATCTGCGTACGGTATCCAGGAACCTACATACCAAGTTTGAAGTCTCTACCTCTTATGGTTTCTGAGATCGACGCGTTCAAACAGACGGACAGACAGACGGACAGATAGACGGACAGACGGACATGGCTTAATCGACTCGACTGTTGATCCTGATCAAGAATATATATACTTTTGGGGGTCTGCCACACCCCCTTCTGCCTGTTACATACATTCTGACAAATGCATTATACCCTTTTTTGCCCATTTTTAATGGGCTCAGGGTATAAAAATAAAATATTGCAACATTTTGCATTTTTGTTGTTGTTTGTTATGCTGCTTTGTCATTGTTGTTCTTTTGTGATTATCTCGCATAAAATCTCAAAGGGCTGCAACATAACATTTGTTTAACAGATGCCAAAGCTGCTGCTAACAGGGTGTGTTAATAGAATGGTTTAAATAAAATATTTTTATCTGTATAAATTTTTAGATAAAAAATAATATGTTGCTACATTCCATATTTTTATTGTTCTTTGTTTTTGTTAAAACCATAGAAAACTAAACCCAGGGCTGCAACACATCAAATTTGCTGATTTACATTAAAAAATAATTTTCATTAAAGGCCTCTCTCCAGCAGGCCAGGAACTAAAAATTCCTGTCAAACTTCATATAAAAAAAACTTTGGCAAGAATTTTTAGTTTTCGTTTTCGTTTCGTGTGTATCCAGCAACTTGAACGAAATCCACAAATTCATATCGATATTTGCCATATCGATAGCATGTGTGGATTGAGAGAACAGCTGATGAGTCTATCAAGAACATATATATATATCAATTTTTCCTGGTTGACTCATACAAATGTCAAACATGGAGACTCAATGTGCTGTGCGCAAAACAAAAAAAGGTAAAATTCTGTTTTACGCCGAAAGGTTCAAAATAAAAAAATAAAAAACTCCAAATAGCGGGTAATTTATCAAGAATTTAGCAAAAAAAAAAAGTTTGGGGACTCAAATAGTTTTTTTTTTTAAATCTTTGAAAATTCGAATAAAAATGAACTTTTTTGATGTTGCTTTGTTGAACTTTTCACTCTTTTCAGTAGTTTTCCAACACTTTTTATGTAATTTGATTCCGAATCGGAACTGTTCGATTAATTGCATGTTTACCAACCCTATTTATAACGGGAAAAATAGTAGAGATAGACGAAGCAAAAGTGGGCTGGAAGGCATATAATTGTTTGGAGGAAGAAGGATTCAACCACCAAACAGTTAACCACTCGAAAAACTTTGTCGATCCGGACAGTGGGGCACACCGCAGAATATTGAAAGACTGTGGCGGGACATGCGCGGCGAGATCCCACGTTATGGACGCAGAAAGGAGCACTTTATTGGCTACCTGGCTAAGTTCCATTTTAAAAAGACATTTTCTGACATCCCGAGCAAAATCCATGAGATTTTCATGGCCATAGGAAAACTTTACAACCCATCAAATGTGTCTATAATTAATGAAGATGTAGAGTTCTCGGAGGTATGTTGAAGAAATAAAGAAAATGGGCCGCAGGCAAAATTTTTTTTTAAAAAAATCGCGCGATTTTTTTAAAAATAATTTTTGCCTGCTGCGCTTTAATCACGATTTTTTTAAAAATATTTTTGCTTTCGCCTCTTTAATCACGCCATTTAAAAAAAATAAATTTGCGTACGGCTCTCTAATTCATTCCGCCCCCCTTTAGGAAGACGATAAAGGCCCCAATATTTTTTGAAAGAGATAATTATTTTCATATTAAGGTTTAAAAGCAGTGTTGGTAAACATTCAAAAAATCTTACAGTTCAATTGGTTCCAAATCGGATACATATCACAAAAGCAGTGTTGGTAAACGAGCTGTTATAGTGACGAGTTGCACAAAGCAACAACAAAAATTAGCAATTTTCTATGCAAACTTTAAAGATTTTTTAAAATTCAACTATTTGAGTCCCCAAACTTTTTTTTTTTGCTAAATTAATTATAATTTGCCCTTTATTTGGGGTTTTTTTTTTTTTTTTTTTTTGAATCTTTCGGCGTAAAACAGAATTTTACCCAAAAAAAAGAGATTTGAATTTTCAACGCGAGGAAAGATAACTTTAATTAAAGCAGTGGATGCGCGACCATGTCTTTGACGAATCGCAAATTAGAATCATTTTGATAAAATATATGTGAAAAGTGCATGAAAAAGTGTTGCTGGAAAAATAATTGAATAATAATTGGCGCAACCAACACAATCACTTCATCATCCAAATTTATTTGCTTTATTTTTTAATTTTAGTTGACCTTTCAAATTTGGCGCTGCTTACAAGCCAAACTGATTTGTCAGAGTGACCATGTACGTTTTTGGTGAATGGTCAAAAATATGCCAGTTTTAGGTAAATGTTTTATGCATATTAGGTGCTTGGTCTCACTGTTTTAGTTATGTTCCACAAACACAAAAAATAATTGTCAAATTCCTGACAAGGAATTTTAAGTTGCTGGAGTCAGGCCTTAAATAAATAATTGTTTTGTCAAATTAATATAATTGAAAGCTTAATAGACCAGAATTTATGTAGATAGTTAATAAATACATGCCGCATGTAGTTGCTTATCGATACATCGCTTTGAATGTCATATCGATATTTACTTTGCATTTACCATACAGACAGACGGACATGGTTCAATCGACTCGGCTGTTGATCCTGATTATACATTTTGGCATAAGCATTATACTCTTTTTGTAAATTTTTAATGGACACAGGGTATAAGAAAAACCAAGTGGGACCAAATAATGTTATCGAAATGCACGGTCTCACATATCGAAATGAAAACAAACGAGATCTGCCTCAGAGCTGACTTCGTGAAATCTACTAGGTTTACCACATTTTCCGTTGAATTTTTTAGTTTGTCTGGCAGCTCTGCTCCATACAAATGTGTTAGGTGGACAGACAAAATGAAAAAAAAGAAAATTGTGGTAGCCCTTTCATTCTTTCACAAAATCTGTTTTCAGCCTGATTTTATTTTGGTTTCATTTAGATATATGTAGGCCATTAATTTCGATAACATTGTTCGGTCATACTTGGAGTTTGTTTACATTATGTTGGAATTTTAATATGAAGCACGAAAATAGGTTAAAAAGACGATCTGATAATGTGTAAAATTCCAGCTTAGACATTCTGTTTATACTATTCAGCAATCAAACTATAAGTAAAATGTCTTAGAAGCGGGCTTAATGCAGAGCAAAGTGTGTTAGACTCATTCGCAATAGGTTCTGGGCTTAATCCACGGAAAAATTCAAAACTTTTTTTAAGAACGGCGAAATGCATCTTTCTACTAGCCATAATTAAACCACTGCAGTTTGAATGATGCCTTCACTTGAAAAACAATAGTTTTATTAATAAATCAATTAATTTTATTAATTATGGCTCGGATTTTTGCGAACTACGCCCCTCTTGGTGGGCGTGGAAAGATTTTAATATTTACTTGATCTGTCTGAAATTATAGGAAGTCTACATTCCAAATGTACGCCCAGCTGTTACCATCTCTGAGGTTTTTTAGGTTATATCGACTCGTCTGTTGATGCGGAGCCCACTAGAGTTCTATGTATCGTTGGAAATGTAGTTTTTTGGGGTCATTATGCGTACATTTTTATTAAACTCTCAGGTAACAATTTACAAATCCCAAAATTTTTAATATCCATCCTCGTTGCGAACGATATTCAATTTAATATATGTGAAGATTGTCGTCCTGTTTGCGCAATATGCCGAATGCCAGCAATTTTTATTCGAAAAATGTATATATTTAATTGAAAATCGTTCGTCACAAAATTGGATATCAGAAACTTTGGGCCATGGAAAGACTTTCGTCTCTTGACTTTCACCTCGTACAGAGGTTTTTTTTTTTGGAAAATAACAGAATTTTTTTGAATTTCATATGTTTCTTACATTGTTACATTCATAGAAGGTTATTAATATGCTTACCAGAGATCTGCACCGGTGGTTATTTTTGACACCAGTAGTGTAGTTATCTTTTTTCCATTGGCATTGGATTGTGGACGCGGTGTTCAAACACCGAATAGGAAACCAATATGTGGATGGAGGGACAAAAAAATCTGAGATGTCGTTACCAAACTTTTAGAATATGCATCTGGGGTGGTATTATACATCCTGACCAAATTTGGTTCAAATCGGTCCACTATATCATATAGTGCAATCCGAAACATTGGTTTTAATATGAAAAAATTTTGGTTTTTTAAGATATCTTAGCCAAACTGATAGAATATGCATTTATGTTGGTTTTGTACATTCTGACCAGATTTGGTTCAAATCGGTTCCATATATCATATAGCTGCCTTAGGAACAATCAGTCGAAATCAACTTTTATAAAAGAGTACCTGGCTCTGGGTATCCTATTGTCGAGCGTGCTCGACTGTAGCCGCACCTCACCGCGAGCGAAGCGAACAGGTTGTTGTGTGGCTGTCACCATTTTGAATGGGCCTAAAGGGGTTTAGTGCCAGAATGAATAAAAGTCAAAAGAATAATAAAATTAAAATCTGTAAAACAGCGGCTAAAAACGATTGGCAAAGTCCGTCATTTACATTTAATGATCGTTATCAACAGCTTCTCTTTTCATACTAAGCTTTAAAATACCTGTTGCAGTTGTGTCAAAGTTCAAGCCGACACGCATTGAACGTGTTGCAAGCTGTAGACCAATTTGAAAAAATAAGAGAGCTCTGTGAACCAAAAAAGCAGATGCCAGACAAACAAACTTGTTTTAAGCGGCAGCAATTTCTGTGGACAAACAAAAATTGTCGCGAAAAAGTAAAACAGTCCTAGCAATAGAAAAAATTACGATAAAAACTGAAATATATAACGAAATACTAAACACACAGCTTCGGAGAAAATATAACCACACTAAAAATAAATGCCTTCAAAATATTATTACTGCTGATGACAGTCCGCGATAGTGACGATCAAGACATTTATCGATCGAAAGATATAGTCGTACCTGGTTCATGTAAAATGGGATTGTAAGTGGGAGGACAAATCTTCAATGATTGCAGCGGTTGGGGCGGCTCATTGTTAATATGTCAGCTATATGATCAAGGGCGTACGCAGGTATGAGCAGGGGGGCATCTGCCTTCAAAATAAAGAAATTATTTAGAAAATGTATCTGTATTGTATACCAAAAGGGAAAAATTAAAATAATGTGCTTCAAAAGAGGCTTTTACAGTTAAAGTGCTGTTCTGTATTAATCTATATATATTAAGCTGAGCATTGCACAGGCCAAACGGCTGAAGTGACAAGCTTGAAACTTGGTCACAATAAACTGAAGATAATTTTTATAAGACGGCGATTTTCCAAAATCGGCCTACAAGTGCGTCAAAATCGAGGTCAAAGTTCATTTTGATTTACATATAGCAGGTGGTGGCGCAAAGGATGGTGTATATACTTTGCCACAAGAGGTCCGCGGTTCGAATTCCCGTAAACCTTTATTTTCATTTTTTAATTTAATTTTTTTTTTGTAATATCTTTTATTTTATGAATACTTTTTAAAGTCAAAAGTAAAATATTGCAACATTTTGCAATCTTGTTTTTGTTTGTTATGCTGCTTTGTCATTGTTATTCTTTTGTGCTTATCTCGCATAAAGTCTCAAAGGTCTGGAACATAAAATTTGTTTAACACATGCCAAAGCTGCTGTTAACAGGCTGTGTTAAGTGAATGATTTAAATAAAATATACTTTTCTTTTCAAATTTTTGTTTATCAAAAATAATGTGTTGCTACACATCCCAGCAGGATTATTTTTTTTTAAATATTTTTTAAAATGAACAAGGGGGCTCCGCGCCCTACTCGCTTCGCTCGCCTACCCCCGGCTCGCTTCGCTCGCGGTGAGGTGCGGCTACAGTCGAGCACGCTCGACAGTACCCTGAGCCCAAGTACTCTTTTATAAATGTTGATTTTCGACCAATTATTCCAATGGCAGCTATATGATATATGGAACCGATCTGAACCAAATCTGGTCAGAGTGTACAAAACCAACATAAATGCATATTCTATCAGTTTGGTTAAGATATCTCAAAAAACAAAAAACTTTTTCATACTAAAACTTGATTTTCGGCAGAGCGTCTGTATGACAGCTATATGATATAGTGGGCCGATTTGGACCAAATTTGGTCAGGATGTATAATACCACCCCATATATATCGCGTGAGATTGGTTGAGATATCTCGAAAATTAAAGAAGCTTTTCATACAAAAACTTCATTTTCGATGTATCGTTCCTATGCCAGCTATAAGATATAGTTGTCCGATAGAAAAATAAAAACAAACTTGATCTGCGTACGGTATCCAGGAACCTACATACCAAGTTTGAAGTCTCTACCTCTTATGGTTTCTGAGATCGACGCGTTCAAACAGACGGACAGACAGACGGACAGATAGACGGACAGACGGACATGGCTCAATCGACTCGACTGTTGATCCTGATCAAGAATATATATACTTTTGGGGGTCTGCCACACCCCCTTCTGCCTGTTACATACATTCTGACAAATGCATTATACCCTTTTTTGCCCATTTTTAATGGGCTCAGGGTATAAAAATAAAATATTGCAACATTTTGCATTTTTGTTGTTGTTTGTTATGCTGCTTTGTCATTGTTGTTCTTTTGTGATTATCTCGCATAAAATCTCAAAGGGCTGCAACATAACATTTGTTTAACAGATGCCAAAGCTGCTGCTAACAGGGTGTGTTAATAGAATGGTTTAAATAAAATATTTTTATCTGTATAAATTTTTAGATAAAAAATAATATGTTGCTACATTCCATATTTTTATTGTTCTTTGTTTTTGTTAAAACCATAGAAAACTAAACCCAGGGCTGCAACACATCAAATTTGCTGATTTACATTAAAAAATAATTTTCATTAAAGGCCTCTCTCCAGCAGGCCAGGAACTAAAAATTCCTGTCAAACTTCATATAAAAAAAACTTTGGCAAGAATTTTTAGTTTTCGTTTTCGTTTCGTGTGTATCCAGCAACTTGAACGAAATCCACAAATTCATATCGATATTTGCCATATCGATAGCATGTGTGGATTGAGAGAACAGCTGATGAGTCTATCAAGAACATATATATATATCAATTTTTCCTGGTGGACTCATACAAATGTCAAACATGGAGACTCAATGTGCTGTGCGCAAAACAAAAAAAGGTAAAATTCTGTTTTACGCCGAAAGGTTCAAAATAAAAAAAAAAAAAAAACTCCAAATAGCGGGTAATTTATCAAGAATTTAGCAAAAAAAAAAAGTTTGGGGACTCAAATAGTTTTTTTTTTAAAAATCTTTGAAAATTCGAATAAAAATGAACTTTTTTGATGTTGCTTTGTTGAACTTTTCACTCTTTTCAGTAGTTTTCCAACACTTTTTATGTAATTTGATTCCGAATCGGAACTGTTCGATTAATTTCATGTTTACCAACCCTATTTATAACGGGAAAAATATTAGAGATAGACGAAGCAAAAGTGGGCTGGAAGGCATATAATTGTTTGGAGGAAGAAGGATTCAACCTCCAAACAGTTAACCACTCGAAAAACTTTGTCGATCCGGACAGTGGGGCACACACGCAGAATATTGAAAGACTGTGGCGGGACATGCGCGGCGAGATCCCACGTTATGGACGCAGAAAGGAGCACTTTATTGGCTACCTGGCTAAGTTCCATTTTAAAAAGACATTTTCTGACATCCCGAGCAAAATCCATGAGATTTTCATGGCCATAGGAAAACTTTACAACCCATCAAATGTGTATATAATTAATGAAGATGTAGAGTTCTCGGAGGTATGTTGAAGAAATAAGGAAAATGGGCCGCAGGCAAAATTGTTTTTAAAAAAAATCGCGCAATTTTTTTAAAAAAAATTTTTGCCTGCTGCGCTTTAATCACGATTTTTTTAAAAATATTTTTGCTTTCGCCTCTTTAATCACGCCATTTAAAAAAAATAAATTTGCGTACGGCTCTCTAATTCATTCCGCCCCCCTTTAGGAAGACGATAAAGGCCCCAATATTTTTTGAAAGAGATAATTATTTTCATATTAAGGTTTAAAAGCAGTGTTGGTAAACATTCAAAAAATCTTACAGTTCAATTGGTTCCAAATCGGATACATATCACAAAAGCAGTGTTGGTAAACGAGCTGTTATAGTGACAAGTTGCACAAAGCAACAACAAAAATTAGCAATTTTCTATGCAAACTTTAAAGATTTTTTAAAATTCAACTATTTGAGTCCCCAAACTTTTTTTTTTTGCTAAATTAATTATAATTTGCCCTTTATTTGGGGTTTTTTTTTTTTTTTTTTTTTTTGAATCTTTCGGCGTAAAACAGAATTTTACCCAAAAAAAAGAGATTTGAATTTTCAACGCGAGGAAAGATAACTTTAATTAAAGCAGTGGATGCGCGACCATGTCTTTGACGAATCGCAAATTAGAATCATTTTGATAAAATATATGTGAAAAGTGCATGAAAAAGTGTTGCTGGAAAAATAATTGAATAATAATTGGCGCAACCAACACAATCACTTCATCATCCAAATTTATTTGCTTTATTTTTTAATTTTAGTTGACCTTTCAAATTTGGCGCTGCTTACAAGCCAAACTGATTTGTCAGAGTGACCATGTACGTTTTTGGTGAATGGTCAAAAATATGCCAGTTTTAGGTAAATGTTTTATGCATATTAGGTGCTTGGTCTCACTGTTTTAGTTATGTTCCACAAACACAAAAAATAATTGTCAAATTCCTGACAAGGAATTTTAAGTTGCTGGAGTCAGGCCTTAAATAAATAATTGTTTTGTCAAATTAATATAATTGAAAGCTTAATAGACCAGAATTTATGTAGATAGTTAATAAATACATGCCGCATGTAGTTGCTTATCGATACATCGCTTTGAATGTCATATCGATATTTACTTTGCATTTACCATACAGACAGACGGACATGGTTCAATCGACTCGGCTGTTGATCCTGATTATACATTTTGGCATAAGCATTATACTCTTTTTGTAAATTTTTAATGGACACAGGGTATAAGAAAAACCTAGTGGGACCAAATAATGTTATCGAAATGCACGGTCTCACATATCGAAATGAAAACAAACGAGATCTGCCTCAGAGCTGACTTCGTGAAATCTACTAGGTTTACCACATTTTCCGTTGAATTTTTTAGTTTGTCTGGCAGCTCTGCTCCATACAAATGTGTTAGGTGGACAGACAAAATGAAAAAAAAGAAAATTGTGGTAGCCCTTTCATTCTTTCACAAAATCTGTTTTCAGCCTGATTTTATTTTGGTTTCATTTAGATATATGTAGGCCATTAATTTCGATAACATTGTTCGGTCATACTTGGAGTTTGTTTACATTATGTTGGAATTTTAATATGAAGCACGAAAATAGGTTAAAAAGACGATCTGATAATGTGTAAAATTCCAGCTTAGACATTCTGTTTATACTATTCAGCAATCAAACTATAAGTAAAATGTCTTAGAAGCGGGCTTAATGCAGAGCAAAGTGTGTTAGACTCATTCGCAATAGGTTCTGGGCTTAATCCACGGAAAAATTCAAAACTTTTTTTAAGAACGGCGAAATGCATCTTTCTACTAGCCATAATTAAACCACTGCAGTTTGAATGATGCCTTCACTTGAAAAACAATAGTTTTATTAATAAATCAATTAATTTTATTAATTATGGCTCGGATTTTTGCGAACTACGCCCCTCTTGGTGGGCGTGGAAAGATTTTAATATTTACTTGATCTGTCTGAAATTATAGGAAGTCTACATTCCAAATGTACGCCCAGCTGTTACCATCTCTGAGGTTTTTTAGGTTATATCGACTCGTCTGTTGATGCGGAGCCCACTAGAGTTCTATGTATCGTTGGAAATGTAGTTTTTTGGGGTCTTTATGCGTACATTTTTATTAAACTCTCAGGTAACAATTTACAAATCCCAAAATTTTTAATATCCATCCTCGTTGCGAACGATATTCAATTTAATATATGTGAAGATTGTCGTCCTGTTTGCGCAATATGCCGAATGCCAGCAATTTTTATTCGAAAAATGTATATATTTAATTGAAAATCGTTCGTCACAAAATTGGATATCAGAAACTTTGGGCCATGGAAAGACTTTCGTCTCTTGACTTTCACCTCGTACAGAGGTTTTTTTTTTTGGAAAATAACAGAATTTTTTTGAATTTCATATGTTTCTTACATTGTTACATTCATAGAAGGTTATTAATATGCTTACCAGAGATCTGCACCGGTGGTTATTTTTGACACCAGTAGTGTAGTTATCTTTTTTCCATTGGCATTGGATTGCGGACGCGGTGTTCAAACACCGAATAGGAAACCAATATGTGGATGGAGGGACAAAAAAATCTGAGATGCTTGAACGCATGCACAACAATTTACTCGATCAATTTTTTAAGACTCAAGTTCCGTTAGTCTGTTTTTTTCCATATTTTTTTAACTGCTTTGTTTTGACGCAAAATAGCAGAATGAAGTAGACAAAATTTGAAGAATGTTGCCAGTACAAGATCAATATTTTACCACAATATTTTTTTCTTTTAATGTATACTCCTTTATCAATGATGTTACTAAACATAACATATGTAGCTAGTTTAATGCGAAAGATCTTCTGAAGCAGTCGTGTTGCTAGGAAAATAATAAAATGCTATTTTTTTGGACGTTTACACTTTGTCTCTGCGGAGAAAAGCTTCGTATGGAGTATATAATGTGAAGTTTTGAAGGAAGACGGTTCATTGGTGAAAAATTTAGTGTACTCATGTCAGATCTTCTTAAAATGTGTTTGTAACAAAACCTCCAACTTGAGTCACCACAAATCCTGCCAGGCACTGAAAAACACCGCCATCGCTGAGGACCGTGTCTACTCTGGACAAAATGGAAGCACTGAATACTGTTTCCAAATGGATTGTTGACTGCTATGATCAAATAGAGGTGTAGTCCTAATTAACAAAGTGGCATACAATAAAAAAAAACCCCGAAAATTGTCTATTGCACCGTGCACAAAGAAAGTGAGCTTCTTTGTACATAAAAATTACTTTTTGCGCAGTGCCGAATGCCAATTATCGTGCTTTTTTTTTTTTTTTTTATTAATTTATATTTTTATTAAAAATTTTTATATTTAACGGAATTTTGTTCGTCGCAAAATTGGATATCACAAATTTTGGGGCTATAAATTGCTTTCGACAGTAGACTTATACCTCGTGAAGAAGTTTTTTTTGTGTGATATCAGAAATTTTTGCAATTGCTTTTATCAATGTAACTTTATCATTAATTCAGGCTGATAGCTAAAGTATATAAATTTATTTGTTGAATTTCTTTTATATTAAAAAAAGGGTTTTCTTTAATTTTAAAGAAAACTATGTGGATCCGCCCCAGCTCAGTTTGCTCGCCAACCCCCTTATAAAACAAAAAAAATTTGCACACTCAAACTTGATTTTCGCGCGCTCGGTGCTATGAAAGCTATATCATATAGTGGACCTATTTGAACCAACTTCGGTAAGGAAATATAAGAGTAACTTAGTTGATATTCTATCATTTTGGTTAACGTATCTCATGGTAAGTAGGTATGTGTGGTGAGCTGGTTCAAGAACCAAGCCTTCAATTGAAGCTATGCTCCGTTTTGTTCCACAATAACTGACCTTTCGTATGAATAAAGAATGAAATCCGGTTGTGACTGCGATGTCAATACTCACTTGCTGTGGTTTAGAAATCTCAATATTTGGTCTGGTGTGATGTTGCTCACTTCGCTTAGTGAATCTGGTGTGTACTTTCCGAGCATCATGTGTCTGCCCATGTTGAGTGCTGGGCAGTGGCAGAGTAGATGCTCCGGATTTTTTACTTCCTTCTCGTTTTTGCGATCATATAGTCAGTCCTGGTGGACGTTTCGCCGATGGGCATAATCCAACCCCCCCTGCATTTACCTGTTGAAGTATCTTATTCATATTTATTAGCTTAAGTAGTACCTTCCCCTGGGGTGCGCCTCTGCTCACGTATCACGTGAGATTATCGCCACTAAGGTTGGCTGTTATCTTCCTGCAATTCAGCATGGACGCGATCCAAGAACTGATGTGTCCCTCGACATCTAGGTCTATGAGAGATTTCAGGATGGAGTCCGCTTTTACATTGTTAAAGGGTTCTTCTATGTCCAAGAAGGCAGCAATTGTGTATTATTTTGCTGCTAGGGATGCTTCCACGTCTCATACTACTTCGTGTAGTGCATTTTCGGTGGATTTTCCTATTGTATATGCAAGTTGGGCTTTGCATTGCTACCCTTCAATCTTATGTGGACGGCAGTTTGAGCTAGTGACAAAACCAGCACGAAGAATGCGAAGGGCGACTAGCAATATATGTGCATTTCCAAACTCGCGCACGGGACATTCGTACACATTCAAAGTAAAAAAACGGTAAAGAGGAAACGGCTTTTTTCTAATGAAGGGCTTAACATATATCATATGATTAGCTCTTTCATTGGTGCAAAGATTGATTTTGGGTAATTTTTATTTTTAAGATAATAGAAAAAATTTAAGTGATTCGCACGGGACACGAAATGGAAGTGACTTGTGAGGTCAACCAATTCAAACGCCAATTTCGGCGAATCCAGAGGTAATATTTTAATGCAACTATTTTTAAACTCTTGTGCATTGATGCCTCTTAAAATGGTTATGATTTTTTTAAAGATGACTTGCACTTTTTTGTATTGTAGTTTGATGCAAATTCGCACGGGACATCGCGCACGAGACATTTTTTACCATCACTATTTTGAGGTTTTTTGTTTACTTCGTAATAATCTAATTAATGTGTAAAATGATTAAACAAGTAACTTGAAAATGTTTCTGCAAGAAAATTTCAGAAGATGTGAGTTTTTGATAAATTTTACGTTTTTGGCTGCGGTGGACCTTTATGTGGAAATGCCCATGTATAGATAATTTGAAAAATTTGCTACGACTGTCCGATTAGATCGAGCTACGCACCGATCGAAGGGCTTAGTCCTAACTTACAAAATGGCATACTAGAACATTTACTAACTCACCTGGTTCATGAGATAAAGATAAATTTAATCAAAAATACGCGTCGATTGATACCTCGATTACCCAAGTCTGACAACTAGTTCAAAAGTTAATTAAAATTGAAATTTTTAGAGAACTTCTCAAAATGAGATGTAATGATGGCGATTTATTCCTTTTCTAAAACCTAGAAATGTTTGTTCTACGAATTTTTCGCCTTTGCGATTAGGTGTATCTTTAAATTTTGCGCTAAAATTATTTTGTATGTACAAAGAAGCTTACACTTTTTGCGTACAGTTTTTTTTATAAACCTGTGAGTTTGGGTAAGAAATTGTAAAAATGAAAAAAAAAAATTTCATATAAAAGGTTGATTTGTTCTTGTTCCTATGACAGCTATAAGATATAGTCATTCGATTTTGACGAAATTTTGTCATGGTGTACATATGGTAAAAAAGACATATTCTGTGAGTTTTGTTGAGTTTTCACACTAAAGGCTATTTTACTATGGCAGCTATATAATAAAGTAACCCGGCTTTAATAAAATTGTTAAATATTGTAAAATTTAAAAGAAATGAAAATAAAATCTTGGCGAGTTCGAGGAATGAATAGCGGGCCTTTTGCTAGTGAGTCTATCACACTATCCTCTCCACTACCTAAGTACTAGTGATGTAAATCTAAATTTTAGATCGAGTTTTATATCGAAATAGAAAATCGCCAAAAATAGGTATCGAGTTGTCGATATATCGAGCAATTGTAATCACAAAAAAAAGCGAAGTTTTATTAGAAATCTTATTTTTCTTGCATCGTTTTCATGCCCAATTCTAAACTTTGACAATTTTGTTGCTCATATATTGCGGATTTTTATCAAAAATTAAACAATAAAACTTAATTGTGAAAATTAACCAAGATGAATAAGTCACAGAGAGTTGTCGATTTTTCATGGAAATCGATTTAATCAACTTGATAGATAGTCAAAAAAATCATCGAGTTAAAGTACTCGATAATCGCTTCCGCAAAAATCGAGTTGTCGATATTTCGATATATTTTTACAGCACTACTAAGTACTAACCGCGCTGGCTGACCAAACAGCAGCTTTTAACAACAGCTTTGGCATCTATTAAACAAATTTTATGTTGTAGCCCTTTGAGACTTTGAGCGAGATTAACAAAAAGAGTAACAACGATAAAGCAGCATAACAAACAACAACAAAAATGTATAATGTTGCAATATTGATTTTTTAATTTTGAAAAATATTAATAAAATAAAAAATATTTGAAAAAAATTAAATTAAAATAAAATCTATGCGAGGATTCGAGCCGCGGACCTTTGGCGACCTCTATACACAATCCAGTGTGCCACCTAGGTACTAAAACAAAATGTGTTGTAAAACGCGAACTTTGAACTCGAATTTAAGAGACTTGACGGCCGAATATCCTTAATCGCAGCTTTTTCTTTCGATGACATTGTCATAACTTTGTTGTCTCAAAATTTCAAACTTGTTTCTTGGGCCGTTTGGCCTGTACAAAGATACATGAGTGAGTGAATGATTGAATGATTGTACAGGTCAAAGAATTGTATATATATATATATATATATATATATATAGATGTACATATATTATAATAGCATTAAATTCAACAAGTTGGTATCAAATGTATCAATTAGAGGTGTATGGAATAGTCATATAAGCGGCGGCAATACCAACGTTAGCAACAATTGTCAAAAATAATAACACAACACACAACATGTTGCATGCAACATTTGGCTCAAACAAATGTCACAGGGGCGCCGCGTATAGTTGGAAATTATTCTAGGGAATTTTATTCAACAATACATGTAAGTATATATATTATACATATGTATGAGCCTGAAGCTCATATAAAAAAAAATAAAACAAAAACTACACTGAGAGAAAATTAGTCTGCAAATTCTAAGATTAAGAACGACATTCCAAACTTAAGAACTTTCTTGAATTCTTAAAATCAAGTGATATAAGATAAGTAAAGCACGTTTTCAAGATTGTTTTAGGAAGAATATGGTCTCGATATAATCCGAAAAATGCGACTTTATGACTGTATTTTTTTTTTTAGTAAAATTGGGATAACTTTGTGTACATTGTGTGCTTTATTGAAGCGCTTTTCAGACTTTATAACTTCAAAACGTACTAGAATTATCTATAATTTATAATAGGGGGCTCCGCCCCCTGTTCGCTTCGAGCATATTCGACACTCGGAGACCCCGTACTTACTATGGAAATAGCAAAGACTGTAAAAATTGAAAAACTTTTGGCTCGCTTGATGCTGTTGCAGAGCATTGTAATACATTTTTGATTACTTTTTTCAATGGCAGCTATATGATATATTGGACCGATTTGAAACAACTTCGGTCAAAATATATAAGACTTACTTAAATGCATATTATATTACTTTGGTTGAGATATCTCATAAAACAAAAAAGTTTTTCATACTAAGACTTGATTTTCGCCCGATCGGTCCTATGGCAGCTATATGATATAGAGATCCAATTTGAACCAACTTCGGTCAGGTACTAGCGATAGCCCACCAAAAATATGTTGGTGTGGCAAGGTCAGGCGATCTGGGGGCCAACGGAAAGTGGAGTGTCGGGAAATGAGTTTAATAAAAAACTTTTGTCTAAAACCATGTAAGAAGCTATACCACCTTGTTGAAACCACACAAAATTTAAGGAAATTCCCTCTTAGTGCAATCTTTAGATAACAATCTCCAATAACCGTACGGTATTACCGAGTTCTTGGAGAATATCTGTAGGATGCAGTCATGTCATATTCAACAATTGTTTTTGGTCATTATGGTCCATCTTCGTGGCCATACATGGGCCTATCTCTCTTTTAACCGAAATTATGGACCCCAATGCTAATAGGGATAAACAAACTAAATTTTTGTTTTAGCTTTCCAGTAACCCACTTTTTTTTACATATAAATTTTAATCTTTATAATGCAAAAAAAATTAAGTAGATAACATAACTTGAAAAAAAGTTAAATTTTTTTTTTTTGTAGCGGCTTTATTCAGTCACCCTGTATACAGTAAACGTGGAAAATTTGCTATGACTGTACGATCAGATCGAGATATATACCGGCAAAATTCTAATCAAAAATACGAGTCGATTGATACCTCGATCACCCAAATCCAACAGCTAGTTCAGTTAATTAAATTTGAAATTTTTAGTAGAATTCTCATAATGAGATGATACAAGGTGCCTACTCGCTTCGCTCGCAGTGAGGTGTGAAAGCTACAGTCAAGCCCACTCGACAGTTATATGCTCGCTACCCACATCTTCGCGGAAGTTAGATTTAAAGACCATTAATTAAATAAATAAATACTTAAAAAACTTCAATTCGTACAGAGTCTAAATTTAATTGACACTTTTAACTTTCAAAATATTAAAATAAAAGATAATTTAATGTACTGACAATCAAAAATACATGAATATATGCAACTTTATTATTTAAAGATAAACATAATGGAATGAACAATGGAATTAACAGAAGAAATGTATTTTAACATAAAATTAATTAACATAACATTCATATAACATGTCTCACATAAATTATACTATGTTAATATAACATTGATATAACATGTATAACTAAAATTATTTTATGTTATTATAACATTAACATAACATGTGTACCTGCTGTTACCCCCACCCCTCCAGACTGTTCGTACTACGGCGGGCAAACCGAAACTTATTTGCTTAATATATTCGTTGTTTATTATCCGATCGCAATGAAATTTTCAGCATACATCATTAAGATAAAATATACGTGTGCTGAATTTAAAATCTCTAACTATTAAATTGGCCTTGTAATTGGATTTTTTATCGATTACAGTAAAATTGGCGGGCGAGGCCAAAAACAAACTTGAAAACCAACCGAAAATCTCTCAAATCTCCATACATTTCCGGGAGATTTTCGGTTGGTTTTGATTTCTGTAGTACCCCTGATAGTCTCTGAAATCCAGGCGATTAAATGCCCGCCATACATCATATTTCCTCAAATATCTAATCTGTTTATTAATTGATCTGATAAAGCACACGTCAGGACTCGTCTCCCCATCCTGTGTGCCAAGTATCAAGGATGTAGCTTTAAAATTGCTCTTGTTATTCGATTTTATATAATTTACGTGGGCGTGGTCCAATTTAAAAAAAAATTGATATAGGTCAACATCCTAGGAATATTGTAACCAAATTTAGTTGCTCTAACTCCTATAGTTTTAGAGATAAAGGTGTTTAAAGTAATGTACCATAATAGTCAAGAATCTTATAGGCTCTAAAACCCATTTTTTTTTTTGGGTACCTTGCCATTTTGTTAGGACTTAACCTTTCGATCGGTATTATAAAGGGTGATTTTTTAGCTATTATTTTTTTGGCAAGACTGGCTTAAACAGCTCACGCACGTTTCGTGTTTTGTTTCACTGTCAAACATCTTCAGTTTGGTCTATAATTTAACCATAAATCGTCTTACAAACGAACAACGCTTGCAAATTATTGAATTTTATTATCAAAATGCGTGCTCTGTTAAGAAAGTTCATCGCGCGTGTTGTGTTCGGCGACGAAGCTCATTTTTGGCTCAATGGGAATACGGTGTGCTTTAAAGGATAATCCCACTTTTTCAAAATAGTGTGAACAATATTTTTTAAACTAAAGCATACCAGCTTTGCTCAAAAAACTAACATAAAATTAATTGAACATTTATATATTAACATAATTTAATGAACAATTGAATTAACAGAAGAAATGTATATTAACATAAAATTAATTAACATAACATTCATATAACATGTCTCACATAAAATATACTATGTTAATATAACATTGATATAACATGTATAACTAAAATTATTTTATGTTATTATAACATTAACATAATATGTGTACCTGCTGTTACCCCCACCCCTCCAGACTGTTCGTACTACGGCGGGCAAACCGAAACTTATTTGCTTAATATATTCGTTGTTTATTATCCGATCGCACTTTAACTTTCTGAATACTTCATAATCATGCTAATCTATACGTATGCTGAATTTAAAATCTCAACCTATTAAATTGGCCTTGTAATTGGATATTTAGTTTCTTGTCGATTACAGGAAAATTGGGGTGTGTTGCTAAATTCTAAAGCAAACTTGATCCGCGTGCTCAACAGTATTGTCACCAAATTTGGTAGCTTTATCTCTTATAGTCTCTGAGATCCAGGATCATATTTCCTTAAATATCTTCTCTGTTTATTAACCGATCTTGATTAAATTTTCAGCACACGTCAGGACTCGTCTCTCCATCCTGTGTGCTAGAAGTGTTGTCACAAAATTTGGTTGCTCTTACTCTTATAGTCTCGAAGACAAAGGTGTTCGAAATATTGTACTATAATTGACACGAGTCTAATAGACTGTAGTACCTTTTTTTTGGGTATAGAGCTAACTAGTACCCTTTTTTTTGGGTACCGCGCTAAAAATTGTTTGTCTGCTTGCATCAAAGCGGTAAAGAAGCTTAAATGTAATAATGGGGATTTATTCCTTTTCAAAAATCTAGAAATGTTTGTTCTTCGACGTTTTGAATTTCCCGCTAGTTTAGCGGGAAAACGCTATTTCCTGCAGTTTCCAAACTGTAAAAGCTACAGATATGTACTATATATCGTTGGTAAGGGTATTGTTAAAGGTTTTTATGCGCTAAAAAAGCTAAGATGTAATTATGGGGATTTATTCCGCTTCAAAAATCTAGAAATGTTTGTTCTACGGCTTTTTGAATTTTCCGCTAGTTTAGCGGGAAAACGCTATTTCCCGCTAAAATTAAAACCCAAACAGTTTCCAAACCTATATATAATTGGTAAGGTGTGTTTGAGGGCTTTCGAGCGAACCTTTAAACTATTTTTCTAAAGTACTCAGGCAACAATTTACAGGTGAAATAAGGTTTTTTAGCTAACCTTTTGGCGAATTATGACAAAACGGATCTTACGTTTTTTATTTATTTTCAATATGCTGTAATACGTTAAGTTTCTCGTTTTTTGGTATATGATGCATAAATTTTGGCTGAGGGGTTTGGAAGACATTACCTGTTAACTGAATATAGACATTTTTGTATCGGTCAAAAATCACGTTATAGTACGAAAACAACCAAACTGATAAAATATGCATTTAACTTAGTTTTATACATCATGACCAAATTTGATTGAAATCGGACCATTATATCATATAGCTGTCATAGGACCGATCGGGCGAAAATCAAGTCTTAGAAAAACTTTATTTTCCATAGAAAGTACGGGGTCTTCGACAGTCAAGTATGCTCGACTGTAGCATCTCAATCGATGCGAGCGGGGGGCGAAGCCTCCTATTTTTCGTTATAATAAAAGAAAACAATTTTAAAATTGAAATTATGTATATATTTTACTATCTGCCTGCATTAATGATAAAGTTACAATGTCAAAAGCAAGAGCAATTGCAAAAATTTCTGATATCACACAAAAAAAACCTCTACACGAGGTAAAAGTCTAGTGATGAAAGCATATTGTAGCACCAAAATTTCTGATATCCCAATTGTGACGAACGAAATTAAGTTTAATAAAATTGGAATTCGGCACTGCTCAAAAAGTAATTTTTATGTACAAAGAAGCTCACCCTTTTTGCGCACAGTGCAGAATGCAAATTTTTAGGTTTTTTTTTTATATTTATTTACCATTTTTTAACATTTTTATTTTAAACTTAATTTCGTTCGTCACAAAATGGGATATCAGAAATTTTGGGGGTACAATATACTTTCGTCACTATACTTTTACCGCGTGTAGAGGTTTTTTTTTGTAATTAATATACATATCGAGCCCTATATGCATAAATAACGTAAGCCATTTTTCCGAAATTAGTTTTTCTTTATTTCACTTAAAATAAATGCAAGCAACGAAGACAAATTTAAAAAATACCTTTACTTTTATAACGAAGGTACGTAATTAGCAAGCTGTTTTCTTTAGTTAAAGGTTTAATTCTGTTTATATCGGAAAAGTTTGATAAAATGCTTAGAGAGAAAAAATCAAGTATTTCGTACTTAAAACGCCACTTTTCGAACTTGATATCTCACTAAGAATTAAAATACTTAAATCGAGGATTTCGATCTCAATTCAAGTACGATATTTCAAGAACGAAATTTAAGTATTTTAGTATTTTAAAACTTAAATGATCTTTAAAATGAAGTTGATTTAAGTACATTTCAAACTGGATCCAAGTTCTTAACATTCTGAAGCTGAGAACAAAAATATATGTTGAAATGTGATACTTGATTTAAGTATATTGCAGATTTAAATCAAAATCGTGTATATTTGATTGATATGCATGTATGTAATTTTCTTTAAATAGGTATTACCTCACGCTACCTGATTATATAAATCATAAGCGTGGGTGTTAAAAACTTTCAGTTAGTACGAAAGCAAGTGAATACTAATTACAGAAATTATTGTGATATAATCATAAGCTCTGAGCGTCCGTCGAACTGCTCCTCGTTGCAGGAAGGCAAGAACCAATTGATAATTCTAAGGAAGCGAACGAAAAAATAATATAAGAATTAATGAACTAATGTGAGCCGAGCCTCGTCCCGATCTTATATTAAGAATTTTCGTACTCATTTCTAGTAATTGAGGAGTTTTACTTGATACAAGATTCTTTGATTTTATATCAAGAATGTTAATTCTTGGTTAAAGAATTTTAATATTTATTTACAGTAATTCGTAGTTAAATTAAGTATTAATTTAAGTATTAATCGAAAATACTTAATTCTAGTTTACTCGAACTTTATTTTAGTACGGCATTTCTTTCTCTGTGTACTCACTCAATCAAATTCAATGAGGTGAGTTCCACGAAGCTGTACTACTATGCAAGGGATTTTGAAGAGAACTAAATTTAAAAGTGTTGTAGCATTTAATAATTTTTTGAATTTCCCAGACTTTTGTTTTTTTTTTTATATTTATCATATAAGTCTTAATTTCAAACTTTAATTTTAAATATTTTTCAAAATTTGAATCCATAATGATTTAAGTGGAACTAATATTTACTTTTACGCTGCTTTAGTTTTGTGGAACATTCCTGACAGTTAATTTCTTACGAGCACTCAAATTCAAGAGTATTGTAGAACTTGAGCTCAAATTCCTTCATTTGCTACACTAATAAAAAAAATATTCTAGAATCAAGATTTTGGTCTCAGAACTAAGATTTTTGGTCTAAAAAATACGTCGAGAACATAAAATTTATAATTTAAGAGAACACATCTTGGTTTTAAGAATATTTAAAATAGGAAAAAAGTTTTTTTTAAGAACAAATGTTCTTAAAATTGAAATGTTATTATTATTTTTTGTGATTTTTTTATATTTGTTGTATATTTTATTTTGTCTTGGTAATTTTATAAATGTTATTCTAATTTGTTAATATTGGGGTTTGAACCGCCGCCTACTGCTTCACAATTAAAGCAGTGTATCTAACCAGAGCATTTATTTCAAATGAAATTGTACATATTTATACCTTCCTAAGAACTTAAAATTTTTATTCTTATATTAAGAGTTTATGATTTATTAGATTACAAATTTATGTTTTAGAAATTTGGTCAATAAATAATATTATTTTAAGAACCAAGTATTTAAGTTGTATGTTATTGATTTTAGAAGCTGGTCTTTTTTTTCAGTGTACACATTTACCATTTTTAGTTGATTCATGTAGGGGTCTATTATTGCACAACAGCCCCTATTGAGACGACGCTACTGTGCAACCGTAACCGCAACCACAGACCATCAAGCAACTGCTCTGGCGTAGTTGTTGTTGTTGTTGTCGAGTGAATCGATGTTTGTTGTTGCCGGCAACGTGTTGCGAAGCCGTTGCTTGTTGCTTGTTCTGTATTCGGTATTCGGTTTTCGGTATTCGTGTGTCCAGAGGTTCCACTTGGCTGGTTGGCTTGGCTGGCGCATCAGTCGCTCTCGGAGCGTTGTCGTGAACGGTCAGCCAGCGCGGCAGAGCAGAGTTAGCAACGTGTGTCTCCCGCTTCGTCGTCGTCATCGTCGTTGTCTCCAGTGTTGAGATTGAGAGATTTACACTATCGTAGAACACAACAATAAATACAATTACAAGTAAATCATACAATAATTGTACAATCGGCGGATAAAATATCAATGATTTCTTTTCATTTTTTTTTAAGTGTGAGTTTGAGCCGCTTTTTTCTTGTGTATGTGTAAATGAAATTGCTTAAAAAAAAATTTGCGGTGCAATTGCAAGAAAATCAAATCACACAAAATAAATATATAAATACAAATCGTTTACCAAAAACTCAGTCAATGGCAGCAGCAGTGGCAGCAATGAATATGAATTAATACTTGGAGCAAAATCAAAAATGCAAAAACCAACATATACTATAACCAAAATCAAAATCAAAACCAAAACCAAAACGAAAAACAAGTCGAAGTTGAAGTTGAAACTGAAAATAGAAAGAAAGCGTCGCAGAATTTGCTAGCAAAGATTGTTGTTGCTGTTGTGTCGCTGGCGGCTTTCGCCACTTTACGAGCAACTTCCTTTTTAGCCACGGGGCCAACGTTGAAAACCAGTATTTTTTAAAGCCAGTGGCAGCACTGTCTCCGACTGTGCGGCACAGACACTGTGACACAGACAGGCACAGAGCCAGGCACAGACCTAGAGCGAGGCCGATATCGATGCCGATGCCGAGACAGAGCTGTAACGAGCCAAAAATAAAGAGCCGTTTTTATTTGGCCAAAATCGTCAGCAAAACGTAAACAAAACAGGCTCGAATCAAGTGTACCGTTCTAGTACCGTTCTAGGATAAACAGCGGGCGGAAGCAAGTCATTTGCCAGCAAGTCATACAGCCACTTGCAGGCTATTTTCAGCCAAGGTGAAAGCTGACAAACATACCAACAAACACACAGCGATAGACAATCAAACATACCAACAAACAGAAACAGCAACAGAGGCAAACGGACAAATCCCAAAGCCGAATCGGTGTTATAGAATTTGGCTAAGAATGCCTTTTGGCTTATGATAAATGAGGCTGTAGGCGAGTGGGTCGTAAATCATTTAGCCAGTAACCGGACAATTTCACAAAGAATTATTTCAGACATGCGAAACTTTTGTGCATTCTATGTATGAATGTATGTACATGTGTACATACATACATATGTATGTGCCACAGCCGGAAACAACAAATAAGCAATAACACATTTCCTTAAACTGTTTATTTGCATTTACTTTTCATTAACACTTCTCAAGTACATACATATGTATATATGTACATTATACATATGTATGTACATACATCGATGTATATACATATTATGCATACATGTGTATGTACTCGACAAGCACCCAGTAGAACTGGACCTAAAAGAAATACTGAGGAAAAGTTGGGGAGCATTACCTGGTCATTGAGGAAATATCCAGGCGTTTGTATCAAAATGTTTGAGGAATTAAACATTGACAGTTCCTAGGAACGACGAATGAGGAAGCTTCCCTATACATTTTTCAACGTTTCCCCAACAAAAAAACGTTGAGGACTCCTCGGGGAACTCTGCAAAGAAATCCTCAGGCACTAAACTAAAAAAAAAATTATTTCGGATGTATTGTTTTTTCATTTTGAGATTTTTTTTATATATTTTTTTCCTATTAATTTATGTTGTAATAAATCTTTGTTTTATACATGGCTGTTCTAGTGGTGTTCGAACCGTGGCCCCCGAGCTGAAAAGTTCTGTTTCTTGATGACTCTAACCATTGAGTAGTGTACCAATAATGTACCAATTGGTTCAAATTTTATGTTTCGAAAAAGCAGCGGCCATTTGACGCTGGCAGAACTATTACAACAGTAACAATGAAACTTCAAAAAAGATGACAACAACATCAAGTAAACGTAACGGAAAATCTAGAACAGGGAATTTCAGTTCTTCAGGGTAGTTAATGCTGTTGCTGATCAACTTGGGCTTGGAGTGAAATTCTCATATTCGATTCGGTGGGGAAGTTTTAGAATATGCCGGTTCAACCTCTTTAGCTGTCACTTTGTCATCATGCACATATATTTCTGTCTGTCTATCTATACATATGTATATAATCATTTCTAGTATGTGTGAATACCTACATTCATACATATAAATATAAATATACATATGTATGCAGATGTGACGACGTCGTTTCTTGACTCCGACTCCGACACTCCGTTAGAAAGCCAATGAACAAGTTTTGTAGAATGAGCAACTAATTTCCTAATTTTATGTCGTTATGTCGTTGTTGCTGATAGTTGAGCGTGGCAAAAAATGTGGTCTCCGTGTCTCCGTGTCTCCTCCTCCTCCTCCTCCTCCTCCTCCTCCAGTTGCATCTACTCCATACCCATCCATTCTGGCCATCTCTAAACAACCTCACAACAAGTCACGAGAGGGAAACTTAATACGCTGAAAAAAAAACAGAAAACTGGCTTCGGAGCTGTAGGAAGTTTGCGATCATTTCACATACATACATACAATGTACATGTGTACATATGTACATATGTCAAGTAATTGCTTTGAATAGATTACAAAAATTAAAAATACTTTATTTTTAAAAGAGAAATATACAGGTGTGTTCCAGAAATCTCTAGAGTTTTTGAAGACAATTGCTTTTAAAAACAACCTTTTGAAATGTCGGTGTTCCTCAAATGTTAGAGACTTGTAGAACACCTCTGATAATAGTCTTTTACATTTCTGTTTCTCAATTTGTTATTGTTTTTTGTTTTTGAAAATTAAAAGTAATCACAAAATAATCTGGAATGCCAGGCTATATTCAAGGAATTGGTTAAATGGATATATATGGTTATATTCAGCAGTTTGTTATTCGATATGTTTGAATAATGAAACTCAGCAATAAGCCGGTAAACTGATAAAATAAAGAAGATTTAGAGAGAAAAAGAGGAAGAGAGGAAGAGAGCGTTGGCCATATATATATATATATATATACGTTAATGTATACGTTAATTTATGTATGTAGATGTAAGGGAACGGATGAAAAGACCGAGTCAAGTAATAGACAAAGACGAGGTAAGCCAAAATGCCAAGTCAATAGATTACATAGATAGATGTGGAGAATAGGGAATAGAGAAGCTCCGTCAGCTATTTACAAACGATCAAGTTAGTCATGATGATGATGATCATGATAATCATTATCATGATTTGATGTGCGTGGTACTTTAGTAGTAGAATGAAATGAAACGAACAAGCGTGCAAAGCGAAATCTAAAACAACAACAACAACGACAACAACAAGAGCTCAGCTAGCTCAAATGAAATGTGAAAAGAGGTGAAAAAGAGGAAAAGAGGCAAAGAGACAGGTTGGTGTATACGTATGCAAGTATGTATGTTTGTATGAATGTATGTACATAGATAGATGATTATGATGAAGACAGCGCTCTTTCTTGCTCTCGCTCTTTGTCCGACTCTCTCTAACTGTCAGACAACACTCTCTATCTCTATCCTCTTCATTCGCCGTGGTTTGTTAACTCTATCTCTGCCTCTTCATTTATACGCCTATGTACATATATACATACATATGTACATACATATATGTAATACCTGTTTATCCACACATACACACACACACACACACACACACACACACTTGCACAGTCTGAGCGCTGTATAGAATAACTAAGCAGAAACTGCGTCGCTGTCGACCCGATTTTAAGAGACGACAACAACAACAACAAAACCGTGGCTTCTTATAGAATGCGGCTTACAAAGCAACTTCAAAAGTTGCTCATAAGAGAGAAATTAAGCAGAACCCAATAAGAACATACTATTTATTTTATTTTACAAATTAAAATAAAAGAATAATAAAATCAAATAAATGCAATAAAATAAATTCAACAATAATCGACAGTATCAATAACAGAATAACAAAACAGAGTAAAAAAACAAAAAAAAAAACGCAACGGATTTTGCGCAGCAATCGAAACCGGTTCTATTTCTGTATTTAACCCACAATTTCAACTTAAAAAAAAATTCAGGAATAACAACATATAAGTACAAATGTATGTATGTACATTTGTATATATACATATACATATACATATACGTGTATTTGTTCTTAAATTTAACTTAAGTTTATTACTTAGTTGCCGGTAGGTGGAGCCACACCTGTAATCCGCGTGATTTTCAATACTGGTATTTGCTTTTACCATTAATAAAAGAAAAGAAAAGAAAAGAAAAAACAAAAGACTTCAACATCAGGCAACATACTTGTACTTACGTATGTACATATGTATGTATGTACATGTCGTTGACGCTGACTGCGACGTTGCCGCGGGCAGCAGCAAGCGATACAGCGAGAGAGAGAGAGAGAGTGAGAGAACACACACAATCAGAGTTGCCAAGTCGCTGCCAAGTCGAAACCAAGTCATCGCTGTTGCTTCAGTTGCTTTTCATAGGCGCGCCGTCGCAGTCGCAGTCGCACTCTCTCCCTCTCTCTCTTTGTCTCTCTTTGTGAAAAACAGCAACTTATCTATTTAAATGAACGCGCGCGCGTCGCTCTTGTTTTTCTACATTTTTGTTTTGTTTTTGTTCTTTTGAGAAATTGTGCGTTGTCTTTTCGATAACACTGTGTTATTATAATAATTATTAGTTTTGTATTGTGCATGTGTTTTATCAAGATTTTTACCTGTTGCCACTGACTGTGTTGTTGCTGTCTTTGACGTTACCGGTACCAAAAACGTTGCTTATGCTCCTACACTTCGACTTAACTCTTCGAACTTTGCCACTGACCTGTCCTGATCCGGGACCCGTGACCCGTTACGGCAGGTCGTCAATTTGCTTGCAGGTGTCCTGGATTCTGTTGGTCTATGCCCTCTCTCTCTCTCTCTCTCTCTCTTTTTCTGTCACGCTCTTGTTCTATTTCACATGGATTACATGCCCTGAAAGTGCGGAGACCGGACAAGGTGCGCCAGGATTTTGACAGGTAAGCGAAAATCAAATTCCATTAAATACAGAGAATATATGTATGTACACAGAGAAAAAAAAGCCGTACTAAAATTAAGTTCGAATGAACTTGAATTAAGTATTTTGGATACTTAAAATTAATACTTGATATAAGTACGAGTTACTGAAAATAAGTATAAATATTCTTTAAGTAACTTTCTTTATATAAAAACAAAGAAACTTGAATCAAGTAAAACTCCTAAATTACTAGAAAGGAGTACGTATAATTTAATATGAGATCGGGACCCAGGCTCGACTCACAGATCAAGTTCGTCAAATTGAGTTCATTAATTCTTATATCGTTTTTGCGTTCGCTTGCTTAGAATTCTCAACTGGTTCTTGCTTTCCTGCAATGACGAGTAGCTCAATGGACACTCAGAACTAAAGAGTATAGCACAATAACTTCTGTAATTAGTCTTCACCTGCTTTAACACTAACTGAAAGCTTTCAACACCCACGCTTATGATTTAGTTAATTTAATCAGGTACCGTGAGGTACCTGCAATATGCATATCAATCAAGTATACACGATTTTGATTTTAGTCTGCCATATACTTATATCAAGTATCATCTTCATATTTTAACATATTTATACCCGTTACTTATAAAAATTAAGTATAAGGGTATATTGTGTTCGTTGGAATGTATGTAACAGGGAGAAGGAAGCATCTCCGACCCTATAAAGTATATATATTCTTGATCAGCATCAACAGCCGAGTCGATATAGCCATGTGTGTCTGTCCGTCTGTATGAACAAAGGATCTCAGAGACCATAAGAGATGGAGATACCAAACTTTCACTAAAAGACTTCATATACCCCACGCAGATCAAGTTTGTTTGAAATTTAAGCCACGCCTCCCTTCGCCCCCGCAAATAGCGAAAAACCATCTGAACAAAGAAATCTCAGAGACTAAAAGAGATAGAGTAACCAAATTTGGCACACAGATTTCTATATACCTCACTCAGATCAACTTTGTTTCAAATTTAATCCACGCCCCTTCCACCCCCGCAAATCGCGAAAAACCACCACACCCACAGTTTTTAAGATAATACGTTTTTTGTGATTATTATCCCACTGAATCGCATTAAGATCGGACATGTGAACGACAGTTATGGCGAATTAAAGTTTTCAGAGCAAAACAAGTATTTTCTTTAAAGTACTTTTCAATATATTAAAGTAAGTAACGGGTATCATATGGTCGGGATCTCGACTAAAGCCTTTCCCGCTTGTTTTGTACTCAGTTTCAGAATGTTAACAACCTGGGTCAAGTTTGAAATGTACTTAAATCAAGAACGTTTTAAAGTTAATTTAAGTTTGAAAATACTAAAATACATAAATTTCGTTCTTAAAATATAGTACTTGAATTGAGATCGAAATTCTCGATTTCAATATTTTCATTCTTAGTGAAATATCAAGTTCGAAAAGTGGTGTTTTAAGTGCAAAATTTTTGATCTTTCGCTCTGTGTATTTTAAGCTTTTGCGATTTGCACTTTGCAATTTCCGTCTTTGAAAGTGAAAACATTTCGACCACAAAAGACGTCTTGACTTATCCATACCCGTCAATCTCAAGTCACACATGCACAGTGGGATAAACTGCTAGAATATCTGCTTTTAACTTATATTTCCCGAAAGTAGCAATTTATTTTATTCTTATTAAAGCTAATTTTTTTTAAAGAAATTTTTTGGGTATTAAAATGAAAAATAAAAGTTATTGTGGCCACTTTGGACTGGTAGAAATATTGATCGTAAAATGTCAATTAAAAAAAAAGAGAAAAGTCGCAAATAAATTTTGTAATTTTGCAATCACAACTCAACAAACTATTAACAAAAATCACACTCCCAAAAAGAGCACATTAAACTGTGAGCATCCTTCACATTTAATGTTCTGTTTTACAGCGAAGTACAAGAAACTTTTTACACACGGTACACTGGTAAAAAAAATGTTCTAAGATCAAGATTTTGGTCTTAGAACTAAGATTTTTTGTCTAAAAAATGCGTCGAGAACATAAAATTCTTAAATTAAAAGAACACATCTTGGTTTTAAGAATATTGAAAATAAGAACAAGTTCTTATTTAAAGAAAAAATGTTCTCAAAATTAAAATCAAAAAATAAAACATAAAATATTTCTCATATGGGTGTTTCCACAGAAAACGACCTCTTACAGCTCAAAAAATAAAACTTAATGTTCGATTCGCATTGTACTGAAAAGAAGAAAACTCCTCAAATTTGTGATGCCGACAGAGAAAAGGCAAGAACTTTTTATTTGAATGATGACATAAGCTACCAAATGCCTGGAAGGAAAGATACAAAGAGCGTAAAATCGTTAAATTTTTGATAATGTAACGGCCGTGACTTTTTTAAAACTTTTTTTTTGTAGTAACTAATATACTATAGTTTGAAAATAAACTCAATCCTTAAACAAAACATTTCAAACAATTTAATCAGATTTTTTTACCTATCACATCCTGTGCAAAGTTTTACAAAAAATTATGTTTGTTCACGAAAATCAAAAAGAGCCCATTCCTAAGGTAACGACCGTGACTTTTTTAATGGTCAAAAAAAGAATTGAAATTAGACTTTTTATGAATCCTTTCGGTTGCTACTGATGCTTGAACTTTCTAAGGTGTAAAATTAGGCAATCCTCGTGGCCTATTTGCTTACGTTGGAATTTTATTTAAAAAATCTCCGAAAATATGTAACGACCGTTACTTTGGAAACACCCATATTTATAATCTTTTTAAATTTTTATACATATATTTTTATTTATATTTATATTATTTTGTCTTGGTATTTTTATAAATGTTATTTTAATTTGTAATCAGTGGGGCTCGAACCGCCGCCTACTGCTTCAGAACTGAAAAGGTATCTCTAACCAGAGCGCAACGAAGCCACCATTTATTCCATCTGAAATTCTACATATTTATACCTTCCTAACATTTTAAGCTTTTTATTCTTATATTAAGATTTTATGATTTGTTAGATTAATAATCTTGGTTTTAGTAATTTGGTCTTAAAATAATCTTATTTTAATAACAAAATATTTAAGATGAATGTTCTTGATTTTAGAAGCTGGTTTTTTTTTCAGTGTACGCACAAAAAAAAGGTATATAGTAATGTGTGTGTAACAGGCAGAAGGGGGCATGGCAGAGACCATAAAATATACATGTTCTTCTATTTTCGAAATTTTTCCCACTGTTCGAATAACCAAAATCTTAAAAGCCTTTCAAGTTATTTAATTACCGATAAACAACACAATATCGCAAGTAAAATATTGCTCCGTCGTCTGTCTGTTATGTGTAGTGTTGACTTTGTCAACAGTCTTGTTTTACTTACTTCTCTTCTCCTACGATTCACTATTTCCTCACTTTCCAACACTCGATATTTACTAGCCGAAATGTTTTTTTTATTTTTCCAGTCGAATTGTAATGAAATAGCTGAAAGCTTTATTCTGTTTAATATTATTTTTAGTGATTTTAACGAATATAATATAATCAGTCAGATTATAGGCGTAACTTAAAGCTTTTTAAACATTCCCGAAGACCAAATTTGGTGCTTATCGGTTATTAATCAGTCGAAAATTTAGTACATCACTCTGCGTGCCTGGACGCAGGATATTCTATTGTCGAGTGCTCTCGAATGTAGTCGTTCCTCACCGCGAGCGAATCAATCCTATACCCGTCACTTTGAAATAGTATAAAGATATATTGAATTCGTTGAAATGTAAGTAACTCAAAAATGGGTCGGAGAGTCTTTAAATTGAAAAATATTCAAGGTCTTCACTTTGAACACCGTTATATTCCAGACTATAAAATGTAGAGCAACGCAGTTTGGTGACAATGCTCTAACGATGTTGATCAAGTTAATTATAGCATTTGACCACGCCCAAAATTGAATATCAAAAGCAAATTGGCACACATAATTGGGAGACAGGCCCGGTCAATATCGGTTAAAAACTAATGGGGTTCCGAGGATACTTGTCTCTCAGAGACCCGGTACCTACTATGGAAAAAGCTGGGACGATAAAAATTAAAAAATATTTAGAAAACTCGACGGTTGGGTACCCAGAGCCCAAGCACTTCGATTAGTGATGTAGATAAATTGCAGAATTAAGTTAAATCGTTTAATTTATAAAAGCTTCCGTAATAAATAATCAACAAAATTGACAAAGTATGAATTAGGAAAGAAAAGATGCAAGAAAAATAAGATTTATAAAAAAAGTACGCGTGTACTTTGTGATTAAAATTGCGTTTTCAAATTAAAAAAAAAATTGTTTACTCGATGTTTGCAACTCGATCTACTATTTTGCGATATATCGACAACTCGATACTTATTTTTGGCGATTTTCAATGTCAATATAAAACTCGATGTCAAGTTTGGATTTACATCACTAAATTAGATACTTGCCACGCAAATGATTTGATGCCCTTGCAGAGCGCTGTATTATTTACATGTTGTACTAATGGTTTCAATAACAGCTTTATGATAAGGTAAGCCGATTTAAAAATTGGTGAGGCTATATTTAGAAGAAGTATATGCTGTTAGTTTGCTTGAAACATCTTAAGAAACAAAAAAAAAGTTGTTCATAATAAAAATTGATTTCGATCAATCGTTCCAATAGCAGCTTTGTGATACCATACCATCCATACAAAAAACAAGGGGGCTCCGCCCCCTACTCGCTTCGCTCGTCTACCCACGGCTACAGTCGAGCACGCTCGACAGTAGGATACCCTGAGCCCAGGTACTCCTTTATAAATGTTGATTTTCGACCAATTATTCCTATGGCAGCTATATGATATATGGAACCGATCTGAACCAAATCTGAATGTACAAAACCAACATAAATGCATATTCTATCAGTTTGGTTAATATATCTCAATAAACAAAAAACTTGTTCATACTAAAACTTGATTTTCGGCAGAGCGTCTGTATGACAGCTATATGATATAGTGGGCCGATTTGGACCAAACTTGGTCAGGCTGTATAATACCAGCCCAGATACATATTCTATTAGTTTGTTTAAAAAACAAAAAACTTTTTCATACTAAAACTTGATTTTCGGCAGAGCGACTGTATGACAGCTATATGATATAGTGGGCCGATTTGGACCAAATTCGGTGAGGATGTATAATACCACCCCAAATATATATCGTGTGAGATTGGTTGAGATATCTCAAAAATTAAAGAAGCTTATCATACTAAAACTTCATTTTCGATGTATCGTTCCTATGGCAGCTATATGATATAGTGGTCCGATCCAAAAATAAAAACAAACTTGATCTGCGTACGGTATCCAGGAACCTACATACCAAGTTTGAAGTCTCTAGCTCTTCTGGTTTCTGAGATCGACTCGTTCAAACAGACGGACAGCCGTTTGGCCTGTACAGAGATACATGAGTAAGTGAATGAATGAACAGGTCAAAGAATTTTATATATATATACATACAAGTAATGTTAATAAAAAACAAGGGGGCCCCGCCCCCTGCTCGCTTCGCTCGCGGTGAGGTGCGGCTACAGTCGAGCACGCTCGACAGTAGAATACCCTGAGCCCAGGTACTCTTTTATAAAAGTTGATTTTCGACCAATTGTTCCTGTGGCAGATATATGATATATGGAACCGATTTGAACCAAATCTGGTCAGAATGTACAAAACCAACCTAAATGCATATTCTATCAGTTTGGTTAAGATATCTCAAAAAACCAAAACATTTTTCATACTAACAGTTACTTTTCGATTGAGCGTCTCTATTGCAGCTATATGATATTGTGGTCCGATCTGAACCAAATTTGGCCAGTATATATGAGACGAACTTAAATGTTCATTCTATCAGTTTGGTAAGGCTATCTCTAAAAACAAAAAACTTTTTCTTACTTAAACTTGATTTTCGACTGAGCGTCTCTATGGCAGCTATATGATATAGTGGTGAGGATGTATAATACCAGCCCAGATGCATATTCTATCAGTTTGGTTACGATATCTCAAAAAAACAAAAAACTATTTCATACATATGCTTGATTTTCGGCAGAGCGTCTCTATGACAGCTATATCATATAGTGGGCCGACTTTAACCAAATTTGGTCAGGATGTATAATACCACCCCAAATGTATATCGTGTGAGATTGGTTGAGATATTTCAAAAATTGAAGAAGCTTTTCATACTAAAACTTCATTTTCGATGTATCGTTCCTATGGCAGCTATATGATATAATTGTCCGATCCAAAAATACAAACAAACTTGATCTGCGTACGGTATCCAGGAACCTACATACCAAGTTTGAAGTCTCTAGCTCTTATGGTTTCTGAGATCGACGCGTTCAAACAGACGGACAGACAGACGGACATGTCTCAATCGACTCGGCTGTTGATCCTGATCAAGAATATATATACTTTTGGGGGTCTGCCACGCCCCCTTCTGCCTGTTACATACATTCTGCCAAATGCATTATACCCTTTTTTGCCCATTTTTAATGGGCTCAGGGTATAATCAGTGAGTGAACATGTTCATTTAAGTTAGTTTATTTGTGTTCACTTACTCATTTTTGTTGACTTGTTAATTTTTGTCCTGTTGTCAAATTTTGAATTTCAGCAAAAAAATATAGGGAGAAATATGGAAATAGAAAAATAACCATTGGGGTTTTCAATCAGTAATCGCTCCTTTACTTGTGATGGATCAGTAATCAATACCTGCTGAATGGCATGATACCATTTTATTAAATCAGCCTGCTATGTTTGTAAAAAATCTTCTTTCATCGGTCGTAATAAACAATCAGTACCAGGTATCACACTATTTGTACGATAAATTTTTTGTGATACCGATACCAAAATTTGACATACTGATTGTTGAAAATTTCCCTCCGAATGTGAAAATAATCTGGTATCTTGATGATCTTGGTGATCAAAATTATCTTAACGATTAATATTTGAAATGAATATTTGGACACTTTATGCGATACATTTCAAAATTTTAATAATTTTTTCGGCGGCGGCGCGTTAGAAAAGGCAAAAATCTGCAGTGGCGTAAACGTCTAGTACGTTCTAAGATTTTTTTATAAAGAAACCATTCCATAAAATCAATTCCTAGTCCCCACTTTTTCAGTTGAATAACTGTGCGTTTTTAGTTCTTGCAAGGACGAAAATGATGTTTTAAGGACAATTTGTATTTGAATTCGAAAGTCCTGGTCAAAACACGAGTCTTAATACTTGTCAAGATCGGACTTAAAATACGTAAGATATGGTATGTTTTCATGCCTAAAATTACAAAAAAAAAAAAAACACGTTTTTCTACTCAAAATGAAACTTGAAATAGATTTTAGAACTATGGTTTTTTTGGTAAAAATATCTTAGCATTGGCCCATACAAATCGATGCACTATTACCATTTATTATTACCATTTCTTATATCAATATATTGAAAGTTAACAGTATCAATTTAAATTAACCTATTAAGTTTTTTATTTTAATATGGTCATTAAATCGAACAGCTACGAAAATGTGGGTACCGAGTATATAACTGTCGAGTGTTCTCGACTGTAGCCTTTCCAAACCTCAACGTGAGCGATGGGAGCTCAGGGCAGAGTCTCTTTGTTTAAAATAATACTTTAATTTTTTTAACGCCAACAATAAATTAAATTTGTAGACGAATGATTGCATCCGGTAATGTATAATATATAAAATAAAAATTAAAAATCCGACTACATAGTTTTAGTAAGAACATAATACTTACAGATTATTGAAATATTTGGAATCTGCAATGATTTAAATAAATGTATATCGAATAGATACTTTTCTGGACGGTAACTGAAAGTCATACACTGAAAAAAAAGCCAGCAGCTAGAATCAAGAACATTCATCTTAAATAATTTGTTATTAAAATAAGATTATTTTAAGACCAAATTACTAAAGCCAAGATTATTAATCTAAAAAACCATAAAATCTTAATATAAGAATAAAAATCTTAAATTATTAGGATGGTATAAATATATACAATTTCATATGACACAAATGGTGGCTCCGTGGCGTTCTGGTTAGAGGCACTGCTTTAGTTGTGAAGCAGTAGGCGGCGGTTCGAACCATACTTGGTTACAAATAAAAATAAAATTTATAAAATTACCAAATAAAATAAATATAAATATAAATAAAAAACAAGATAAATTATAAATAATAAAAATAATTTTTTTTGTTCTTATTTTGTAAAATCTTAAAACCAAGATGTGTTCTTTTAATTCTCGACGCATTTTTTAGACCAAAAATCTTAGATGTGAGACCAAAATCTTGATTTTAGAACTTTTTTTATTAGTGTACAAATCGACGACTATTGCGTGCTCACTACTTGTTTTTTTTTTATATTTCTGTTATTCTTGTTTGCCGTTGGTAACAAGTTTCCCCAATGCCAATCACAATGGTCCCAGAGCCATGGCGGCGACTGTTTCTGTAGCTGCGGCTTTGCCATCATCTCCAGCTTCCCAGCTTCAAATGCTTCAGCGTCTCCCTATACGCTCATCAGTAACTTGTTGTTGTTTGCGTTGATGTTGTTGTTGTTGTTGCTGTTGTTGTTGTTATTGTTATTGTTATTGTGGCTGCTGGTGGAGTTTGTGCGCTTTTCAGTTTTCCACTTTAGCCATCTAAACGTCATTTCGTACTTCATACTTTATCTCGTTCTACTCTCTGCTATTCTGTTCTGTTTTCTTCTGCTTTTGCTTTGTTCTGTTTTCAGCTCTGTTTTGTTGAGTTGAATTCTTTCCTATTCTGTTTTGTCCCGTTCTGTCTCATTGCCGTTGGCTCGTTGGCATTCACAATGGTCCAGACGACCAGTTTTGTTGGCCAAAATTAATAACTCAAGAACGGAAAGAGATATTTTGGTTAAGTTTTTTGCATTTGGCTTCTAACATCAATAAAAAGCTGTGCCAGCCAAATGGGCGTGGCACCACCTTGTTTTATTTTATTAGACTATCAAAATTCGGTGTTATCCACGCGATTTGGACCAAACTTACAAGTGTGAGGTGTCATTATCCTATTAACACGTTGTCCAAAAATTATCGAAATCGGACAACTATATCATATAGCTTCCATAGAAATAATCTGTCGAAAACAAACTGGTTTTTTTTTATAAAAAAAGTACCGAGAAGTTGAAAATTTGACCCCAAATTGATACGCATAATTTTAACCGATGTCCACATGGCAAACAATTCTGCATTTTTCAATTTAAGGTTATGATCTATTTATACAAATTTCAAGAATTGTAGGTAAATGTGGCATTTTCTACTATATACATTTTAACAAGAATTCATTGGTCTACAACACTTACTCACTTAGTATATCTTTTCAAAATTTTCCAAATTTTCGTTATTAATTGTGATATGTTGAACGGCTCACTTTAACCAATAATTACAAAGACATCACAACTACTATAAACAATTCACAACACAAAACACGTAGTACAAGCCCCACTGATTAACATTCATCACAATAATAATATGTATGAATAGACTTTTTCAATTTATGACAAATATTAAAACGCATTCAAATTGGCGCTTTTTCAATCTACGTGCTTTTCTGTAAAAACAGCTGTGCTCAACAGCTGATTTCGCGAAAGTGGCGCCACCTACAGAAATTTCTGGTAAGCAACTTTGGAGGTCACACTTTTTCTAATGCAGAGCCATCAAAATCATGTTAGTATCTTTATTGAAATAAAAGTGGTTTTGGCCAACAAAAGTGGTCGTCTGGACCATAGTGGCATGCTAAGAAATTTTCTAACAAGATTTTTTGAAGCAACGTTAGGAACCAGCAGCATCAGCAAGCCGCTGTCACAGTCACCTCTACAACTACCACTTTAGAGCTCATCTTGTAGTGTTGCCCCAATGCCCAACTTCAACTTCAACTTCAATCCCTATTTGCACCCTATTTCCTATTTCCTGGCCCTTTGTCTGTGCTTACTGTTTACTGTTTACTGTGCTCACTGTTCACCATTTTTGTTGCACACCACTGATTAAATTGTTTGGAAACTTTCGTTTATAATTTGATGCGGAGTTTTTCAGTTGTTTCATCCATTCGAACCCATCCACCATCCACCATTTACCAGTTCCATTTCCATTTCCAACTACGTGTATATCTTCATTTGCTCATCTATCAGTTGTATCAGTCTCCCTTTGTCTTCGTCTTCGTCAAGGCGAGAAGAGCGCATTTAGTTTCATTTTGTGTGCAATTAAACAGCACTTATCTTGTTTAAATTTACTTCCAGTTCGAGATTATTATTATTACACAGCCAGCAAAAGCTACACAAATCGGGTCCCATAGTTTAAAAATGTATATAGTACAAACATAAAGTACGTGATATTAGCATAAATACCTCTCATGTATGTTCCGGTTTTATCAAATGCCGAAACGAAAACGAAACAAATCTATAAAACTGAACGGCCTACGCTTATCGTCAAGTTTGACACGTTTTCACGTACAAGCTCGACGACAATCACTTGAAATATATTTAATCGCAGCCTTCATGCATATCTGACATTGATGATTTACAATTGACATCGCTGCAATCAACTGCGAAATTTGATAATCAAAATTGTTGCATTTCGTTTCGGTTCATAAATTGTAAATACACTGCAATTAAAATTCTATAACCGACGGAAGCTCTTTAATTGTATGCCACTATCTCTAAAATAGGTTTAATTAAAAGTTATTAAGAACACCCTCTATAAGAACACATTAAGAAGATCTCAATGTCAATACAGAGAGAATCTAAGGAGCTTGTGATTGAATCTTAGCACTTATGAAATATACACATACTATAGTCAGAATTGTTAGAACCTTTATTTGTTTTCCCACCGTCGAGCTTGGTCAACTTTGAGAAAAACCAACTTTAAAATTTGAATTGCAATTTACTTAAAATATCATACAAATAATGTAAAATACCTCTCAATATATAAGATTTAGTTATTATTACCACATTTGACACATTTTTACGCTAAATATTGCTTACGTTATTTTCGGAATTGAAGATTGATAAATGCATATATTTTGGGGTCGGCCAAAAACTTATTAGCTCATTTTTCCCATTGGGTACCGGGCTAAAAACAGGTCTCGACTGTTTCCTACGTGATTTCGTGTTGAGTACTAACAAAAGTTAATTAGTATCAACAATATAAGTTAGAAAAACAAAAACAATAATACATGGAATGATATAGCAAACGTTAAAGTTAATAAAAATTAGAAATCTCGTGATGCTTCAAAATTACTTGTTGTTGTAAACTTGTTTCGTGTGTTTGCTTAGAGGCTCCAAGTTAGAGCATCGTTTCTGGGTCCGCTGTTCTTCTCCTTTTTTTTTTGTTGCAAAACATAATAAACAAAAAAGAAAGAAACAAATTCAAAAATTGCTTGACAACTTAGTCATTGCCTATCGAGTTCGTACAGCGGATCGACAGAGCATCGTATTAGATATTTTGTATGGGATGATCTTAACAAAAAAATTTTTATGTAAATGTGTAAAAAAGGTACTTTTTAGAAAGTTTCAAAAAAATCAGAAAAAATATAAGCTAAGAGATTTTTTGGCAGCCACTATTAGAATTGTTTGGTGCAACTTTTTGCATCTAAACATTTTTGTTGTTGTTGTGTATCATTCAAACGGCATTTGAAAGACCTTTTCATTGATACCAAAATGTTAATGGAGTAACTTTAAATAGCGAAGAAATTAAACTTTAGTTTTGTGTAAATACTTTTGACCACCCCTGTATATATGTATTTAATATAGACTTGTAAAGCTTTTATTGAACAATATTTAAACCTTCTGCGGGGAATAACACCGACATTAATCGATTTATTTCTAGGACCGTTACAGAAATAATTTTTTGTTAAGGTCCGAAAACAGAAAGGTTGTACCCATACGCTATCAGTCTTATAGATCGTATTAAGAGCGCTCGATTTGCAGCTCGATGATATTCTGTTCGTCAGCCACAAATAAAAATGCCATTTTGTTAATGCGAATGCTCGAAAATTCGTGTAAGCGAATGCCTCGACGAACTCAACGAATTTCTGCAATTTGTAATTGAATATTCACATGGCCAATGTGATTCCCATTGCTCAAATGCTAAACGATGGCCTGCCATTTGGGGTCTGGTTGCCAGATAACCGAATACTCCAAAATTGAAAGCCTTTGCGCAAGTTTTCAATGAATGAGCTGACATTTTGATGGCCAGCTTTGCAAAGTTCAATATTGGTTTGCATCAAATTACAGACAAATTAAAAGTACACCCCAAAAAGTGTGAGCACGGCTTGCACGTATGTATGTATGTATGTTTGTATGTATGTATGCACATACCTATGTACCCATGTGCCATATGCACACTGATAAAAAAATATTCTAAAATCAAGATTTTGGTCTAGAACTAAGATTTTTGTCTAAAAAATGCGTCGATATAACATAAAATTCTTTAATTAAAATATCACATCTTGGTTTTAAGAACATTTAAAATAAGACCAAGTTCTTAATTTCAGAATAAATATTCTTAAAATTAAAAAAAAAATAATTAAAAAAAAAATATTTTTTATATTTATAATTATTTTTAATTAATTTTTTTTTTATTATATATATTTTAATTTGTCCTGGTAATTTTTTAAATGGTATTTGAATTTGTTACTGGCGGGGCCTTAAGTGCCGTATTGCTTCACAACTAAAGCAGTGTCTCTAACCAGAGCGCGACGGAGCCACCATTTATTTCAAATGAAAATGTACATATTTATACCATCCTAATTATTTTTTAGATTAAAAATCTTATTTGTAGTAATTTGGTCTTAAAATAATCTTTTTTTAGGAACCAAATATGTAAGATGTATGTTCTTTATTTCAGAAGCTGGTCTTTTTTTTCAATGTACTTACATACATACACGTACCAGTACAACAAGGCCAAATCAAAAGTCATCTCACTAAAAGTTAGGTAACAAAGAGTTTCTATTGTGCAAAGCAGATAGCCAAGTTATAGACATAGTGAAAATACGAGAAATACATGTACCTTTAAATATATATATATAAGGATATATGTACATATTCATAGGTACGTATATGTGACACAAGACGAACTGAACTTTAACGAACTTGTGAAATATAAAAAAGGTATTTATGTACATAAAATGAAACAGGGCGCAGCTTTTGCTCTCCCTCTATCTTTCTCCCTTTCTCTCTGTCCTTGGTATCAGCATGGCCTCTGGCTTTGTAGGGAGCTGCTGGTCACAAAATAAAAGTCGATCATAAATATTTTCCTTACAACAAGGTGCACCAAACTTAAAAAAGCGACCGAAAACGAGTACAAGGCGTTGAACAGTGGAAAATGTTAAAGACTTTGCAATGCTTAATTGGCAAATAGGTTAATTTACATAGGAATGATTTCATACACTTCTAACTATGTGATGGACTACACAATAATAAAAGCCAAATATTCATGAGAGCAACATAAGTTGCTGCTAAATTTAGGGTCGATATTGGCCCACCGTGCGGTAGCCAAAGTCGAGTCATAAAATGCAAATAACAACAAAACAGCATTAGTAGCAGCCAGGCAGGACCATTCTGGTTCAACTTCCAGATGATGAGAATAAGGATACAAACGGGAACTTACCACGAGCAGTTCAGCAAAAAAGCACCAACCTAAGTAATAGTCCTGAGCTCAAGGACCTCTCTCTCTCTCTCTCTCTCTCTCTCTCTCTCTCTCTCTTTCTATGTGTGTGTGTGTTTGCATTCGATGCAATGTGTGTATAAAGTTTAACAAAGATATTTGTTGCAGTCAGTGCACCTTAAAATTTGTGTGTGCCAAGCAACAGTCACACTTGTTGTAAAAAACGCGGTGCTACAGTCGAGCATACTCGATTGTCGGAGACCCCGTACTTACTATGGAAATAGCAAAGACTGCAAAAATTAAAAAATATTTAAAATCCAAAAAAGAAACGAACTTGATACGGCTGCAATATAGAGGAATCGACATACTAAGTTTGGTGTCACTAGCTTTTAAATTGTTCTTATAATTTGAATATAAAGTTTTTTTTCGATTTGTGGGCGATAAAGGGGGCGTGGCCAAATTCTGAAACAAACTTAATCTGCTTGCAATGCAGAGGAACCTACATATCAAGTGTGGTGTCTCTTGCTCTTATAGTCTCTGAGATCGAGGTGCTCATACAGACGGACAGACAGACAGACAGACGGACATTGCTATATCGGCTTGGGTATTCATACTGATCAAGAATATGTATACTTTATAGGGTCTCCCACGCCTCCTTCTGCCTGCTATTTTCGTTAAAATAAACCCAATAGACCCCTGTACTTTTTTTTAAGTACGGGGTCTAAAAAATGTTGTCTAAGTAGATATTGGTTGTCAGTTAGGTGGGGTCAGACATGCTTGGCAACACAGCAACCAACTTTTGTCTGCATTGAATTTCTTGCCAATTGGGAATTTCCTAACAATTCGTATGCATGTTATCGTCATAAGTAAAGTCATAAGTGACCAAAGTGTGGCATACCACAGTGGGGAATGATGCCAATTTGGCAGGTAATCACTGCGGACGGCAGTCCGTGCTAGTGACGAGAGCAGCAAGAAGGTTGCGTTGGTTGCGTTTGGTAGATTAAACCGGTAAGATTAAACTCCCTTGGAGATTTCTGACTGATCGTTTGTATGGTAGCTACAGCATATGGTATTCTGATTTTAGTCAAATTTACGGCAGCATTACTGTTACAGCTCAGTTACCGTGGATGTTATTTTCTTCTTCAAACTTCTTCCGAAAATTCCTCCAGAAATCTCTTATAGTCATATCCTGCAGCTGTCAGGTTCTCTGCCTGTCTGACTACTTGGCCCGCCCATCTGCCTGCCCGCCTTGCGGGCTGAGTGCCAGAGACAGATTATCATCAAATGTTAGAAACTTCATTATTGTCATTAGATGCAGCCAATGCGAACATCAAGGAGCACAAGCACTCGCAATTCATCTAGCTCAGGTCTGCTGGCCAACCAACTGGCCAACTCATCACCCAAGCATTGTTGTTGCTTCTGCTGCTGTGTTATGGCGTTTACTCTCTTTAGGTCACTTTATCGCATTGTCTCTCTTCCAGTGTCTCTGCTACTTATACACTAAGCTGACTAAAAATGGGCAAAAAAAGGATTTAATGACTTTGTGCAAGTGTGTCTAAAGTATAAATATTAGAGTGCATAGATTTATTTCACAAGAAATTGTAACCCAAATTCGTAATTTACTGTAAATTTTAAGATGTTTTCACCAAGAAACCATAGTTCTAAAACCAATTCCTTCCAATTCCGCCCCCTGCTCGCTTTGATCGCGGTGCTACAGTCAAGCATTCTTGACTGTCGGAGACCCTACTACCGGTAAAAATTAAAAAATATTAGGTACCAACTTATATGCATATTCTATTAGTTTGGTTACGATATCTCATAAAACAAAAAAGGTACTAAGACTTGTTTTTCGCCCGATCGGTCGTATGACAGCTATATGATATAGTGGTCCGATATGAACCAACTTTGGACAGGATATATAAAACCAAATTATATGCATATTATATCAGTTTGGTTGAGATATCTTATAAAAAATAAGTTTTTTAGTTCCTATGGGAGCTACATGATATAGTGGCCCTATCCAAAAAAGAAACAAACTTGATATGCCTGCAATATAGAGGAATCTTTATACTAAGTTTGGTGTCACTTGCTTTTAAATTGTTCTTATAATTTGGATATGAAATTTTTTTTGTCGATGTGTAGGCGATAAACAAACTTGATCTGCTTGCAATATAGAGGAACCTACATACCAATTTTGGTGTCTCTAGCTCTTATAGTCTCTGAAATCTAGGTGTTCATACAGACAGACAAACATATGGACAGACGGACATGGCTAAATCGACTTGGCTATTGATGATAATCAAGAATAAACAAGGGGGCTCCGCCCCCTACTCGCTTCGCTCGCCTACCCCCGGCTCGCTTCGCTCGCGGTGAGGTGCGGCTACAGTCGAGCACGCTCGACAGTAGGATACCCTGAGCCCAGGTACTCTTTTATAAATGTTGATTTTCGACCAATTATTCCAATGGCAGCTATATGATATATGGAACCGATCTGAACCAAATCTGGTCAGAATGTACAAAACCATCATAAATGCATATTCTATCAGTTTGGTTAAGATATCTCAAAAAACAAAAAACTTTTTCATACTAAAACTTGATTTTCGGCAGAGTGTCTGTATGACAGCTATATGATATTGTGGGCCGATTTGGATCAAACTTGGTCAGGATGTATAAAACCAGCCCAGATACATATTCTATCAGTTTGGTTACGGTATCTCAAAAAACAAAAAACTTTTTCATACTAAAACTTGATTTTCTACAGAGCGACTGTATGACAGCTATATGATATAGTGGGCCGATTTGGACCAAATTTGGTCAGGATGTATAATACCACCCCAAATATATATCGTGTGAGATTGGTTGAGATATCTCAAAAATTAAAGAAGCTTTTCATACAAAAACTTCATTTTCGATGTATCGTTCCTATGGCAGCTATATGATATAGTTGTCCGATCCAAAAATAAAAACAAACTTGATCTGCGTACGGTATCCAGGAACCTACATACCAAGTTTGAAGTCTCTAGCTCTTATGGTTTCTGAGATCGACGCGTTCAAACAGACGGACAGACGGACAGACAGACAGACGGACAGACGGACAGACAGACGGACATGGCTCAATCGACTCGACTGTTGATCCTGATCAAGAATATATATACTTTTTGGGGTCTGCCACGCCCCCTTCTGCCTGTTACATACATTCTGCCAAATGCATTATACCCTTTTTTGCCCATTTTTAATGGGCTCAGGGTATAAAAATCGAATTTTATAAAAGTAAAAACTAGTTTTAAAATGACATATTTTTTTATAATTTTTATGTTTTCATTTAATTAATGTGAACTTCTTTTGATTCCGTGCGATTAAGTTCACTTAACTTCTTTATAAACACTAAATTCCAAGAAAAGTTTCAATTGTAGATCTGCAAATGAACAAACTCCAGGGAGTTTTTGATGTTTTCATGAAAATTGATTTAATCAATTCGATAGAGCGTCGAGTTGAAGCACGCAACAATCGCTTTCACGAAAATCGAGCTGTCGATATTTCAATGTATTTTGACATCACTAATAAAAAGTAATTAATAATTTTTTTCGAGCCAAACCTTTTAGTTGAGACATTGATTTGGTTTATGTTCCAGCTCTGCGAGGATTACTTCAACCTGTACCCTTTATTTCCCAGCGTTACCATACGGTAACACGAAAATAAAAATCGTAAATTTACCGAAAAAAAGTGTTTCTTTTTCCGAATTTTTTTTTACAAATAAAAAGAGCACTCTTTTACATTTCTAATGATGTGTGCATTGCATATAGTTCAGTACTAAAATTAGTTAAACGGTTTAAATTTACATGCGACGAATTGTAAAATGCCGTTTTTTTTGCACTGCAGAATATAATGAGCAACTTAATGCACATTTTTCGATCAGCTAACTTCAAGAGATTGTTTCAATCAACTTTTTATCAGTTAGAGACAACAATATACTCGTTGAATATCAAATAAAAGTTAATCTAATGTTAATATGTTGTCTAAAAATTAAGTTTTAGTAAATGCCTATTGCTTGTTACCATATGGTAACGCTGAGAAGATTCGGGTTAATGCTTATGGATTTCTCGGCAAAGTTCCACGAGGAGTCCCTAATGTTTTATTTGGGAAAATCCTAAGGAAATACTTTGGGAGATGTTCTCTGTTCTCGATCCTAGGAACTCACAATGTTAAAGTCCACAACGTTTTTCATATAATGTCCACAAGGTTTCCCTATGGATTAGGGACAAATCCATATTGATTCCACAACTTTTCCTCGAGGTCTGGAACTGCTGGGTGACGTTGGCGTTGGCGTATGCACACCAACAAGAACATCGAGCATAGGTGTCTGTATGTGTATATGTATGTATGTATGTATGTATGTATGTATGAAGGAAGCTGACTATATCAACAACAATCGCTGCTCTAAGCTTATCCGTCCACATTAGAAGCAGCAGCCACAACAATAACAACAAACAGAACCGGCATTGAAGCTTCGGTCCCAGCAACAACAAAGACGGCACACTTATCCACAACGTCACCCGCCTGTTGGTCGCGTACCATTTCCAAGCTCCAGAACGCTCTCGAACCATTGTTTCTTATTTATAGCCCGAGGAGCAATTTTAGATTTAGTTATCTTTAACAAAAGCAGCGTTTTTGTTTCACGTTGTTTTTTGTTCGGTTAGGTTTTTGAGCTCTGTGTGTACCTTTTCTCGCATTCCTTTTGCACTATTATACACAGAAGGCTGGAACGAAAATTAAATTTTTTTTTATTTTTTGAAACTATATGATTAATTGCAATAAATACAATATTTTTAAGTCATTCTGACGATCTATTTTGAAAACATAATTGTGTTTTAATTAATAAATATTAATAAAAATTAAAAAATAAAAGTTGTAATTTTTCTTAGTTAGACACATTATTTTGCTTTTCAAAACGATATCGGCTGTTAAGATCGGATAAACAACATCGGATTTAATAACAGAATTTATAAGAATACCAAAATCTATCAAAATCTGTCAATTGTGCAGCAGGCACATTCCTTTGGAATGTGTGCAATATGTGAAGAAATCGCGATACACACGAAAAAAAAACTGTACACGAGGTAAAAGTATAGTGACGAAAGCATATTCTAGCCTCAAAACTTCTGGTATACCATTTTGTGACGAACGAAATTAAGCTTAATACAAATATATTAAATAAAAAATAAATAAAAATAAAACAAAAAAAATATTCCTGAAAATTAGCATTTTACCTCGTGTAGAGGTTTTTTGTGTGATATCAGAAATTTTTGCAATTTGTTTGATTTTGACATTATAACTATATCATTAATGCAGGCAGAAAGTAAAATATGGGTGTTTCCACAGAAAATGACCTCTTACAACTGAAAAATAAAACTATTATTTTTTATTTATTTTTCCGCTAATATTACACAAAATGAATGTATCTGTCATTTTCCGAAGGATTAAATTTAATTTTCTTTATACTAACAAAAATATGCTGCTTTGAATTTCGTACACCATACCCGATTTTTTCCCCGCAAATTGCATGGCCTTTTGTAAGCTCTGGCAAAACTGTTCTAGTGGTGGTTTACAAAGAAAACAAAAGCCACGTGACAGCTAAAAATGTTCTTCATGCTTAGGAACAATCTCGAAGGCGTCAAGTGAAAATTACAATTTTTGTGAATAAATCAAAAATAGCCTAACCGAGTGTAACGACCGTTACCCTAAAAGCATAAAAGTTTGATTATTCTGTAAATGATTTAAGCAATATAATATTACTGTAGCGGAAAGTAAGAAGGTAAGCAAGAAGAAGAATTTCGTAAGACCACATAAGCATCAAAAGTCTCCTTTGATTTTTTAAAAAATTTTTTAACGATGTAACGACCGTTACCTATTTTTCGGCGCTTAAAAAAAAAGTTTTGAAATTAGACTTTTTATGAATTCTTTTGGTTGCTACTGATGCTTGAACTTTCGTAGGTGTAAAATTAGGCAATCCTCGTGGCCTATTTGCTTAGGTTGGAATTTTATTTAAAAAATCTCCGAAAAAAGGTAACGACCGTGACTTTGGAAACACCCATATAAAAATTTATTTGTCGAATTTTTTTCATACTAGACTCCCTACTTACTATAAAAAACAAGGGGGCTACGCCCCCTACTCGCTTCGCTCGCCTACCCCCGGCTCGCTTCGCTCGCGGTGAGGTGCGGCTACAGTCGAGCACGCTCGACAGTAGGATACCCTGAGCCCAAATACACTTTTATAAATGATGATTTTCGACCAATTATTCCAATGGCAGCTATATGATATATGGAACCGATCTGAACCAAATCTGGTCAGAATGTACAAAACCAACATAAATGCATATTCTATCAGTTTGGTTACGATATCCCAAAAAACAAAAAACTTTTTCATACTAAAACTTGATTTTCGGCAGAGCGACTGTATGACAGCTATATGATATAGTGGGCCGATTTGGACCAAACTTGGTCAGGATGTATAATACCAGCCCAGATACATATTCTATCAGTTTGGTTACGATATCCCAAAAAACAAAAAACTTTTTCATACTAAAACTTGATTTTCGGCAGAGCGACTGTATGACAGCTATATGATATAGTGGGCCGATTTGGACCAAACTTGGTCAGGATGTATAATACCAGCCCAGATACATATTCTATCAGTTTGGTTACGATATCTCAAAAAACAAAAAACTTTTTCATACTAAAACTTGATTTTTGGCAGAGCGTCTCTATGACAGCTATATGATATAGTGGACCGACTTTGACCAAATTTGGTCAGGATGTATAATACCACCCCAAATATATATCGTGTGAGATTGGTTGAGATATCTCAAAAATCAAAAAAGCTTTTCATACTAAAACTTCATTTTCAATGTATCGTTCCTATGGCAGCTATATGATATAGTTTTCCAAACCAAAAATAAAAACAGGTACCTACATACCAAGTTTGAAGTCTCTAGCTCTGATGGTTTCTGAGGTCGACGCGTTCAAACAGACGGACAGACAGACGGTCATGGCTCAATCGACTCGGCTGTAGATCCTGATCAAGAATATATATACTTTTGGGGGTCTGCCACGCCCCCTTCTGCCTGTTACATACATTCTGCCAAATGCATTGTACCCTTTTTTGCCCATTTTTAATGGGCTCAGGGTATAATAAAAATTTTTGCCAAACGGCCCCAACAGCGTCATTAGATGCAATCATTTAAATTTTATCTCTCCCACTTATACCCCCTTATCTAATGACAGGTGATTTGGAAAAAGTTTTAGTACGCCATTTTGTTAGTAAGGACTTTCGATCGGTATATAACTCGATCTGATCGTAGAAAATTTTCCATATGAGCTGTATATATTCCTAGTCGCCTCTCGCATCCTTTGTGCTGCTTTCGTCACTACCGCGAACTGCCGTCCGTAATGATTTTTGGCAAATTTTTGAATGACTTTGTAAATTGCTTAAAAACTTAGGCTTTAAGATTTAAATTGGCTGGGTGCTAGTATTGATCACTTTAACGTGTTTCTATTGCAGATATCACTCGAGCTGTAAATTTTCACTCGAGCTGTAAATTTTCCGGCTTTTGAGGCATGACAATTCCTTTAGGGTGTGTTTGCTGACGCACCTTGAGCGGGCAGTAGCGTCAGTAGCACTAACAATAACAACAATGATCGACAACAATAAAAGCAACAACAACAGCAATAACGGAAATAGCAGCAACAACAACATTAATAGTTCATTTTAGCTTGTGTTCATCATTTGTTTGACGTGACTTTCACTTTGACGCGTTTTTCCTCAGTGCACTCACTAATTTTTCCGGATGCAGCTCGTTCTGTTTTTCGTTATTTTCTATCAGATACCCGCATAATTGCAACTTCCTTGTTAGGAGAAGTGTCTTTGCCCTCGCCCTGACCATCCCTGACCACCATAAGTCAATAAATAGCGACAATTACCTTTTGCAATGGCACCTAAGACTCAAGTACTCATATATTTCGGGCATTCATAGCATATGCAGTTTATTATGCTTCGTAAATTCCCTGTCCCAAAATGTCGCTAATAAATCTCAGACAACCAATAGATGAAATAAAAATTAATAAAAATATGTAGATGAAACATGGCTTCGAGACTTTTGCTATTTTTATTATAATTATTACTATTATTGGAATTTCGATTCGATTGCTCTTCTTGTTGGTCAAAGGTTATACTACTCTGCTAGTTGTAGCACAACACTGTTCCACTGATTTGATTGTGATTAATTGTATGACTCAATACTGCTGGTCTCACGTGACGCTAAGCTTGTCGTTTCACCTTTCTTTCATCTTTTCCTTCAACATTTGAGAATCCATTGTATCGATTTCCTACAGCATTTCAAATGCTTTTCCAGACTATCACTCCCTTTAATCGATCACTTGTCCACTCATTCTCTTTGCCCTTGACCGGCTCTTAATTTATAGCTCGCTGTCACATATCACATGGCATTTGATGCTATTCAGAAAATGTGAACGTAAGTATATAAATTTGATGCTATTCAGAAAATGTGAACGTAAGTATATAAATGTATACATGTGTGTACATATGTAATGGTAATGTAACTTCAAGTTGTGCATCGAATTTAAAATTAAATTACCAAAAATGTATTTTACTTTTTAATTTATGCCGTATGTAAGAAATACAACAAATAAATTTACATATATTACTATCTGCCTGCATTAGTGATAAAGCTACAATGTCTATAGCAAAAGCAATTGCAAGTCTCTGATATCCCACAAAAAAAAACCTCTTCACGAGGTAGAACTCTAGTGACGAAAACATATTCTAGCCCCAAAATATCTGATATCGAATTTTGTGACGAACGAAATTAATATAATACGCATAAAAATTTTAAATTGTAAATTTTAGACTAAACCTTACCATCGGTATATAACTCTATCTGATCGGACAGTCATAGCAAATCTTCCATATTAGTTGTATATGTTGCTAGTCGCCTTTCGCATCCTTTGTGCTGCTTTCGTCACTAGTGCGAACTGCCGTCCGCGGTTATAAGAAACTCGACACTTTCCAGTACCTCTTATTTCGATTTCCTCTTGAGTGATAACCAAGTGATTTTAGGTCAGACCCTTCTATGTTGTTGCTCAACACAAAGCACATGACAGATAATACAAACGACCAAAAAGATGTTTTTGGTGAAGTGAGAAATCCAGTCGATTTACATTTGTTCTGTTTCTGAGGTGTGTAGATGGATTTGAAACTATGTGTTGACTGTTATTTGCGACCTCTGTTTGTAAATGGCTGCCTCTATATGTATGATGTATGTATCTAAGTTCGTATACTCCTTGGGCAAAGTGTTGTACAATAGAGTACAAGGGGCTCTAAGGCCTTTGGAGCCAATTGCTGAACAGAGTCATCAGCATAAAGTGTTGTCAGACGGTTGTTGCGTGAATGTAGCAATCTGCCAATCGGCCAGTTAGTCCATCAGTTCAGTCAGTTCAGTTCACGTTCAGTCAGTGCAAAGTTCAAAGTGCCTCACGCGCACATGATGAACTTACGCCAGTCACATAGCAAATTGGGTGTACAAAAAAGGGATAATCGTGCGCAGAGACCCAAAGGCTTTGCATATACAACAAAACGAACAACAAAAGGAACAACAATAGCAACAATGCAAACAAAGATTTCGGTTCGAACATTTCTTTAACACTCTAAAAGCAAGTTAAATACTCAATCGCACTCATACATATGTATAAACACTGCATTTCACTCGAATAGCACATACCAATTTTACATATTTACATAGGTAACCAACAAACTGAATACTATATAGTCAAATAGCCGAATTCTAGATACCCGTAAAATGCCAACAGAAAATTCAGATGTTAAAATGTAAGGTACTTAGGACGGGCTAGTGAAATTATTTAATTTTTGACATAAGAAGTAATTACAAAAAAAAGGTTGTAATTGAAGTAAATATGCAAGACATTGTGTATTTTAAAAGTCACTTACATAGGGACAAATTTAGGGTTAAATTAAAAATATTTTTGAGAGAAACTTAAAATACAATATATTTACAGCAATAATCCAAATTTAAAAAAATTTAAATTTATATTATAATAACAAAATAAAACAAGGGGGCTCCGCCCCCTACTCGCTTCGCTCGCCTACCCCCGGCTCGCTTCGCTCGCGGTGAGGTGCGGCTACAGTCGAGCACGCTCGACAGTAGGATACCCTGAGCCCAGGTACTCTTTTATAAATGTTGATTTTCGACCAATTATTCCAATGGCAGCTATATGATATATGGAACCGATCTGAACCAAATCTGGTCAGAATGTACAAAACCATCATAAATGCATATTCTATCAGTTTGGTTAAGATATCTCAAAAAACAAAAAACTTTTTCATACTAAAACTTGATTTTCGGCAGAGTGTCTGTATGACAGCTATATGATATTGTGGGCCGATTTGGATCAAACTTGGTCAGGATGTATAAAACCAGCCCAGATACATATTCTATCAGTTTGGTTACGGTATCTCAAAAAACAAAAAACTTTTTCATACTAAAACTTGATTTTCTACAGAGCGACTGTATGACAGCTATATGATATAGTGGGCCGATTTGGACCAAATTTGGTCAGGATGTATAATACCACCCCAAATATATATCGTGTGAGATTGGTTGAGATATCTCAAAAATTAAAGAAGCTTTTCATACAAAAACTTCATTTTCGATGTATCGTTCCTATGGCAGCTATATGATATAGTTGTCCGATCCAAAAATAAAAACAAACTTGATCTGCGTACGGTATCCAGGAACCTACATACCAAGTTTGAAGTCTCTAGCTCTTATGGTTTCTGAGATCGACGCGTTCAAACAGACGGACAGACGGACAGACAGACAGACGGACAGACGGACAGACAGACGGACATGGCTCAATCGACTCGACTGTTGATCCTGATCAAGAATATATATACTTTTTGGGGTCTGCCACGCCCCCTTCTGCCTGTTACATACATTCTGCCAAATGCATTATACCCTTTTTTGCCCATTTTTAATGGGCTCAGGGTATAAAAATAATAGTAATAGATAACATCACTTAATATTCAAATATCAAAATAAAATTAAATAAAATAGATTTAATACTTAAATAAATATAAACATGTTTGGCATAAGAATGGAAATGTAAATTGTTTATGTGACTGTGCATTAAATTATAAGAATAGTTAAAAAAAAAAAAAATAACGAATTGACGTATTTTCCAGTAAATAACGATAACAGTATACCCCATTAATCCAGCTAGGGCTAGAGTATAAAGAGCGGTAGTGTCAAAGGAGCAGAAAAGAATTTCTGCACTGTTGTCTGCCCTGGGCCCGAAAATTGAAATTGAAGCCGTAAAACGGAGTACAAACACCTGCAACAAATACATATAAGACCATACATATATATCAACCACAATAGCAACAACAACTGAAAAAAAACAAGAATAACAAATGAAAAGAAAATAACACAAAAAAAAGGAAAAAGATGAAACACAATAAAACTGTTTGCCATTGCCGCACAGTTGCGCGAACTGAGCAGTCGAATTTTCGACTGAGAGCCGGGTCCGTATTAGAATCCATATCCCGAAATTCCTTGTCACCCACCCATAACAGTATTAAATTGACCTTAGAAACGGGTGGGATTCGGTGGGACTGAACTGGGATAGGATGGTTGAACCGGTTAGAGTAATGTGATTTGCTGTTTTGGCAATTCTAATAAATAAATGAAAATGTTAGAAAATTGATTTATGATGCTTGCTCTTATTTATCTTCTCCAGCTTCTTACTCGTCAATTTATTTTTACATTTTCTTATGTACCTATAGGTATTTAATTTGCATACATTTAAATGCTCTCATTGCATAAACAGCTATGTATGTTCATATATGTATCTACTGTTATTAATACGTCATACAAATAATTATATGTGCATGACACATTTTTCAAATTAAAACACATACAAATTTTTTTAATTGTTTCAAAGTATGTGGATGTATTTATAGCATAATGCAAGATAAGAAAACAAAAAAAAATTAAAAATAATAATAATACTTATAAGAAAAAAATAATATTTAGGAAAATATTCATAGTTAATAATTATATGTGCATTTCATGACTTTTGTCTCTAAAGCTTATTAATGTTGGTCTATTTTAAAGTTGTCCTTCTTTCAATAATCAATACCTCTTCCTTTATTATCCAACACTAAATTGAGGCGATCCGGCATAGAATTGACTAATGACTGTAAAGTAGTTATGTCAATATTAGCCCATTCTCGTTCTATTGCCGATTTAAGGTGACCTGCCGTCTCAAACTGTGTTCCGCTTTTGAAAACACGAGCGGACAGAATCCCCCAAAGGTTTTCTATCGGATTCAGGTCCGGACTCAATGCGGGCCACTTCAATACAGGAATTTTTCTGTCTTCGAAAAAGTCTTTGGTGACCTGTGCCGTGTGGATTGAAGCATTGTCCTGTTGGTAAGTCCAATCATCGCCAAAAAACTTGCCAGCAAAGTCTATTAATTCGCTGTCCAGAAGCTCTACATACATCCTGGCATTCATACGTGTGGATATGAAGCACATAGGGGTCTTTCCCTTGACGCAGAACGCGGCCCATACCATCACGGTGCCGCCCCCAAAGCCTCGCTTGTAGCAGGACAGCCGATCCTGGCGCAAATCTCGCCAATATTTCTTGCAGTTGTCTGGGCCATCTAAATTAAATTTTTTCTCGTCGCTAAAGACGATGTTGTGCCACTCTTCATCCCAGAATCGATATCTGTTAGCAAATTCTAAGCGAGCCTTAATATGACGCTCCAAAAGTTTTGGTTTAGGTACCATTGAGGTATGCTTAAGGAGATGATTTTCGTTTAGAATTTGAACGATTCTACTCCTTGTTATTTGGAGTCCCATGTGAGCCCTTATTTGACCGCTGCTCATAGAATCTTCCACTGCTAGACGTCGAATCTGGCGTTTGCACCGTTCATCGATGTGGGTCTTCCTACCGCTGCGTCGTGCTGTACCATATTCAGGTGGATTTTTCAGAAACCTGGAAATACAGTTCCTATGTCGGTTGAGTCTGGTTGCTATATCGGAGATCTTAGAGCCGCATTCATGCATGCCCATGATAATTCCCTGCTCGTAATCGGACAAACTAGTACCACGAGGCATTTCAGCCTAAGAACAATAAATATTATATACAAATTTAGCGAAATTCTTATAAATGATATACTTACAATAGTTATTTAAACAAATTTTCGCGAATCAAGCTTAAACTGCAGCACTATCAACGAAAAAAATCAGCTGGAACTGTTTTGCACATATAATTATTTACTACGCAATACCCAATGCACGAATACATTTTCGAAGTAACGGTACCACGAAAGACATTAGAATGGAAGAATTTCGGTCGCATGGTATACACAAAGTATAACATAATCATTCTGCATTTATCAAACTTCGAAAAATGTACTTATATCAGTAAAAAAAAACAAAAGCAAAAATGCACATATAATTATTTGTATGAGGTATATCCCATCTTAATGCGATTGAACAACCAAAAAAATACAAGTTGTAACAAGGGGGCTCCGCCCCCTACTCGCTTCGCTCGCCTACCCCCGGCTCGCTTCGCTCGCGGTGAGGTGCGGCTACAGTCGAGCACGCTCGACAGTAGGATACCCTGAGCCCAGGTACTCTTTTATAAATGTTGATTTTCGACCAATTATTCCTATGGCAGCTATATGATATATGTAACCGATTTGAACCAAATCTGGTCAGAATGTACAAAACCAACATAAATGCATATTCTATCAGTTTGGTTACGATATCTCAAAAAACAAAAAACTTTTTCATACTAAAAGTTGATTTTCGGCAGAGCGACTGTATGACAGCTATATGATATAGTGGGCCGATTTGGACCAAATTTGGTCAGGATGTATAATACCACCCCAAATATATATCGTGTGAGATTGGTTGAGATATTTCAAAAATTAAAGATGCTTTTCATACAAAAACTTAATTTTCGATGTATCGTTCCTATGGCAGCTATATGATATAGTTGTCCGATCCAAAAATAAAAACAAACTTGATCTGCGTACGGTATCCAGGAACCTACATACCAAGTTTGAAGTCTCTAGCTCTTATGGTTTCTGAGATCGACGCGTTCAAACAGACGGACAGACGGACAAACATGGCTCAATCGACTCGGCTGTTGATCCTGATCAAGAATATATATACTTTTGGGGGTCTGCCACGCCCCCTTCTGCCTGTTACATACATTCTGCCAAATGCATTATACCCTTTTTTGCCCATTTTTAATGGGCTCAGGGTATAAAAAGTAACAAACCGATTTTCTCCATGATTTAAATTATTTTTTTTTAATTGTTTTTAACCTCATAAATGGATGCTACTGTGCGGAATTCAAGCCCTTGTATATATTTTTTGGGCTTTGTCGCATTGATTGCGGATTTGCCAGTCAGCTTAAAGAATTTTATAAATATATACAATGTACATATGTATAAAGTCTGATATTGCTGTCGTTTACTACTTTTATGTGCCAAACCCAAACACTCACTCTGCAATGTTGCGTTGGCCAACCTATTTTACAGGTTGCACAAAATGCTGCATAAAGAAAAATCATATAAACTTCACCCATTAACACATTTTTTTGGCCCTCATTATGTACTGCCAACTGTTGTTGCAGTTCTTACCGACTGACTGACTGACTGACTGAGTCGGTGAGTAAATAATGCGAGTATTTAACCCAAATTGCAAACACATACAAATACAACTCGCCACACATACGCACAGGTTAGAAGCTCAAATGACCTAGGCAAAAGTGGGAGAACGGAGAGAAAACTAGAAACAGCTGAAGTCGTAACAAAAAACATATACACGTACACTGATAAAAAAGACCAGCTTCTAAAATCAAGAACTTACACCTTAAATATTTGGTTCTTAAAATAACATTTTTTTAAGACCAAATTACTAAAACTATGATTTTTAATTTTAAAAAATTATAAAATTTTAATATAAGAATAAAAATCTTAAATTGTTGGGAAGGTATAAATATGTACTATTTCATTTGAAATAAATGGTGGCTTTGTGGCGTTCTGGTTAGAGACACTGCTTTAGTTGTGAAAGCAGTAGACGGCGGTTCGAGCCCCACTATTAACAAATTAGAATAACATATATAAAATTGCCTAGACAAAATAAAATATATACAAATATAAAAAAAAAAAATGTTTTTAAATTTGTTTTTATTAAGTTTAATTTTTTGATTTGAATTTTAAGAACATTTATTCTTAAAATAAGAACTTGGTCTTATTTTCAATGTTCTTAAAACCAAGATGTTTTCTCTTAAATTAAGAATTTTATGTTCTCGACGCATTTTTTAGAGCAAAAATCTTAGTTCTGAGACCAAAATCTTGATTTTAGAACATTTTTTTATCAGTGTAGAACCAGAAGACCAAAGACACAGATAATAGACGCAGATAGCAAAAATCTTTCGAGAATCGCAACATTTAAATAAAACAGCAGAGTCAGCGTCAATAGCGACGCACACCGTTGACGTTGACGTTGACGCTGACGTCAAAAGAAACCTGCACTTTCAACCACTTTCAACCGCATATTGTAAAGTTAAACGTGGCGCCTCGTAGTCACTTTATTTGTATTTTTGACTTGCCCAGCCATTGAATTAAGCACAATTGTCGCACGCAGATGGCCCAGTTGCACACAAAGCAAATCAAAGCCGGCCAAGTTAAAATAAAAGAGGGAAGGCAAGAAATACTGCTGACTGCAGTTAAAACTAATATCAAATGCGACTTCAACTGGTCGCTTTACCAAATGGACTGTTCAAGAAAACTTATATGTTTACAATTATGGTCATAATAGTAGGTACCATCCTAAACTGAAATATTTTAAATCAAGGTAAAAGTCAAGCGACAAAAGCATTTCCATGCCACTAAACTTAGGATATTGTGACGGATCATTTTAAATTTAATATAAGAATTATTCTTAACAAAAAAAGTTTAACATTCGGTAAATTGCACAAACACGTCTTACTTCTTTATCTATATCTTCTTCTATACTATATATATAAAATTCTTTGACCTGTACATTCATTCGCTCACTCACTCACTCATGTGTTTTTGTACAGGCCAAACGGCTCAAGATACAAGCTTGAAATTTTGGGACAACAAAGTTACGACAATTTCAATTACGAGGTCAAAGCTCGCGTTTATTTTGATTTACGTATAGCAGCGTTTGGTCAGCCAGAGAGCTTAGTACTTAGGTAGTGAAGAGTATGGTGTCGTAGACTCACGCGCACGGTTTCGACAGCTCGAACCCAGATAGACCAGGATTTTATTTTTTAATTTAATTTTATTAACAGTTCTTAAAATTTTCCGATATTTTACAATTTGGTCAAAACCGGGTTTCTATATCATATAGCTGCAATAGAAACAATCTGGTTCAAATTCACCTTTAGTATGGAAAACTTTTTTTAAGTTATCTCAACCAAATTCCAAGCATATGTGTTTTGTACTTAATGTTACACCCAGTTCAAACGTGATCTTAATCTAATGACTATATCTTATAGATGCCATATGATTGTCGGGTCTAATTTGACCTTTAGTATGGAACACTTTTTTAATTTTTGCAATATCTTTTTTTAAAAACCAAACACAGATTCGCTTTTGCACGGCGGGTATCGAACTTTTCTTCTCCTCTTTTTTTATTCGTTTCTTTTACAACAAATTTAATCTATATATATAAAGTATAATTTCCAACGACAAAAAACTTAAAATTTTTTAAAATAGTATGATAACTAATAATAATAGCTTCGTTCGAACGGTAAAAAACGTAGTAGTCTGATTTGTATAAGAAGCTATTATATCATTTGGCAGGTACACTCAGAAAAAAATACCATACTAAAATTAAGTACGACCGTACTTGAATCTATACCGTTTTGATCTTAAAATTTTAAGATTGCTGTGTACTAAAAATCTTAAATTAAGTATGAATCGATCTCAAATTTAAATTTCTGATTTTTCTTTACTATGGCAGCTGTCCGAAATAGTAGACCGATTTTAACCAAACTTAGTCAGAGTATATAAGACCACGGCAAATATATAATCCGTGAGTCTCGTTAATATGCCTCCAGAAATAACTGAGTTATTTGTACTAAACTAATTTAAGATTATTTTGTACTTAAAACAGTTTATTTTCAAGATCGAAAGAAAGTTAAAAATGAGAACGTTTCGAACTTAAATCAAGTACATTTTGGATTATTTCTTTTTCATTGTCGCACCTTAGAATTCTCAACTGGTTCTAGCGACGCAAATATGACGTTCGGCTTGGATCGCTAATAAAATCAGCACCTATTTCGAAAGGTCGCTAATCAAGAAAATACACCATTATTAAATGGTATTTAACTTTGGTATTTTTCTTTTTTTTAGTATACATACTAGTGTATGTTTTAAAATTAGAATTAATTGTTTATGATAATTTTTTGTACTTAAAACAAGTACGTTTTGGGATAAATTTAAGATTTTTGTGTACTTAAAGTAGCATGTATCGAAACTTTACATACTTGAATTAATCTCAAAACGTACTTAGAGTATCCGGAAAAAATCTCATTTTAAGATTTCCGTACTTGCGAAAACCGAACTTGAATTAAGATTTTTGTACTCAGTTTTAGGAATTCCAAACTTACCCAGCTTTTGAGAACGTTTGTACTTGAAAATCGCCTGTTTAAGTACGGAAATCTTGATTTTTTTTCTGAGTGTACTGATTACTGATTATTAGGGTAAAGAAGGCACGACTTATTGAAAAACCTGTCGAATAAACCCAATGTTAGAAATAACGACCCTTTGCTCTTAAATGACAGAAACTGCAGTTGAAATGTCTTCTTTTGCACATATTCTTGTTACTTTTTTTTTAAATCGTTTAAATAATTTTAGTACTGAACTTTATGCAATGCACCCATCATTAGAGGGGTTAAAGAGTGCTCTTTTTAATTATGAAACAAAATTTAAATAAAAAACATTTTTTTAAAGTTAATTTACGCTTTTTATTTTCGTGTTACCATATGGTAACGCTGGGAAGTACAGGGTACAGGTTTTTTTCCATACATTTTATTAGCGTTTCGGTACTGTGTTGTTCATAAAATACGATTGCTCCTATGGCAGCAATATGATATAGTGGTCCGATTTGAAACAAATTTGGTCAGGATGTATAAGAACATATTAAATACATATTCCAAGAGTTTGGTTGAAATATCTCAGAAAACAAAAAAGTTTACCATATCAGAGGTGAATTTGACTCCGATTGTTTCTATGACAGCTATGTATAGAAACGATATACTGCACCGATTTGACCCAAATTTGATCAGATATACTAGGGAGGAGCCCCCCCTGTTGTAAAAACCATGGTTCATTACACTTTTTCTCAAATATTTGAATTTTTTAGTATGTAAAATACCTGTACCCTGTACTTCCAAGAGTTACCATAAGGTAACAGCCAAAAAATTGGTGCTGTCGATTATCCTGACAAGGACAAACTAAATAAAAGTGTTTTCGGATTCAGCGACCTCAAATCTATATGTTCTAAATGTTTCGTGATGAAACTCGAAAATACGTTGCTCAATACGATTCGAATGCAACTATGATTTTCCTATTTTCGATCTCATGAAGACTTACACTCATTGTAAGAAAAATGTGATGTAAGGATTCCAGTGAAATTTATTTATTTATTTATTTTTATTTTTGTAATATACATTGCAATCAAATGCTATTTTATGCCAATCCTCATCTTAAACTATTTGTGAAATCATTATTATACCCGTTACTTATAAAAAATAAGTATAAGGGTATATTGTGTTCGTTGGAATGTGCGTAACATGTAGAAGGAGGCATCTCCGACCCTATAAAGTATATATATTCTTGATCAGCATCAATAGCCGAGTCGATATAGCCATGTCCGTCTGTCCGTCTGTATGAACAAAAGGATCTCAGAGACCATAAGAGATAGAGATACCAAACTTTCACTAAAAGACTTTTATATACCCCACGCAGATCAAGTTTGTTTCAAATTTAAGCCACGCCCCCCTCCGCCCCCGCAAATAGCGAAAAACAGTCTGAACAAAGAAATCTCAGAAACTAAAAGAGATAGAGTAACCAAATTTGGCACACAGATTTATATATACCTCACGCAGATCAAGTTTGTTTCAAATTTAATCCACGCCCCCATCCGCCCCCGCAAATCGCGAAAAACCACCACACCCACAGTTTTTAAGATAATACGTTTTTTGTGATTATTACCGTTATCTATTAGCATTATCTATTATCCCACTAAATCGCATCAAGATCGGACATGTAGAACGACAGTTATGGCGAATTAAAGTTTTCAGAGAAAAACAAGTGGGAAAGGCTATAGTCGAGATCCCGACCATAGGATACCCGTTACTTATTTCAATACATTAGCGATTCAATCATAATGTCATATTTGCGTTGCCAGAATTACTTGAGAATTTGAAGCATTCTAATAAGGATTAACAATACAAAAACTATTGCATACTCTAGGGGGAACCTGTTGATTTAACAACTTAGACACGCAATAACTGCTGTTCTACTTGTCCGATCTTGTTGCGATTCAGTGGGATAATAGATAATAATAACAGATATCGGTTATTACCAAAAAATACGTATTATATGAACAATTGTGGGTGAGGTGGTTTTTCGCGATTTGCGGGGGCGGAGGTGGGCGTGGCTTAAATTTGAAACAAACTTGATCTGCGTGAGGTATATGGAAATCTGTGTGACAAATTTGGTTATTCTATCTCTTATAGTGTCTGAGATCCTTGTGTTTATACAGACGGATGACCAGTTTTTCGCGAATTACGGGCGTGGGTCCAAAATTTAAAACAAACTTGACCTGCTCCAACGCATTTCTGATCTACGTGTGAAAGTTTGGTTACTCTATCTCTTATGGTCTCTGAGATCTAGGCGCTCACACAGACGGACAGACGGACAGACACACATGGCTATATCGACTCGGCTGTTGATGCTGATCAAGAATATATATACTTTATGTGGTCGGAGATGCCTCCTTCTGCCTGTTACATACATTCCAACGAACACAATATACCCTTATACTTATTTTTTATAAGTAACGGGTATAACAAGTATTTTCTTTAAAGTACTTTTCAATATATTAAAGTAAGTAACGGGTATCATATAGTCGGGATCTCGACTATAGCCTTTCCCGCTTGTTATACCCTGAGCCCATTAAAAATGGGCAAAAAAGGGTATAATGCATTTGGCAGAATGTATGTAACAGGCAGAAGGGGGCGTGGCAGACCCCCAAAAGTATATATATTCTTGATCAGGATCAACAGTCGAGTCGATTGAGCCATGTCCGTCTGTCTGTCCGTCTGTCTGTCTGTCTGTCCGTCTGTCCGTCTGTTTGAACGCGTCGATCTCAGAAACCATAAGAGCTAGAGACTTCAAACTTGGTATGTAGGTTCCTGGATACCGTACGCAGATCAAGTTTGTTTTTATTTTTGGATCGGACAACTATATCATATAGCTGCCATAGGAACGATACATCGAAAATGAAGTTTTTGTATGAAAAGCTTCTTTAATTTTTGAGATATCTCAACCAATCTCACACGATATATATTTGGGGTGGTATTATACATCCTGACCAAATTTGGTCCAAATCGGCCCACTATATCATATAGCTGTCATACAGTCGCTCTGCCGAAAATCAAGTTTTAGTATGAAAAAGTTTTTTGTTTTTTGAGATATCGTAACCAAACTGATAGAATATGTATCTGGGCCGGTATTATACATCCTGACCAAGTTTGGTCGAAATCGGCCCACTATATCATATAGCTGTCATACAGACGATCTGCCGAAAATCAAGTTTTAGTATGAAAAAGTTTTTTGTTTTTTGAGATATCTTAACCAAACTGATAGAATATGCATTTATGTTGGTTTTGTACATTCTGACCAGATTTGGTTCAGATCGGTTCCATATATCATATAGCTGCCATTGGAATAATTGGTCGAAAATCAACATTTATAAAAGAGTACCTGGGCTCAGGGTATCCTACTGTCGAGCGTGCTCGACTGTAGCCGCACCTCACCGCGAGCGAAGCGAGCCGGGGGTAGGCGAGCGAAGCGAGTAGGGGGCGGAGCCCCCTTGTTTTTACTTAATATTGAAGGAGAGTTGAAAATTCTCTTTAAATAATATTTCATGATACAGCCAGCCAATTCAAATTGCAATTGTTTTTAAGTATGTATTTTATGTTATTATTTTTCTTTCTTTTTATATCATAATTCTCATTCTGACATAATGCGCACCTGCTGCCGTCAACGGTGACATGGCAACTTGGACAGCTCTTTGGGTGTTTGGGTGTTTCTGGTGGCATCCAGATACGCGTAGATACGCGCTTCTTCCCACGGTTTTCAGCGCGCACATTAGCGCGGCTTTGAGAGGTAATAAATCCAGCTCAAAATGATTTTAGGGGATAAAATGGAGGAAGGGAGGAAGGGAGAGGACGACCAGGGTCGGCATGCAGATTGGGGAGTGATTGGCTTCCTGCTTTCCCTCATCACCGACTGCACATTTCACTTTTAAGTTATGATGACATTCAAAACGGCGCTTACAATTTCCGCGACTCGGCTCCTCTTAATTGAAAATAGACAGGTGCTTTAAGGACCCTATTTTGCAAGCCTCGTAAGGCTCCCACCCGTTTTCTATATTATTCGTAAAATTTTAAAGTTAGGTTGAATGTGAAGATTCTGGGCAAAGCAATGACTCGGTCTGTATTGAGATTTTCTTTCACAGAATTATTATCTTGGCTTATATTCGTGTTATTGTTCTTACTATTTTTTTTGGTTATCTGTATTAACGGTGGACCCGCCTTTGCTTCTGCTGCTCCCGGTCTATATCCCGCCAGAGAGACGCACAAGCACTCGATCGAATAAATGCCGATCTTGAGCGAGCTTACAATAATAAAATAAATGCAGTGCTGGCGACATATCCAGATGCTAACATTTGAACCTACCCATTACTCTCATTCAGGACTTTGTTGCAGTACTCCCGATTGAAAATTTCGTGCCCACCGCCGAACTATAAAGAATTTGTCTAATAGGATATCTTTAAGGTCTATTACCCAATTGAAAATCCAGCTGTGCTTGGGGTTTTCAGATTTCGAACGAACAACCAAAACTATTTAACTTCTGGGAACTCAAGCATGAACCAAATTTGTTAAATTTTTTTTTAGTAAATTAAAAAATAATTTAAACCGACATGTTGCATATATATTTTTGTCAAAAACAATATATACTACAATGATAGTGAAACTGTTTTTATATTATAAAATAATATATTAAATAATTTATAAAACAATATTTGTATGCACAACTACATCGAAACGTTGTCGAATCGATTTTCGCGAAAGTTATTCTTTTCTGACGATTATCGCGTTGAATAAATCGATTTTCAATAGGCCACTTTGTAAATGCTTGTTTTGTTTCCTGTATTTATTTATTTATTAAAATACATCTTAAAATAAAAAATTAGTCTTAAAATTTAAAATAAACTGTAGATATTTTATTTGATTGAAGGATTTGTCTGTTGTATTAGTTATTCCTACTACAGTCAAAATATTGATGTACGAATATCCAGTTGTTTTATTTTACTAACATAAATCATACCCCTAAAGAAAAATCATGCCCGTTCTGGGGTCCCTTCTACTCTTATAATTTCTTAAACAATTTTATGCTGAGTACATCAAAATTATATTTTTATACCCTGTGCCCATTGAAAATGGGCAAAAAACACGTATAATGCATTTGGCAGAATGTATGTAACAGGCAGAAGGGGGCGTGACAGACTCCCTAAATTATATACAGGGGTAGTCAAAAGTATTTACACAAAACTAAAGTTAAATTTCTTCGCTAAGCATTTTGGTATCAATGGAAAGGTCTTCTAAACGCCGATAAATGCAAAAAGTTGCTCCAAACAATTCTAATAATGACTGGAAAAAATTTTTTCAAAAATCTCTTTGCTTATATTTTTTTATAATTTTTTTTAAAATTTGCTAAAAAGTACATTTTTTTTGCTCATTTTCCTCCTTTTCATACAACATTTGTTTGTGATCATCCCATACAAAAAATCGTAAGAAATATAAGAAAAGATATTTTCGAAAATTTTTTTTTGTCATTATTTTTTTTGTGATTATTAGCGTTATCTTTTAGCATTATCTATTATCCTACTGAATCGCATTAAGATCGGACATGTAGAACGACAGTTATGGCGAATTAAACTTTTTAGATCAAAACAAGTATTTTCTTCAAAGTACTTTTCAATATATTAAAGTAAGTAACGGGTATCATATGGTCGGGATCTCGACTATAGACTTTACCGCTTGTTTTTTGTTTCGTATTTTTGCAAAAGTTCTCACTTTAAGATATTTTAATGTTGATAGTATAAATGTTTAAGAATCCAGGGCGGCCACTCTCGCTAAATTTGTTACATTTGTTGTATGTATATAAGGTGTATTTTTATACCCGTTACTTATAAAAAATAAGTATAAGGGTATATTGTGTTCGTTGGAATGTGCGTAACAGGTAGAAGGAGGCATCTCCGACCCTATAAAGTATATATATTCTTGATCAGCATCAATAGCCGAGTCGATATAGCCATGTCCGTCTGTCCGTCTGTCCGTCTGTATGAACAAAAGGATCTCAGAGACCATAAGAGATAGAGATACCAAACTTTCACTAAAAGACTTTTATATACCCCACGCAGATCAAGTTTGTTTCAAATTTAAGCCACGCCCCCCTCCCCCCCCCGCAAATAGCGAAAAACAGTCTGAACAAAGAAATCTCAGAAACTAAAAGAGATAGAGTAACCAAATTTGGCACACAGATTTATATATACCTCACGCAGATCATGTTTGTTTCAAATTTAATCCACGCCCCCATCCGCCCCCGCAAATCGCGAAAAACCACCACACCCACAGTTTTTAAGATAATACGTTTTTTGTGATTATTACCGTTATCTATTAGCATTATCTATTATCCCACTAAATCGCATCAAGATCGGACATGTAGAACGACAGTTATGGCGAATTAAAGTTTTCAGAGAAAAACAAGTATTTTCTTTAAAGTACTTTTCAATATATTAAAGTAAGTAACGGGTATCATATAGTCGGGATCTCGACTATAGCCTTTCCCGCTTGTTTAAATATTGTATAGATGATATTTTGTTTACATAGATAATGTTCGTAAGTTGTAATGTTTAGCATTTAAATCAATAAATATAATTAGCAAACTGAATTACTAACGTATGATTAAGATGACATTAAAATAGGAAGTATTGCTACAATTATATCCTATTCAGCACACTTGATAGTACAGTTTTTCTTGCAGCACGACATATTTCCAACAGGGGTAAAACAGATAAATAATTAGGCAGAATTGCGGGAGGCACTCAAATGAATCTCTAAGCAAGAGAGCAAAATACAAAATAAAACTAAACAAATAACGGGCTTACTTATTCTGAAAGCTAATGAATTTATCTGTAATTCATTCACACACATTTTTATATTTAAGCCAGTAGTTTGACAGCTCTTAAATTAATGCACCTAGCCTTATACAATTGAAAACACCATAAAATGTATTTCAACTTAAACATTAGATTAATATGCATTTCAATTTGTCTCTTTTCAGAATTTGTGAACAGAATTATGTTGCAAAGGAAATGCAATAGCAGCATAGACACAGATAATACTTTTGCTGGATTTCCACTTCTAAAAATACACACACACACACAAATAAGAACTCATACAAATACATATTTATACATAATTAATTTTTGAGTGCCGATAAAAAGTTGGCGAAGTCATCGTCCACAAATTCATTGTCAAAAAATTACATAAAGCGTGTTGTTTTTTCTCAATAATTGTAAAAAGTGCGTTAAAGTGCCACCAAGCCAAGAAGCGATCAATATTGGTAGAGATTGTGTAAAGAGAGGGAAAGGGAAGGGTGTAGGGGAGAGCAGTGTACACAATCGTTGGGTTTGTCGGCAAAAGGAGATCGGGGAACGGAAATCATAAATATTTATAACTGGATGAGAATATTTGAGAAATCAAATAAAAATAAATCAACATAATTAAGTTTATTAAATTGTGTTTTTTTTCTTCAATATGTAAGTTATTAGGAGAAGTAAAACGATACATCACAAAAGTGGTAAAAGTGATAAGTGTTTAAAAGTGCCACAAAATTACCACTCAGCAAACAGACAGACTGATAAACTGTGCAACCAAAACCAAAACCAAACAACTGACAAGTGGTCAAAGACAACGACAAAATGAGTCCGAGGCCCGTGGGCATTGGATTCGAATGCGGCCACAAACCACCCATAAACGCCAGGATGCGTTTCCGGTGCCGGCCACCATTATCAGCACCACCAGCACTATCACCATCACCATCAGCATCAACAGCTACATCAAGAACTATGACAACATCAACGACAACAACATCTGCAAAAAAAGAGACAATAATAGCATCCAGACGACAACAAATTCATCAACATAGACACAGAAAATATTGGAGCATTCCTAGCTCTCAAATGAGTACTCTCGCCGTCCTTCTTCTGACCATTGTGGCCCTAAATAATCTGGATAGCTTCATAGCCCCAGCGACAGGATCACTGAGCGAAGAGACACGCCTACGTCGAAGTCCATCAGGTCAGTTTCTAGATTTCTATCTTTTAAATTACACTGCGTTACAAAAAAAAAAAAATTAAAACAAAACTTCTGGGATGGGACATAGGCATGTTCTAGGTATAGATAAATACAAATTTTTTGCATACCAGAATTTTTTGAATGACATCGAAATTTTAAATTACGGTAAACCCGGTAAAAACCCGTTATTCCGAGGTTTATATGTTTTACACTATACATCCTACAATATAATGTAATACGTCGTTGAAAGAGAATTGTAACACCTTTTCAACGATGTACTCAGATAAAAACTAAGGGAGCTACGTGTAAAAATATATAGATTTTAAAAGTTTTTTGCGTCTTTGCCGTAGTTTAAATAAAAATTACTTAGTCAAATTGGTATAAAACTATAATTTTTTGGTATGCAGTCTTAAACAACATTAAATTTGCGTCTTATACAACTTATTTTATAAAAATCGAGTAATGTTTAACTTTCTAGGAAAAAAGCCATCAAATTGGTGACAGTGATGTGATTTTTACAGTGTCAGTGATTTTGACAGATGTACACTGCCGCTCAACTGAATAGGTTCACGACTTTCGTTAAACTAAATTGGCCAGATCTTTTGAACCAATTGGTCGATATTAATAAAAGAAGCATGCCATTTTAGGAAGGCTTTTGAGAAATTAAATAACATTAATATTTGTACATTCCCTGGTCATTGAGTAAACATCGAGGCGTTTGTATGAAAATCATTGAGGAGTTTAACATTGAGAGTTCCTAGAATCGAGGAATCTTCCCTATACATTTCTCAACGTTTCCCTAACAAGAAACGTTGGGGACTCCTTGGGGAACTCTGCCAATAAATTTCCAGGCACTAAACTAAAAAAAAAAATTATTTCAAATGTATTGTTTCTTCATTTTGAGTTTTTTTATTGGTTTTTGTTTTTTTTTTTCACTTTTTTTACTTTGTTTGTTTTTCCTTTAATTTATATTGTATTAAATTTTTGTTTTATTCATGGCTGTGCGCTAGTGGTGTTCGAACCGGGGCCCCCGCCGAACTGAAAAGTTCTGTTTCTTGGTGACTCTAACCATTGAGCCACAGGGGGTGAATTTATCTTTCTAACAATAATGTACCAATTGGTTCAAATTTTACGTTTCGAAAAAGCAGCGGCCATTTGACGCCGGCAGAATTATTACAACACTAACAATAAAACTTAAAAAAAAATACAACAACATCAAGTAAACGTAAGGGAAAATCAATCACAGGGAATTTCAGTTCTTCAGGGTATGTACAGATCCACATCGCACACATTCACACAAGGTCTTTATATGTGAAAGTCAATGACAATAGTGTTTGTTGTTGTTGCTATTGTAATGATTTTTGTTGTTCGTTGCCCTTTAATTTTTCGTTTCGTAGTTGCTGTTGTTTTCGTTGTTACCCGATGCCTGAAATTATGAATCAGGAAGTCTTAATAAGCGCAATTTCAAGTCGTTAGTCACACAGAAAGCTCTCGGCACGTCTTTAGCTGGCAGTGGCGGCAACTGAATGGCGACGTTGTGGATGTTATAGTTACAATACATATGTAAATATGTACATCGGACGATTAACGTCCAGACAAACGGCACGGGAAATGTGTATCTAGATACATATGTATGTACGTATGTGTAATACGAGGGCGTCTCTTTGCAGCTGATGTTGCCGTTGTAGTTTTAGTTGTAGTTGCTGTCTCTGTAGTTGCTGCCATTGATTTTAATTAAGTGAAACATTTAATGTACGCCACAGATTTGTGTTCGCGCCCTTGATGCAGGCAGGGGAGGGTGGGTAGACGCATATACAGATACAAAGACATGGTAGATAGAGATAGAAATGATGACAGTCAGTAGTTAATACCAACACTGCAATCAAATTGCATTAAGTGATTTTGTAAAAACATTAGATTATAAATTACTAGCCCCCTATTTGCTTCGCTCGCCAATCCCTGACTGGCAGCATTCAAAATTAATATTCCAATAAAATTCAGAATGTTGAAAATTTGATTGAATTTGATCAACCTCTCATTGAAATTTTGCAAAACGCCGTCTTATCTCACAATGAATTATTCTCAGCTATACTGTGTAAAAATTGCGACAGTTGTACAATTGTACAATGCTCAGTAATTCAGTCAGGTCAAAGAGTTTTCTATATAGAAGATGTACCAACAAATGCTATGCTTCCAGCTTAATTGCCCCACTACTCTTACATATTTAACAAGAGTTTTTGTTTTGGTGGAAAAAGGATTTGTACCGAATTTAAAAACAGATATCTTAATAAAAATTAAAGCTTATGCAAAGTAAATCTATATATATAAAGTTGTATGTCAAACTGACAGACTGATTTAGCATTGTACAGGCCAAACGGTTAAACGTACGAATTTGAAACTTGGCGACAATATTCCTAAGATAATTTCATCGGGTGATTTAAAAATTCCAATTGCAAAGGCATTTAATTAAAGGTCAAAGTTCCCATGTATTTTCTGTTTACATCTGTTTGTAGTGTAGTAGAGTTTGGTCAGACGCGACATTCAGTGGCAAAGTGGTGCAGAGGATTGTGTGTTGGGTTCAGAAGCAGAATCTCCGGCTTCGAATCTCGCTGAAAATGCTGCAATATTTTATTTTTGATTTTAAAAAAATATTAAGAAAATAAAAAATATTAGAAAAAAAATTAATTTAAAAAATGAAAATAAAGCATTGGCGTGAATTCGAACCTCGGACCACTTGCGCCAAAGTCTATACACCATCCTCTGCTATATGTAAATCAAAATAAACGATGGACCTCGATTTGACGCACTTGTAGGCCGATTTTGGCAAATTCCCGTCTTATTCCACAATAAAATTTTCTTAAGTTTATTGTTGCCAAGTTTCAAGCATGTAACTTCATTGGTTTGGCCTGTACAATGCTAAATCAGTCGCACAAAGAACCTTATATATATAAACAAGTGGGAAAGGCTATAGTCGAGATCCCGACCATAGGATACCCGTTACTTATTTCAATACATATAAAAGTACTTTAAAGAAAGTACTTGTTTTGCTCAGAAAACTTTAATTCGCCATTACTGCCCTTCTACTTGTCCGATCTTGATCCGATTCAGTGCGAAGTTAAATAATACTCATAGATAACGTTAATTACCACAAAAAATGTATTTTCTTAAAAACTGTGGGTGTGGTGATTTTTCGCGATTTGCAACAAACTTGATCTGCGTGGGGTCAATAGAAATCTGTGTGCCAAATTTGGTTACTCTATCTCTTATAGTCTCTGAGATCCTTGTGTTTGTACAGACGGACGACCGGTTTTTCGCGAATTACGGGCGTGGAAGACGGCGGGTCTAAAATTTAAAACAAACTTGACCTGCTCCAACGCCTTTGTGATCCTCGCATGAAAGTTTGGTTACTCTATCTCTTAGGGTCTCTGAGATCTAGGCGCTCACACGGACGGACAGACGGACGGACGGACGGACATGGCTATATCGACTCGGCTGTTGATGCTGATCAAGAATATATATACTTTATTGGGTCGGAGATGCCTCCTTCTGCCTGTTACGCACATTCCAATGAACACAATATACCCTTTTACTTATTTCTTATAAGTAACGGGTATAAATATAAATATGGAACAATGAAAACAATAAGTGTTGAGAAATGTAGTAGGTGCTGTAGTATAAGCTGTGAAACCCTGTACATTGTACATTGTACTTCATATGTAGTTACAGACGTCTTTATTACGTTGTGTTCATTCTTGATTTGGCACAGACATGCAGTAAGCGCCTGATTTGAGTTCACGTCATTATCGTATTTATATGGTATCCAGCTATTCGACAGTCGTTCGACCAGATCGGTCGCTGGTCAAGAGCAAGTCTAGTGTAGTCATGTGACAAACAGTGTGACAGTCAATGCGTGCAGTTTCACGCACTCCTCTTACTTCCCCATTTCGGTTATTTCCTCTCTCTCTCTGTCTTCTCATAGATGTAACTATTGTTGTGATTGTTTCTGTTGTTACTGCTTCTTTTGCTGCTACTATTGCTGTTGTTGCTGTTGGTGCAACAACTCCGGCTACAATTAAATAGCAGCACAAAGTCATTAAATGCAATTTGCTGATTGCGCTCTACACCAGTCGACATAATGATTTTGACCAATCGGTCGCTTTTCTTTTCTAATAAAAAAAATCGTGGGCAAATGTGTAAAAGTAGAAAATCTACTTTTTACTTTACCATACATAAAATGTTTTAACTCTTTTATTTTTTACATTAATATATAATATATTTTATTTAAGCAGCAGATGATAAATCCTTTCACGAACTTGTAATATCTGTTACTCGTCCTTGCCAAATTGACGGATATTTCTTGCCTTTTGAATGACCGCATATATTCTATTGAATCGAAACATGTTATATAGTATTTCTATTGAAATCTGTTTATTGGGCTGGCTAATCCACAGTTATAACTCCAATCACTACATTAATCAATATTTGTCAATATTATTGTCGTATGACAAATGTTGGAGAACCAATGATTCGCTGATGAATATGTTGACATGGTATTTCATGTTCTTAATTATTATTGTGTATTTCCATTATATAAAAGCATAAATTAACTGCAAAGAAATACAAGTGATCATTTTGTCAAAATAATAACGCCGACTAGTGTTTGTTATTATTATTGTACTCCTTTATTTGTTACGTACCTTTCAACATTTGAACAGAGTGTTGAGCGGAGCTGTCAATGCTGTATCTTCCCAGTGGAACTGAAATTCCCTGTTCTTTATTTTCCCTTGCGTTTACTTGATGCTGTTGTAATTTTTTGACGCTTTATTGTTAGTGTTGTTATAATTCTGTCGGCGTGAACTGGCCGCTGCTTTTTCGAATCGTAAAATTTGAACCAATTGGTACATTATTGTTAGAAAGAAAAATTCACCTCCCGTGGCTCAATGGTTAAAGTCACCAAGAAACAGAACTTTTCAGTTCGGGGGCCCGGTTCGAATACCACTAAAAGAGAACACCCATGAATCAAACAAAAATTTAATTCAATACAATAATGGGAAAAACATACAAAGTAAAAAAGTAATAATAAAACAAATTAAAAAAAAACCAAAACCAATAAAAAAAAAACTCAAAATGAAAAAACAATACATTCGAAATAATTTGTTTTTTGGTTTCCTCGTTCTTAGGAACTCTCAATGTTAAATTCCTCAATCATTTTCATTCAAACGCCTCGATGTTTCCTCAATGACCAGGAAATGTTCCTTAACTCTTCCTCAATATTTCTTTGAGGGCCAGTTCTTCTGGGTCACTCTCTCCCAGTGCAAACACGCACACACATACAGGGACATGACGGCGCCAAAGTGCAAAAGGAAAATGAAGAAATGACTTTAATGGCATTTAATAAGCAGCATACAACAAAATTTGCTAAAGCAATGCACACAGACAAAGAGAAGGCAATTGAGAGAGCGCGGGAGCCACAGAGAGAGAGAGAGAGAGAGAGAGATAGAGAGAGAGAAAGATATGGAAATTCCAGTTTCAATATGGCAGACAGAGTCGAGAATGCAGCTGCAGTCACAGACTCTACTGATGCTTCTGCTTCTGCTGGTGTTATTGTTGTTGTTGTCCCTGCAGGTCACAACAATATCATTGTGCTAGTTACAGACTGACACCTATTCAATTCAACAACAACAGTTGAAGCCAAGGGCGTAGGCAGTCGGACAGGGAGGGGGAATGCCCCTTCACTATACTCATTACTTACAAATTGTTAGCTTTCTAACGCCGCTCACATCAAATGACTAAAAATAGCTTTAATCTCTCGATCTTTTATCGCATGAAAGGTGGTGAGTATTCAAGAAAGTTGAAATTTGCAAGATACAGAAATTTAGGACACTTAAGATTTGTCATGCATATTTCAGAATACGGTTGCCATAAATTCTTTTTAAATATTCACAAACTCTTAAATTATTGGCAGAACAGTGCTGGAAACCTTTAGAGCAAACAAACCGATTGCTAAAGTAGAATTTACAATGGTTACAATTTTCCATATAAGAAAAATTTAAAATGTTTTCAAGCACTGCCATTAGTTTTCATGGTTTAAATTGCATCCAACTGCTTTTACAATAATGTTGTCTATCTTTAGGGCTTAGAACGATATTTTCGCAGTGTTCTCAGCTGCGATAAGTGTTTGTTTACAAACAATAAGTTATTGAATTGTAATAGATCATTAAATTGCTTTTAACTTGTGAGATATGTTAGTACATTATAAAAGTAAACAAATCTCTTCACGAGGTTAAAGTCTAGTGAGGAAAGCACATTCAAGTCCCAAAAAATCGGATATCCAATTTTGTGACGAATAAATGAAATATTAAATTTAATATTCGGATATTGGATGTTCGGTCACTTTCTCTCTCTCTTGATTTTCGAATTTTTTTTTCAAATGTGTCCATAAATACCAATAGCATCTGCACCCAAAATATTACAATTTTATATAATACTAGGGGGCTCCGCCACCTGCTCGCTTCGCTCGCGGAATTGAAGTGTAAATAAGAGAATCACTTCTTATATTTTTCTTAAATAAACTTCTGTAAAGGCCTAACTTCAACAGGCCGGAAATAAAATTTCTGTTAAAGTTCAAATGAAAAAAAAACGAAAAAAAATTCTTCGCAAAGTTTTTCTTAAATGATGTTTGACAGGAATTTTTATTTGCGGGCCTGCTGATGCCAGGCCTTAACGCAAAAAAAATTGATTTACTATTTCAATAATTCGGACGCTTGTTAATTCGGACAATCTAATAATTTGGAAACTCATTTTTTATCACTGGGGACGGCAGACCGCGCTAGTGACGAAAGCAGCACGAAGGGTGCCAAAGGCGACTAGCAATATATACAGCTAATTTGGAAAATTTGCTACGACTGTCCGATCAGCGCTATAAACCGATCGAAAGGCTTAGACCTAACTTACAAAATGGCGTACTAAAACTTCTGCTAACCTGTGTGTAAGTGGGAGGGAAATAATTGAAATGATTGCAGCTAATGGCGCCGTTGGGGCCTTTAGGTAAAATTTTCAAAGATACGCGAAATTGAAATTGGAATTCGGAACTGCGCAAAAAGTAATTTTTATGTGCAAAAAAGCTCACCCTTTTTGAGCCCAGTGCAGAATGCCAATTTTCAGGTATTGTTTTTTTATATTTATTTAATATTTTTATATTAAACTTAATTTCGTTCGTCACAAAATGAGATATAAGAAATTTCGGAGCTAAAATATTCTTTCGTCACTAGACTTTTACCTCGTGTAGAGGTTTTTTTGTGTGATCTAAAAAATATTCTGTAACCCGGGCACCACACAAATTGGTTTTTCTGAAGTTCGATCACTTTAACGTGTAATAAAAGTAGCAAAAATATGTGCAAAAGAAGGTATTTCAATTGCAGTTTCTGTCATTTAAGAGCAAAGTGTAGTTATTTTTAACATTGAGTTTTTTCGCCAGGTTTTTTTAAAATCATTTTTTTTATTATTCTTTACTTCTGATAGATTAAAAATTAGCACGTGCTAAATGACATGATACCTCCTTATACAAATCAGACTACTACGTGTTTCACCGTTCGTACGTTGCTTATTATCAGTTATCAGTTATCATTTGAAAAAATTTTTAACATTTTTGTTATAAAATATAAAATATAATATATATTTATAAAATATAACATTTTTTGAAAGAGAAACGAATAATTATATTCACGCTGCCATCTGCCCCTGCAATTGGACTTTAGGAAAATTGCCAAATTTGACGGAATTCTAGACTTGGTAGAAAATTTTGAAACTTGGCGTGCAAAAGCGAATCTGTGAGTTTGGTTGAGATAACTTAAAAAACAGGAAAGTTTTTTATACTAAAGCTTAATATGAACCCGATTTAACCTATTACAGCTATATTACATATACGTAGTAACCTGATTGTGACAAAATCGTAAAATATTGTAGAATTTAAAAAATAGTAATAAAATTAAAGAAAAATAAGTGCGCTTGCAAAATTTTTGCAAATAGGGCTTGATTTCGTCTTTAACCATTTCGGTAAAGAAAACAACATCGGTAGCAAAAACATCAACATCAGCAAATTCGAATACGAATGCGAATACGAATACAACGACAACTGTAAATGCAACTGCAACCGCAGCATCAGCATCAGCATGAGCAAATCGACCGTCATTCCTACAATAGCTTCTTCTTCTTCATCATCATTCAGATAGAAGCACAAAGGTAATAGCCTTTGGTTGGCCGTCTACTTGGTCGGGGTAGATGGCTGCATGACCGCAAAGTTAATTGCAGTGTATTTGTATGACTGTGTGAGTACGAGTATGTCTGTATGTTTGTTGCGTTTGTTGTTGTTGGAGGTGGTGCTGTTGCGGTTGTGGCCATACATACATATAACTTCTCTAATGCTACGACCGAAGAATCAACGTTTATGAGAGCTTTAAGCACAACTTTTGCTGAGACAGCAAGCCCGTAATACCCATATGTACATACCTTATATTTTTACATACAGAAATACATACATGCATAGCTTGACTGTGGATTTCATGAGAGTATCAAATTATGTTACGTGAACCCATAGTTTAATTCTACAAATGAGCGTCGCGATTTGATTCGTGAAAATCTAAATATAGCAACAAAAGATACAATACAGAAAAAACAAGGGGGCTCCGCCCCCTACTCGCTTCGCTCGCCTACCCCCGGCTCGCTTCGCTCGCGGTGAGGTGCGGCTACAGTCGAGCACGCTCGACAGTAGGATACCCTGAGCCCAGGTACTCTTTTATAAATGTTGATTTTCGACCAATTATTCCTATGGCAGCTATATGATATATGGAACCGATCTGAACCAAATCTGGTCAGAATGTACAAAACCAACATAAATGCATATTCTATCAGTTTGGTTAAGATATCTCAAAAAAACAAAAAACTTTTGCATACTAAAACTTGATTTTCGGCAGAGCGACTGTATGACAGCTATATGATATAGTGGGCCGATTTGGACCAAACTTGGTCAGGATGTATAATACCAGCCCAGATACATATTCTATCAGTTTGGTTACGATATCTCAAAAAACAAAAAACTTTTTCATACTAAAACTTGATTTTCGGCAGAGAGACTGTATGACAGCTATATGATATAGTGGGCCGATTTGAACCAAATTTGGTCAGGATGTATAATACCACCAAATATATATCGTGTGAGATTGGTTGAGATATCTCAAAAATTAAAGAAGCTTTTCATACAAAAACTTTATTTTCGATGTATCGTTCCTATTGCAGCTATATGATATAGTTGTCCGATCCAAAAATAAAAACAAACTTGATCTGCGTACGGTATCCAGGAACCTACATACCAAGTTTGAAGTCTCCAGCTCTTATGGTTTCTGAGATCGACGCGTTCAAACAGACGGACAGACAGACGGACAGACGGACAGACAGACGGACATGGCTCAATCGACTCGACTGTTGATCCTGATCAAGAATATATATACTTTTTGGGGTCTGCCACGCCCCCTTCTGCCTGTTACATACATTCTGCCAAATGCATTATACCCTTTTTTGCCCATTTTTAATGGGCTCAGGGTATAAAAATATGCATAAAGTCGAACATACTGTCGTTGCGTGGTACCGATTAAAAGTGCAACTACAATTTCAACTTCAACTTGGCTTTGGGAACGCCGGATTCAGCGCCAGAGAGTAGTTTTACCTATTAGATTACCTGTGTCAACAGCGTCGCAAATTACAGACGAGGCGACCGAAACGAGTTTCAAATGCTTTTCAGTATCATACACATACACAAACACACACACACACACATACACACACACAAACACACACATACACACACACAAACACACACACACACACACACATACACACACACACACATATATATACACAATATTGTATATATAAACGGGTAGTCATTCACTTGCCGCCCATTTTGGGAGAGCGTCCACATCAACGTTGCGCTTTGCGCTTGGTTGACTTCTTTGCCGCCGTATCCCCCCTTCCACCATTTCTCCTGCGCTATCATCAATTGGCTTCAACTAGCTGACCGGTTATCTTAAAACCCTGTACCAGGGAAAATATAAACTATGTGCAAAAGGAGACAATGATTTTATGATGTGAACATTAACGTTAGGAAGATACACCTATACTGAAAGAAAAGACCAGCTTCTAAAATCAAGAACATACATCTTAAATATTTGGTTCTTAAAATAAGAATATTTTAAAAACAAATTACTAAAACTTAAATTTTTAATCTAAAAAATCTAAAATCTTAACCCGAATCGTCCTGAGCAACATTTTTTCGAATTTATTAATGAAACTTTCAGGACTGGTGAATTTGAGTTCGCTGAATCCGAAAAAAATATTCGTTTTGATCGTCCTTGTCAGGATAATCGACAGGACCATTTTTTTCGACTGTTACCATATGGTAACGCTGGGAAGTACAGGGTACAGGTTTACTTAATACTACAGAATACAAATATTTTTGAAAAAATCAAATAAATACAGCTTCATTCAACAGGGGGGATCTTCCTTGATATATAGGACCAAATTTGGGTCAAATCGGTGCAGTATATCGTATGTATAACAAAACTGTCATAGGAACAAACGGGGTCAAATTCACCTTTAGTAAGGAAAACTTTTTTCTATTCTGGCATATCTCAACCAAACTCTTAGAATATGTATCTGATATGTTCCTATACATCCTGAGCAAATTTGGTTCAAATCGGACCACTATATCATATAGCTGTCATAGGAGCAATCATATTTTATGAACAAAACAGTGCGAAACGCGAATAAAATGTATGGAAAAAACCTGTACCCTGTACTTCCCAGCGTTACCATATGGTAACACGAAAATAAAAAATGAAAATTAAGAGAGAAAAAGTGGTTTTTATTTAGAATTTTTTTCAAAATTAATAAGTGCACTCTTTTACCTTTCTAATGATGTGTGCATTGCATATAGTTCAGTACTAAATTTAGTCAAACGGTTTAAGTTTACTTGCGACGAATTGCCAAATGCCGTTTTTTTGCACTGCAGAATATAATGAGCAACTTAAAGCTCATTTTTCGATCAGCTAACTTCAAGAGATTGTTTCAATTAACTTTTTATCAGTTAGAGACAACAATTTACTCTTAGAATATCTTATAAAAGTTAATCTAACGTTAATATGTTGTCAAAAAATTAAGTTTTAGTAAATGCCTATTGCTTGTTACCATATGGTAACGCTGGGAAGATTCAGGTTAATATAAGAATAAAAATCTTAAAATGATAGGAAGGTATAAATATGTACAATTTCATTCGAAATAAAAAATAATAATTTTTATTTTAAGAACATTTATTCTTACACCCCCCTTATCTCATAAACGCGGTGGGTTACCAAAAGTATAAGTATGCAATTTTATAAATTTGGGCTATACTTTTCGATCGGTATAAAACTCAATCAGATCAAATAGTAGTAGCAAGGTATCCATTCTTCCTGTATAATTTGCTGTCTTCGTAACTAGAGTAGACTGCCGTCCACGGTGTTTATAGTCATAAAGTTAACGGAGTATTTTACAAACACTTACCGTTCCGTGTAAGACCGAGGGTTTCACCGTGCTAAAAGAGGGTAGCGAGCAAATTTCAGCCGAATAAGTCAGAGTTCTTATTAGAGCTGGGTTCGAACCTGCGACCATATGCGCGTGAGTCTACGACACCATCCGCTGCACTACCGAAGCACTAAGCCTGCCGGCTGACCAAACGCTGCTATATGTAAATGAACATAAACGCGAACTTTGACTTCGAATTTTACTCACTTGTAGCTAAAATTTTAAAAAACGCAGCCCAATCTCCCGATGAAATTGTCATCACTTTGATGTACCAAAATTTCAAACTTGTATCTTGAGCCGTTTAGCCTGTACAAAAACACATGAGTGAGTGAGTGAATGTACAGGCCAAAGAATTTTATATATACACGTATAGATTTAACACAAAAATACAAAAGCATAAAACATAATTTAATAAGTCTGCCTGAAATGTTTTGTATATATAATTTCCGTTCAAAAATAAATTCCTTAAAATTTTGTAATATGTTTTTTATACATATTAATAAGAAACATAAATATATAGTACATATAATAGTAATATAGTAATAGTAATAAAATTCGTCTTGTGTGTACAATAGCACAGGGTATCGTTCGACTATAACATTTTTGAATCTGTCTGGTTCGTCTCCATTTGCTTTGTATCTCTGTTTATAACAGCGATTTGGTTCGATGATGATCTATTTGTCGTAATGGCGATTCAGTTGCTGAGAAGGGTGGGGAGAGCCCTGAAGGTTTGTGATGCCGGTAATAACATCATGAGTCGACCGGTCGTCGGATGTCGGTCGAAGTTTTTAGCTCGGTCGGTCACATGTTTCTATTTCTCTACCTCTACCTCTCTCCCGCTCTCGCTCCTTGGATCAGTGGATCATCACTCGCTGCCTTCCTTTGCTCCCTCTCGCTCCCTCTCGCTGTCTCGGGTCTCGTGTTGTTGCTGCTGTTCGCTTGATCGGCATGACATTTTCAGACTTTATTTTATTTTATTGTCGTGGCTTTTGTTGTTGTTGTTGTTGATTTTGTTGTTGTTGCTGCTGCTGCTGCTGCTGCTGCTGCTGGTGCTGGTATTGTTGTTGTCGTTGTTGTTGCTGTAGTTCGCTGCTATAAACAATATTTTTGTTGTTGTCGGCGTTTCTTTATTGCCTCTTTATGTGCGCATTGTTGTATGTATTTGTATTTTTGTTGTTATTGCTGTATATTTTTTCCACTGAAATTCATTTGTTTTTTGTTGTTGTTTTTGTTTCTCGTTCAGCATTCGGTGCCTGGCACCGGCGATCACCGTTTCAAGCTATGTAAGTAAGTATGTATGTTTGACAGCCGCAACAACAACAACAACAGTAACAATAACAAATGGCAATAATCACAGTGCATGTGCACCATGAGACACACACACACACACACCGAGAGAGGCATAAAGTCAAATGTTGAGAGAGTCAGCAGTGAGACGCAAAAAATAATAACACATTTAACATTTAACGAAAGTGTTACAAGTCAAAACTCTTCATTATAGAGTATTCTTGCTTAAACTGCAGATCAGGAACCGTAATCATTATAAGTTTTATTTTAAAAATCGAATTTTAATGATTATAAAATGATTCTTACGATTTTCTTCACCAATAATTATTTTTGATATTTTTTAGATCTAAAAATAAAGCTCAAAAATAATTATTATTTTTGATAAAAAAAATAAAACTCAAAAATAATGATTATTAATGATGATTATAAATTAATAGGATCCTTAATATCCGTCCTTAACCCGAATCTTCCCAGCGTTACCATATGGTAACAAGCAATAAGCATTTACTAAAACTTAGTTTTTAGATAACATATTAACATTAGATTAACTTTTATTTGATATTCTAAGAGTAAATTGTTGTCTCTAACTGATAAAAAGTTGATTGACACAATCTCTTGAAGTTAGCTGATCGAAAAATGCGCATTAAGTTGCTCATTATATTCTGCAGTGCAATAAAACGGCATTTGGCAATTCGTCGCAAGTAAATTTAAATCGTTTACTAATTTCAGTACTGAACTATATACAATGCACCCCTCATTAGAAAGGTAAAAGAGTGCTCTTTTTAATTATGAAACAAATTTTAAATAAAAAACACTTTTTTAAAGTTAATTTACGCTTTTTTATTTTCGTGTTACCATATGGTAACGCTGGGAAGTACAGGGTACAGTTTTTTTCCATACATTTTTTCGCTTTTAGGTACTGTTTTGTTCATAAAATATGATTGCCCCTTTGGCAGCTATATGATATAGTGGTCCGATTTGAACTAAATTTGGTCAGGATGTGTAACAACATATAAGACACATATTCTAAGAGTTTGGTTGAGATATCTCAGAATAGAAAAAAGTTGTTCATACTAAAGGTGAATTTGACCCCGATTGTTCCTCTGACAGTTGTGTTATATATACGATATACTGCACCGATTTGACCCAAATTTGGTCCAATATATCAAGGAAGAGCCCCCCTGTTGGAATAAGTTGTGTTTATTAGACTTTTTCTCAAACATTTGTATTTTGTAGCATTAAGAAAACCTGTACCCTGTACTTCCCAGCGTTACCATATGGTAACAGCCGAAAAAATGGTCCTGTCGATTATCCTGACAAGGACGAACAAAATGAATGTGTTTTTCGGATTCAGCGAACTCAAATTTATCAGCCCTGAAATTTTCATTAAGAAATTCGAAAAAATGTTGCTCAGGACGATTCGGGTTAAACATGTGATGTATCATGTAAAAGGTTATAAATAAAAGATCAAGAATATGTAATCATATCGGCAAGATATTTAACACAGATGCCAAAAAACTATTATTGAAATTTATTTTGAACGAAAAAAATCATTTATATTTATTATTTTTGAGTTTTATTTTTTTGATAAAAAATAATGATTATTTTTGAGTTTAATTTTTTTGATCACATATAATGATTACCGGCGAAGAAAATTTAAAAAATCAGAATTTTTTATAATCATGGTATAAGTGCAGAGATTTTACAAAACTAAAGATTTTTGTGTAGTCAGTTTTTTTCTAAGTCCATTAGAAGTAAGTGATTTTTGAATAAAAAAAAAAGAATCATTATTTACAGTCCCTGCTGCAGATATATTTCTTTATACATATGAACATATGTACAAAAGAAAAAAATTAAAAAAAAAAGGTTTATCCTTTTTCTTAGCAAGCCCTAAGTCTTTGCTATTCCAAACGTTATGAAACGTTAAGATCGGTTGAAAAATATCGGACTTACAGAATTTTTTAAAACACCAAATTCATTTTGGCTGTTTCGATTATAACACTATGGTTTTCACGCTGTTCAATAGAATTCTAATGTCCCCTTTGCATTTATTTTTTGACAGGTTCTTGTTTTTCGCATATATTTTAATGACATATACTTTTACCCACTATAGTATCAGGTCATTTCACTATAGTGTCAGGTCATTTCGAAATTTTTGAGTTTTTTTTAATGATTTAACTCACACCAACCCAAACCTTAATTGGAGGAAGATGTTATGCAAATTTTATATGTATGTTATTTGTCTGTACGTAACTAAATGGTTTTGCATCCATATTGTGTGTATTTAAAATTTTTTAAATTAATATTATCATTCTGACTACTGGCTTTTAATAGGTCAACACTGATAAAAATTTTTTCTAAAATCAAGATTTTTGTCTTAGAACTATGATTTTTGGTCTAGAAAATGCGTCGAGAACATAAAAATTCTTAAATTCTTAAGAACACGTCTTGGTTTTAAGAACATTTAAAATAAGACTAAGTTCTTATTTTAAGAATAAATGTTCTTAAAAATAAAATTAAAATAATTAAAAAAAAATATTTTTTAAATTAACAATTTTTTTTTTTTTTTTTATTATATATATTTTAATTTGTCTTGGCGCACGGAGCCACCATTTTTTTCAGATGAAATTGTACATATTTATACCATCCTAACAATTTGAGATTTTTATTCTAATATTAAGATAAAATTATTTTTTAGATTAAAAATCTTAGTTGTAGTAATTTGGTTTGGTTTGGTTTGGTATGTTCTTGACATTAGAAGCTGGTCTTTTTAGACCCCGTACTTAAAAAAAATACAAGGGTCTATTGGGTTTGTTTTAACGAAAATGTGCGTAACAGGCAGAAGGAGGCGTGGCAGACCCTATAAAGTATATATATTCTTGATCAGCATCAATAGCCAAGTCGATATAGCAATGTCCGTCTGTCTGTCTGTCTGTATGAACACCTAGATCTCAGAGACTATAAGAGCTAGAGACACCAAACTTGGTATGTAGGTTCGTTTATATTGCAAGCAGATCAACTTTGTTTCAAAATTTGGCCACGCCCTCTTTGTCGCCCACAAATCGAAAAAGAAAATTTCATATCAAAATTATAAGAACAATTTCAAAGCTAGGGACACCTAACTTAGTAGGTAGATTTCTCTATATTGCAGGCATATCAAGTTTGTTTATTTTATGGATCGGACCACTATCATATAGCTTCCATTCCAATCGGGCGAAAATCAAGTCTTAGTATGAAAAACTTTGTTTTGTTTTATGAGACATCTCAACAAAACTATTACAGTATGTATATAACTTGGTTTTATATATCCTGTCCGAAGTTGGTTCACATCGGACCACTATATCATATAGCTGCCATAGGACCGATCGGGCGAAAATCAGGTTTAAGTATGAAAAACTTTTTTGTTTTATGAGATATCTCAACAAAACTGTTACAGTATGCATATAACTTGGTTTTATATATCCTGACCGAAGTTGCTTCAAATCGGACAATTATATCATATATCTGTCATTGAAAAAAGTAGTCGAAAATGTATTACAACTCTCTGCAACAGCATCAAGCGAGCAAAATATTTTTTTTTAATTTTTGTAGTCTTTTATATTTCCATAGTCAGTGCGGGGTCTCCGACAGTCGAGTATGCTCGACTGTAGCCCCCTAGTTTTTTCAGTGAAAGTATATTTGATGTAACTAACTGGTGCGCTCATATTTTAATAACTTCTTCAATTTTTTCAACGTTGACAATCGAAAATAGGATTGAGTACTCTTTCCAATACGTCAGCGCGAAGTATGGCAAATATACGGAGTTTTGAATTCCGTGGTGGTTTCACTACGACTCAAAATAGGCCATTACTCTGAAATGTAGCACGGCATTTTTTTTAAATTAGTTACGATAATAATTTATAGAATCAGTTTGCCTTAGCTTTTGTAAACGCTCTTTAAACTTACTTTAACATTTAACAAAAAGTAATTTAAGGAATCTGTTTTATTATTGTTTTGCAGTGCGTGGTGTTAAAAAAAAATACCTTCAATTTAATTGTCAGCCAGCCCTTTGATTACTGTTAAAATGAATTCAATGGTAAATTTATAAAGGTACCTTTAAATCAACCAAATGTTCAAGAGTTTAATTTGAAATCTAAATTTCCGTTTTCAGTTGAAAATTGTTTAATCTGCCTGCCTGGCTCTGTTTAATTAAAATGGATGCGTGATTGAATAGATAATAAATATTTTAATTATAGAAAACATTAAAATGGAAAAGATGCATTATATATTACGTATATACTTTTAACTAAGCAGTGTTGCTGTCGTTTTTGCAACTAACAAACAAGAACTAAGACGATGGCTAAAGTTTTCGCATATGTATATACATACGTTTATAAGCCACTGTACAACAATTGGTGTAAAAATTATATTATTTATGTATTTTTTATGTAAAATTTTCACATAAAAAAAAATTCCAAATTAAAGTACTGTGACTTGCAGACAAATATTCATATGGGCATTTCCACAAAAATGTCATCCGCTGCCAAAACGTAAAATTTTTCAAAATATCACATATTGTGAAATGTCTTTCAAAGACATTTTCAAGTTACTTTAATCATTTTGCACATTTATTAGTTAATTAGTTTGAGCATACCGACTGCATCTTTGAATCTTTTTCCAAAAGTTGACTTCCAAAATGGCGTGTTTGTGTTGTACTGATTTTTTGACGATTTCATTCATTTAGGAACTAAAAATTAATATAAATGCAAAGAAAACACTTCAATTCTAGTAATAAAGCTTTTTTGTGACTTACAAAATGAAAATGTAATTCATACGAAGTAAACAAAAAATATGATGGAACAAAATGTCGCATGCGACATTGATTCAAAATAAATTTGATAAAAATTTACTTAATATTTTTAAATCAAACAAAAAATCCAATTGAAATATTCGTTAAGGTTTCGCTGAAATCAGTGTTTGAACTGAACGCCAAAAAACTACTTCTGTTTTAGTCGCATGCGAATGTCTTGGTTTCGTTTTTTTTTTTTTTTTTTGATAACAAACAATTGCACAAAATTTACTTTAGCACCAATAATAGTGCTTATTAAGACCTATTAGTTTCGCCTTTTGTCACAATAGAATAATGTTTTGCCATATGTTTTTTTTCACTTTGAATGCGTACAAATGTCGCATTCGACATTATGGAATTACCCACATGCATATAATTGATACACTTTTAATTTGGAATATTAATAATGGTTATTCACGAAGTTAAAATAAAACCAATAGTTTGATTTTTATAATATAAATAAATATGTATAATATAATAGAAGTATATAACATTTCTGTAACTTTTACAATTTTGTTGAATTCAAATTATCTGTTGTGCTTCGTATCGTATAAAAGTGTCAAATGAATTATCGTCTACTTCAATTTCATTTATTTATTTTATTAACCGTACACGTAAATTTATATAAGGGCTCGAATAATTTGAATGAAGCATAAAAGAGCACAGTAATTCAAAGTTTAAGGGTGCAAAAATATTTGTTTTGATATATATAGTAATAATAAAATGTAAAGTTTTAATAATTCAATTCGTTTTACTCGATTAATAGTTTAATTTTAAATTAAATAATATTTCCTGGTCGCTTAGCGACAGATATTTTAAGCAAAAGATGCTGATGTCAAAAAATCCGTAAATAACATAGTACAGCCCAAAAAAATACGAAATATTCCAAATATTAAATAAAATATCGTATATGTCATTTAGATAATTGTACACTTTGTGGAACTTTACAATATCTTTCTTTAGTCAAGGGTCTGAATGGGCATTGTTGTATACAATTTTGTAGTTTAAATTGTTGTTACCAGGTCTAGTAAATTTACACAAATACAACGATACTACGTTATGTGGATATCCGAAATGCTTTTAGTGAATAAAAGCAAAACGATGTTACATAAATTTTCAAAACTTGAACTAAGTCTGCAAATGTTGGTCTAGGTTCGGCTGGGTGGTTTCAACCATATACCGGATTTCAAGCTCAGTTCGCAAACTGGTTTATATACTCCCTTAACTTAATTCGATTTGATTCCCTGCAATTACGAAAATTATGTTTTTAGGACAATTGGTCTTTGATCTTGAAAGTCCTAGTCCTAACAATAGTTTTGACACCAATCTTGTCAGAATCAAAAAAACAATAAAGATATGCAAATAATTCTGTCTAAAAATATAAAAAAATACGTTTTTCAACTCAAAAAGCGGAGACTAGGAATTGATTTTAGAACTATGGTTTTTTGGTGAAAACATCTTAGAATTGACCGTAGGTTACCATTTGTCAACTTTTTTTGGCCCATACATGCACTTTTATGTACAATACATACAAATCAACTTTGCTTTCTCTTAAAAAAAATACTTACAATGAATCTTAGGATTATTTTAATAAAATACGTGTGTATGCATTTATTTGGGTTTTTAACATTTGCTAATTTAAAAAAAATCTTATACCGGCTCTAATTCCTGAACCGAAATAGAACCTTTTACCAAAGACGTTGTTCCGGGAAGTACCAAAACCGACAACGGTAATAATTTCGAGTTGATTCCCTGGATT